>VZRH01003528.1:1081162-1170671 GCA_013397555.1 Urocynchramus pylzowi
TGCTCCCCATGGATGCAGTGCTCCCCATGGATGGACTGACGCTGCAGCAGGTCACAGGGAGCTGTTGCTGTGAGATGGAGCCACGTTGGAGAGGTTCACAGAGAGCTGTCTTCTGAGGGAGGGACCCCACGGTGCAGCAGGGGAACGACTCCTCTCCCTTAACAGCAGGAGAAGCCACAGGTGATGAACTGACCATAGCCCCCATTCCCTGTCTCCTTTGCTCTGGGGTAGGGGGCAGAGCTGGAAGGGTGGGGGGAAGGTGTTTTTAAGGGCTTATTTTACTTCTCATTATCCTTCTTTGATTTTGTTAGTAATAAATTCACTTCATATCTCTAAGTTGAGCCTGTTTTGCCCTTGATGGTATTTAATGAGGGATCTCTCTCCCAGTCCTTATCTCAACCCATGAACACTTCCTTGTTTTCTCTCCTCTGTTTATATTTTACCCCCTCCCTGCTGTGGAGGGGAGTGAGTGAGCAGCTTTGCTTTTGTGGGTGCCTGGCATCTGGCCAGGGTCAACCCACTACAATTTCCCAGTGTATTCCTTTTTGAGGATCGACCTTGCATTTGACTCAACCAGGAAAATTACTTACAGATTTTTGACTGCAACACCGAATCACAGATTCATAGAATGGTTTGGGTTGGAGGATCCTAAAGACCATCTAGTTCCAGACTCCTTACCATGAGCAGGGACATTTTCCACTTGACCAGGTTGCAAAAAAGACCCACCTAACCTGGCCTTGACTGGGGATGGGGGATCCAGAACTTCTCTAGGCATCCTGTTCTAGTGCTTCACTACCCTCACAATAAAGAATTTCTTCCCAAAATCTAATCTAATCTAATCTAATCTAATCTAATCTAATCTAATCTAATCTAATCTAATCTAATCTAATCTAATCTAATCCTATCTCCTTTCTGTTCATAACCATCACATCTTGTCCTATGTCTAGCTGCCCTTCCAAAATGTCATTCTCCAGCTTTCTTGTAGGTCCCCTTATTGTACTGGAAAGTGCTTTAAAGTCTCCTCTGAGCCTTCTCTCCTCCAGGCTGAGCAACTCCAACTATCTTTGTCTTTCCACATAGGAGAGGTGTTCCAGCCCTCTGATTATCTTCATGGCCCTCCTCTGGATCTGCTCCAACAGTTCCATGTCCTTCCTGTGTTGGGGGCTCCAGAGCTGGATGCACTATTCCAAGTGGGGTTGCACCAGAGCAGAGCAGAGAGGAAGACACATCTCCCTCAACCTGCTGGTTGAGAACCAAGGTCCATTTTTGCAATATGTTCTTATATAATTGGAAAACATTATGGCTGTTGTTTGTGCTCCTTTCATGTCTCAGGAAAAACTGGCATCATACTGTACATATGTAAACATTGATCCTTGTAAAGTTCTTCTCATAAGCACCATGCTGAAGGCATTCTCAGTGGAGTCCACAGCATGAGTAGGTATATCTCATAAATAGAAATATCTTCTCACAATATCCCAGAGTTCAAAGTAAGTAGAAAAACATTAGCAGCTACCAAATAGATGCTCATAAATGTATGTACCTACTGGATAATGTCAGGGTTTTTTGCTTTTATTATTACTTTTAATAGTGATTGGTATGGATTACTTCAAAACTTTGAGCAAATAACATAATAAAATTGCACATAATAAAATTACATAATATTTTTGTGATGAAAGGTCCTTGTCACATATTGCAAAAAGACCTGTAATCTCTTCTGTAGTGTAAAAAAAGGACAAATATCAGCAGGAAAAGTCTTTTTTCATAATGTACCATCTCATTTTCCCACCATTCAGAGTAGAGGTATTTTTACACTACTAAAAATGGAAGATAGAAAACCTATCTAAATCAACTACAGTCTCCTCTGATCTTTGAAACCCATTTCAGGAGTGTTTAGAAAATTATTGGTATCTGAGACCATATTAATAATTTGGATACATACATTTATAGTTCATATTTTTGACTACTATTAAAAGTACTAATGGCTGTTACAATGAGAAGAGAATGATAAGAAACTTCATCTCAAGTAGGTCAATGACAGACTGCAATGTGTGTCATTATAAAGTCTTGAATTTTGAGTTTAAGTCCTGTGAATTTAAAGCTTCTACTCCAAGATTTAAGGTATTTTGCTAACAAGGAGGAGAGAGAGATAGAGTTATGAAAGAGAAATATTTGTACCAAGCCAACAATATTACTACATAAATGCCAATTTCTCTGCTTCATGTACATTAGATATGTTTTCTGGAGAAGGGCATGGTTAAAAACAGGAGGAATAATAATTTCATGAGGTGACTGATCTCTCTTCTGCCACATTTGAAAGAAATACTGTTAAAATTTGGTTTTAAACTGTATTTGAAATGGGCAGAAACACATTTCTGACCCTGTGAATGTTCTTTAGATTCTCTTTCTCTCCCACTGAAATTTCTTCAGGATAAAATATGAGGCAAAATGAGATCAGATGTAAATGCCATATACCTGCCATTGTAAAGAAACATTTCAGTTGATTAAATTTCTAATTCTGAAATACTCTATAGCCCACTAAACATCGGGAGGGTTGGAGATGGAAAGGGGGGAGACTGTATGAACTTAAACAGAATCATTCATCACTAAACCTTCATTCCAAATGAAGAGCACATGAGAAGAACTACTCCAAAAGATCTTAACAAATTTTGGTCAAAATCAACACATTTCCAATAAAATGCTGATTGATTTTTGTTTTGCCTAAGATGTCACTTGGCAGGACAAGATTGGTCAGGAGAGCTGTTTTGCTTTATTTCTAAAATCATTCTGAACAATTTAAGACATTAATAAACAGTTACAGTTTCCTTCCTGTCCCTGTCCAGTGTAGATTTTTGGTCACATACTTTCAAAAATATGTGATTATTTTGTAATATTTCCAATATTGGAAAAAATATTGTGGTGTAATACTACATGTGTTATCATCCTAACAGCAGTGGAAATTATACAAAAAACGTTGTGTTCTAGATGTTTGAAGGATAAATGTGTAGGCTTTACTTGGTACATTTATTCATTATGGTTCCTTCCTATTTGTATGATAACTCTGTCCAATTTGCATTGCCTGGTAATTTATCAGTTGTTGAGCCATCTTTGGAGCCCAAAGTTTTAATCACAACAATCTTAATACAGCCATCCCATTTTACTCCTATAATTTTTCTCAGAAACTGAAAACAAATCCACAACTACATCTGAAATCTTCTGGAACAGCAATAAAATTGTAAATACAAACAAACTGAAAAAAATAGAGTATATTATTCAATATTGTAGGATTGCTACTTTTACAATCTTATTTGGAAGAAAGTGTAAATAAGGAGAATGTGCAACATCAAATGAAACCTATCAAACTGTCTTTACTGACATGTAAAGTTCTGGATCTGAAATACCTGGAAACTCATACAGTATGCTGAAAAGATGATCCAATGTGTGTATTTATATCTAGTTGAAAAGATTATAAAGCAGAAGATGGAGAAAAACAAAATCATTAATCACATTTTTGCAGTTGCCATGGTTTAACCACCGCCAGCCATGAAGTGCCACATAGCCACTGTCTTACTCCCCCAGCAGCACAACTGAACAGAGAACAGGAAGGGGAAAAGGTAGAAAACTTTTAGGTTGAGATAAATACAGTTTAACAGTGAAATCAAAAGCCATGTATGTGAACAAAACGAAACAAAGCAAGGAATTAATTCACTGTTTCCCATGGGCAGGCAGGTGTTCAATGATCTCTAGGACAGCAGGGCCCCATCACGTGTCAGCAATTACTTGAGAAGACAAACACCATCACCCTAAACATCCCCATTGCCCTCCTTCTTCTGACCAATTTATGGTCTGGAATATTCCTTTGGTCAGTTGGGATCACTGTCCTGGCTGTGTCTCCTCCCAGCCTCCCATGCAGCTCCAGGTTCCTCACCAGCCTGGCAGTACAAAAAGCAGAAAAGGCCTTGCTTCTGCATAAGCCCTGCTCAGCAGTAAAAAAAGAATTCCTGCATTATCATCACCGTGTTCAGCACAAATCCAAAACATATCCCCACAGCCACTCCGAAGACAATAAACTTAATGCCAGCCAAAACCAGCACAGCAATATTGTGGGAAATCTGTGTGAAGAAATGCCTTTGGTGAGAGCAAAAGGAAAATCCAAATGTTGTAAGTCACATGGCAGGGAAATGTTTCCTTTGACAAAGCATAGTCTACACAGAGGAAGTGTGTTAAGAAGGAATAACTGTAAACTGAGGTAGGGAGCTACAGAAAAAAAAAGAATTAGATACACATAATAAGAAAGTTAATTTTGTTGGTTATTTTTCTACACATGCTATTGACTCTCCTGAAAAAGCCTGATGCAGTAATGATTGAATGCTTGGCATTTCCAAAAACATTTTTGAAATACATCACTTCAGAGCTGTGTAATAGGCAGAACTGCATTGGTGTTTTACCTACTAAAAGGTCAGAACTTCTTTTGAAAGCTTCTAATCTATTTTATGTAAATTTTGATTGGTCGTATGAACTGAATGCTTAAAGATATCCAGTTCCATACATAATTACTACTGTACAGTCAGCTCAGAAGTTGGAAGTAGTGGGGATTCTTGTCCTTGCTAGTAACTAGTAGATAAGTTGATTTAATTTGATAGCAGTGTCCGAGGACAAAAAAATCATGCAATCTATTACAAAATTCAAGCTGCAGCACAAGGAATTAATACCAGACAAACAATTCTTGAGTATAGAGAAGAAGAGAACTTATAAAGGTGTGCCCATCTGCAGAGCTATTATCTTATTGGTATCACAGAGACATGCTGGGTTGGTTTCTATGACTGGAATGTTGGAATAAAAGGAAACAGCCTCTTTAGGAAGGACATACAGGGAAGACAAGGAGGGCGTGTTGCCCTCCATGTCAGTGACCACTGGAGTGCATGGATGTCTCTCTGGGGATAGAAGGGATAGCAGAGAATTTATGGGTCAGGATTAAAATGAGGCCAGGGTCAGGTGACATTATAGTGAAGGTCTGCTACAGGCCACCTGACTAGGAAGATTGAATGGATGAAGCCCTCCATAAACTTATTGAGGTGGCCTAACTTTCACAAGACTTGGTCCTCACAGGAAACTTCAACCACCTTGATATCTGTAGAAGGGACAAGACAGCCAGATGTAAGCAATCCAGGAGGTTCCTGGAAGGTGTTGATGATAACCTCCTTCCCAAAAAGATAGAGGAGACAATAAGGAGAGGGTCTGTGCAGGACCTAATTCTCTCCAAGAAGAGGGGCTGGTAGGAATGTGAAGCTCAAGGGCAGCCTTTGCTGCAGTGACCTTGAAATGGTGGAGTTTAATATCCTTAGGACAGCAAGGACAGCATGCAACAAGCTCAGTACCCTCAGCTGGTCCTCTCTGGGATCTGTTTCATAGAGTACCATGAGGTAGAGACCTGGGGGAAAAAGCAGCTCAAGAAAGCTAGTTAATATGCAAGGCTCACCTCCACTGTTGTATTTGATAAGTTGTGGTAGTCTGGTGTGAAGCTCCCACTGACTGCAAAAGGGGAAACATAACCCACATTTTCAAAAGAAAAAACAAAAATAATGAGAAACTGCAGGACAGTCTCACCTCTGTGATTGACAAGGTCCTGGAGCAGATCCTCCAGGAATCTCTTGTTATGAAACAATATATACCACAATGCAGTAAGAAAGAGCAAGCTCAGAAAACTTCAAATTATGTTTCTATTTGTATATTCTGGATAATAAAGATGGCACAATGGGAACTAAAGAGATGTTAGCACAAGCAGATTATAAACCAAAGAGAAAGCTGCCCTACCTGCCTAATTGAATTGTATACAACCATTTCTGTTTATGTACTCATACACTCTTTATCACAGATTGAGAGATTACACAATTTATGTAAATAACTGTTGATTTTGTTGAACCAACTGCAGTAAAGCTCTACCCAAAGAATTTACTTCAATGGAATACTAATAGGAATATATTTCCTGAATTTATAGCTTATGTTTGCAGAGTAGCAGAGGGCTGTAGAGACATAAGGAGACATAGCTTGTTAATAGTGAATATGCAGGATGATAGTTTAAAAACAACATTCCTTTTCTCCAGGGATATAAACCACATTTATAAAAATTCTATATTATAAATTAGAGATCAGAATTACAAAATAGATAAATGGAAGAGAAAGAAATAAAGATGGGACTAAGTTAAAATCTTCAGGATTTGTGGGTTCTTCATGCTGACTGTGAAAGCAATAGAAACTGTTCTTTTCTACTGATTACATTCATTTGTAAAGCTAAATTCTTGATTGTGTCCACTTTTGGATACTTACAAATGTCACTGAAGTTGTATGACCTGTCTCTGTCACCATGCAGTAAAGTATCTCCTGAAAATCTAAGAAATTGAAGTTTGGGCTCAAAACTTCAATTGATCAATTGATCAATTCTTCAACTGATCTTGGAGATTTTTTCCAAACTTATGATTCTATGGTACTATGAAATATGTGTATCTAAAACAGGAGAATCTAAAATTTTCTTCATTTCTTGCTCTCCAGTAACTCTTTTCAATGACCCAATAAATTATATATTAATTAAACTAATTCCTTCATTCATTACCAATAATTTCTGTTCTGCTAAAATAAGTCTCTCTGCGGCAAACATGGTTTTATTGCTTTAGCAGAGTGCAGAAATGATACCAATAATATTTTAAGAATATCGTTCTAAAGTATGCCTTGAATATATCATACAATCATAGACAATTACTGCATCTCTATTCTTATTCAGAAAATGATCTCCTGAGACTCTTCTGCTTTGTGAAGACACTCTGATCTTTGCTTTTCAGGAAAGCCTATTATACACAGATTTGGAACTGAGGTTCTTTCATTGTCCCTTGTCCCTTTTATTTCTGTTGCCCTTGAGGATTTTATAGCATTTCTTATATCTTGGATAAATTGGAAAATTTCAATATATTTACTGGGTTTTTTTTATCGTAAGCACAATATCCATGTTTACACAAATATTTTCTTTTAAACATCAATAATAGTTACATGAATATTTAAATTTATGTTGTGGAAAAAAGTCTGGAAATAATAAAAGATGGTCATAGTGCTACAAACAGATCCACTTACAAAGACAACCCCTGAAACGAGATTTAACATAGAAGATGGATGGAAGTTGAACTATATCTGTATTGCCAATCTCAATTGTTTTGGATAGGAGCACCCAAAAATCTAGCATGGAAGATACTGATACTGATTTCAGTGTGCAAAGAGTTATTTGTGGTTCAGTATCTGAGAGCATATGTCAACTTTAAAGGCAAATAAAAACAGGAAAGTGAAGGAAGGGGAAAGGAGAAAAAAAAAAAAACCAGGAAGTAAGGAAGTAAAAATCTTTTTCTATCAGCTAGCTGGGAAAAGAAAAAAATAGATGGATTTCAAAAGTGTGTGCTTCACAGCATCCTCGCCAGTGAAGCAGGTGGTTCCCTGAATACTTCTTCACCACAGCCATGATGTTCAATCACAATATGCTCAGTTGCCTTACGAGTTACTTGTGTTCATTACATGAATATCACTGCCTGGAGCACACTTTGATCAGCTGCAGGTGATGCACATGATAACTGAATATTACTGTGCAGATGTATATTTTAGATAATGCTTGTTGGTTATTGAAATGACCATTGTTGACAAACCTTGCTGACTAAATTCTGGTTTCCTAGAATAAAGTTATATAAATTAAGATGTACAAAGCAAAGGTGAAAAACTGGGGAGGTGTTGAGGAAGTACAACCAGTACACACATCAGTGGCAATTGCCACCCCCTAAGAAGCTCCTTGTAACAGACATGAAAATTTTTGAAGCAAACGTGAAGGAAAATCCAGAAATGCAATCCGCGTATGAATTACAAACCTGGTTTCACAACAAAGCAGTCAGGTTTTCCTTTCTGCTTCATGTCTCATGTGTCTAGAAAAGTCATATTTCAGAGAACTTTTTTGCCCAATTTTCTTTGTCTCTACTTGTTCTTTCTTTCTCTCTCTATTTCATTTTCAGTCTGTGTTATTTCAAACTCTTTCTTCACCCTCTTTTCCCCTGCTTTATCACCTTCAGTGCTCCAGCTTTCCCCCTTTTTATCCCTTCTCATTTCCTTTGAATTCTTCCTTTTTGTTCATACTTAATGTATGTCTCCACATTCTGATACTCACACCTTTGTACTGTGCTTTAAGATGTTCTTCTGAAATGCCAAAGATTTCTTTTTCTCTTTGCCTTAGAAAATCCTGCCTCCTTATGTTCCCGCCTCCCTGTCTGCTCTTTGGCCCCTCTACCATTTTTATCTTCATTCCTCTTGAGACACCCTGCCCTCAGCCATTCCTGTCTTTATCCCTTCTACATACCCCAGTATCTAAGGATGGGGCATTCAATTTTTGAAGTAAATTGAGCATGTTCATGTTAGTGGAGTAAAAGTCAAGTAAGTTTAGACTTTGATGAGGTGAAATAGCAGATGCTAGTAGAAATGTGATGAATGTTTCTGGAAGGATAAAATTATACTTTTACTTTTTCAGTCTCCTTCGTAGACAGTACAGGAATACAGTAAGACTCTTCAGATAAATTTTATTTTAAAGTGAGAAAGATAATATAAGTAATAGATAAGTTTGGTTTTTTAATAAATCAGATTTTGAAAGTTAAAAGTTTTTTAAAGCTAGTGTATCCCAATGGCCAACTTCCCAAGCCTTTGATTGTGTTATTAAGTAAAGATGGAGAAAAAAAGCTGGTGGAATATATTAAGAATATACTAACAATGGTCTCTCAGGCAGTCAGTTTAGCTGTCCTAGAGATATCACTCTGCAGTACAGGTTACAAAAAAGCAGCATTGCCAGAACAAAAGCCAAAAATGCAGTTCTACTGGGACACATCACTCTACCTAAAGCAATTCATTAGTGCCCCTGATATTTAGACAAATAGCTTTTTAGGTTCTCCCCTTCTGCACCCAGAGCCACAGAACTAGAAATAGCACACAGGTGATGTGCTGCTGCCCAGTTCTGTAGATTTTCTCTAATGCTGTACCTGTCAGAAAAACACAGATATAGGACAACTGTTTCATTTTTTTTTTTATTTCCTTTTTAACAACCCTAGTAACCTACTCCTCCACTGCAATTTCACCAGGTATGGAATCCATTTCTGTGTAGAATTATGTGTGAAGCCTCAATTAAGCTCACTCAGCATTATGCACCTAACACAGGAGACTCTTTTCCTGTAGGTTTGTGAAAACAATTATTAGGCTGATTTTCATTCAGATGCAAATATGAAACCAGTCCAAGTAGAATGGAAAACCTGTAGGCTGCCACTGATAGACTGAGAAGAAGTTGCAAAGCAGTCCCCTGTTGCCAGTGTACAGCAAGAGAGATGGTTAAAAGATGTTGAGGTATACAGTGTTGTGGTATTTCTCATTACTAAAGGTCACTGCTACTCTAGTTCATCACCATTTTTTTGAGAGAACTGCAGAAGGTTGTGTCAGGGAAAGAAAAGAATTTTACAGGAGACAAGAAATACTGCAATGCATTAGGCAGACAAAGAAAGCACTTAGTGATTTCAGAGGAGTTGCATGGATATAACCTGGGGCAGAGTTTGGCTCTGACTGCTCCATCTGCATATCACTTGCCAGTACCCAGTGTGCTACGTGGTGGTCTTACTTAGAGGGCTGTAAATCCAGCGTATCTCTACTGAAGACAATTGTCCCAAAACAAATCAAGGCAATCCAGAGTGATGGTGCTGTAAATGAAATCACACTCTGACCTTAAGTACTTGCTCTGTCTCAGGTAACATTTTTTTTTTCAAGTCATCCTGACAAATTATTTTTCACCACAGATTCCAGCTTCACTGTTTTTGTGTGACTCTCTCCATTTTAAAAGAAAAAGACAGTCAAAGTCGCCATAGCCATTTTTGTAGGACAAGGGTGTCATGCAAAAAGAAGGCAAATTTATCTCCTTTCTGTCATTCCATCAGGGAATCATTCATTTTTTGCTGATCACTTATTTAAAACCTTTTTGACATGTAGCTGTCTTTAAAAGGTTGACGTATTTCTCACACTTCCCTCTCCAGATAACCTTCCTAGAATCCATCTCATTCTATTGTCTCTGACAATCTCAATTACAATGCTTGTTGGTCCAGCAAGATAACAAAGGCAGCAAATGCAGCATTGCAAGTGTACTGCTGCTGTCAGGAGCATGGAGAGCTGAGCAGACCAAAAGCAAAATGAAATGTGACCTTTTACTCTTTAAATATAACTTTTGAAACTAAGTTTTAGATCACTTAAACTCTGTCTCTGTAAACAAAAATTATTGACCTATTTGCCAAAGATGGTGGCAAGTTAGGGAGAGCAACAGCATCTCTTATTTTGGCAGGAGCAGTTACAGGTAGATCCATCAAGTCACTCCAGAAAACAAGTCAGTGGAAAGGATACCTCCACACCTGCTACTTCCATTACTAATGCTCTCAAAATGGTTTCAACAGCTTTCAGTGCTGCCACAGCTGCTGCCTCATGTGCTGAATGTTTTAGTCTTTGGCAGCAAGAAGCCAGATGACACTACTTATGCAATTTATATCCCTTGTGACATGTACAATTAATGACAGGCCTTCTTTCCTCCCCATTACTTTTGTTGCTCTGAAGGACTACTCCAAATCTGAAGGACCTGTTTCATGTTTATTGTTATTAATCTGAATCACAGTTTCTTCAAGACAGGTCAATCAGAATCCTGTTGTATTAAGTGTGCCACATAAAGAATTTGATCCCTCTCACAGATTAAACGTGATCCTTGGATTTTAAACCTTTTTTTAATGTAACTCTCATTTTTTACATACAGATTCTTTCAGCTTTGTCTAAATGCCAGCCATCAACTTCACTACTGCTTAGCTGCATTCACTGGATTGGCCTTGGTGAAAAAGCTGTTAGATTGCACACCCTTTGGAAGAGTAGATTTGCTTTTCCTCCCTGCTTATAGAGCACCAGGCATATGTGGTGTTTCAGGCTGTACCAATTACCATTGCAAAAATCAATTATATGCTACTGTATAATTAGCTGATGGATGCAGGTCATTACCCTACTGTTGATATCATAGCTCCTCTCCACTTCTCCACTATGTAAACACGCACGTGGAAAATGAAATGAAAGGTTTTTTGTATAGTCCCTAACCCACATGTCCAAATATTTTTACTTTTTTATATGTTTCCCTGCACCATATTAATATATTCTTTCTTCATAAAAACAGTGTTTCTAACGCCACTTTTTTACATTTGCATAAATTTCAATTCTAGTCTAGTAAATCTGGTTAAGCTAATCCTGAATCACCCAGAAGGCAAACTTAGTAGACCATCCTAAGTCTCCTTTTACTAGTGCCCTTGATCATTCATCATTTAAGAACAGTTTCATGCTTCTCTCTCTGGATACACAATTCATCTACTGAAAACTAGAATAATTTTTGTATATTTGACAATAGGGTAGGTAGATAGTTTTAAGGTGAGGCACTGTCCTTCCTAGAGACTAGCTAGGATCCTTATGTACTTGGGGAATATATTCATTTCTGATTTAACAAACCTGCAGCAGGCTATTTCAGTGTCTGATATAAAGACAAAGCATGTACACACTGGAGACATTTGAGGAAAAAGACAATTCCAAAGAACTCCCCTTTTTCTTAGTAAGGAAAGAAAACACACTAGCTATTATCCATCTGAGTCACGTAAAAAAATAAGCTAAAATTGAAAGGTTGTTTACATATAGAGTTTACAACCCAAAATCATAGCATATTTGTCAAATATTAACTAGAGTCTTTATATATAAAAATTTGTATTATATGACTGTCACCAACATACTCATGGGGTCAAATTCTTGTTATGACATGATTGGTTTAGGAAAGCTGGTCTACAGTCATCGGCTCTGCCACAGAAAATAAAAAATCTCAAGCATTGAGATACACAGCACCACTGCAAATCTCACTGATCTTAGAATAAACAAGAATTTAAAATGCCTTGCTCTGCATTGCATTAAGAATCACATTTGTATTGTATCATCTTGACCCTTGCAATATGAATCTTATCTATGCAAATGAAAATGGTTTCCCTGTGTTCATTATATCAACATATCAACATGTTCATTATATTTAGAGTATTATTTCTTGGTGCTTTTTATGTGTAAAATACTAAGATTCACATACTGAGGGCCTGAGAATCAAATCAGATGAGATTTTAAATGGTTTCGTATTTCTCCCACCTACAAAATTAGAGAAATGTATTAAAATGTCCTTCAGTTATCTAACTTTTTATAGTTTTAGCTATATTCTGTATACTCTCAGTAAACTTATGCTTGATACAGCCACTGGCAGCAAGACAAATACTTTCTTATATCTATTTTCAACAAAATGCACATCAAGACTATTTGACTATGTAGCAGCTGACATAAACTGCAAACAGGCATCCTACTTTTTTTTTGTAATTATATTCCTGAAAAAAACAAATTTATTGAAAAATGTATCAGTTCTTAAAATTTATTTTCTGTGTGGTCTGGGAAGCCTATTTGCTTCCTATTCAGACTGCCTAAGACACTACCTGAATATCTGATGCAAATCTGTGTACACCTTGAAAGTAGAATTTAATCTTGCTGTAGTTTGAATGCAAGAAACAGGGAATATAAATATTTTTAATCAATCACATTACTCAGTATAACTCCAGAAGTTCAGCTGAACTAGGAGTATTATTTTTTTATTATATAAAAAAAGTATTTTTCAAGTTTTTTCACATTTCTATTTATCACCAAATGGGAGTGGGAAATGAGACTTGCTAGACAAGTTGAAATTATAATTTCTTAAGTGAGATTTAACAAATCTATCTTTATACAAGATAATTACAGGTAAATTGGAAGTTTAAATTTGAAATTTTAAGCTCCCTCTATAAACAGTTAGATGGATAAGATGAAACTTGCTCAGAAAGCAGGTTTAGGTTACAGCTGGTGAGTGGCCTGCAGTACAGATTCCACCCTCCACCACCTTTCTCCACAACTATAACAAAAGTGCTAAATAATTTTTTTCCCATTTTTCCAGTTATCTAACCTTTGAAAAATTAATTCCTCATATTTCAGGGTCTGTACCCTGTACATACAGGATATTTTTAGAAACCTTAAGAGGAGAAGGATAAAAGAATTATGTTATTGCACTCTCAAGTTAGGTAAGGGAGAGTATAAAGAAAACAAAACCGGGCTTTCCTATAGAGGCACAGTGGCAGAAGGAGAGGCAAAAGAAACAAGTTCTAACAAGGAAAATTATGCTCAGATATAAGAGTAAATTCTTAATGATAAAGCTTCTTAAATATTGGACCAGGTACTCCAGTTCCAGAAGGTGGTGAAGCCTTGTTTTGAGTGGAGGGGTCAGACTGGTTGGTCTCCATGCCTCCTTCCTGATTCCTGACACTTGATCTTTTGATTCTACTTGTACTCTTAAAAATGAAAATATCTTCCCATCATTAATGTTAATTTATTTGTATGAATGAATATTGATTCCTTATTAGACCTCAGACATAAACACTGAATCTTTATTCCTTCCTATTTGCTCTTTTGACCAAATCTCTGTAGTCTCACATCCCACACATATACAGCAAGGAGCAATGTTGGTCCTGTGATTAAATGTAACTGTGGAAATTTTACATAATAAATTATACAAGAACATAAGGAAAGAGTAGAAGTATCTATATCAATGTGATTTTAGATATTTAACTATATATACCAGACCATAACTTCTGCTCTGCTAGTTATGATACTGGTTCAATGGCTATAATTCTTGTCTCTATTCAGCAGTTTATTTAAAATCTGACTTTATTCAGATTTGAAGCCTGTATTCAGGCTTCATACGCTTAAGAATGTCTTTTTTAATTAAAGTTCTTTGTAATTGAATTTTGAAGAGTAATAATACATCTTCCTTTATAAGACAAGGCTTTTCCCATCCACAAATTCCTTGTCAAAGGAAGTCTGTTCATGACATATTATCTTGACTGGTCCCTGTCCTACTAACAGCTACACAAGCAGAACCTTTAAAACCTTTGAGTGTGTGAGGATCTACACTGTTGGTCAGGGTTTGCAGGTCCAGAAATTGGTTACTTATGCAAGATTGTGTTTTGCATTAGGCACTGGATGTTGATCAGCCCAGCTTGCTTGTACAATATCAAAGTCTGTGTATTTATGAGCATTTTCCTGGCCTTCCCTCACCTCCTGCCCCCAAGTAGCAATGGTATCAGCACCTGCCTTCTTACAGCTAGATAGTCTGAAGCCTGAGTTGTGTTTATTAGGCAAGCCATGTACTTTACTAGCTCTCAATGAGAACTGTAATTTCAATACAAGTATCCAGAGATCTGAAATGGAGCAGGAAAACTGAACACTGGTAAGGCTTTTTTTATTATAAAAATGTCCATTTAAACCCCTAAGCAAACATGGTAATTTTTAATCCATTGGAATCACACTTTCATATTGGCCTCTATATATTTGAAATTTTTAATAATTTCTAAAAGTTACCAAGGAGGATACAAAATATATAAGCATGAAAACAAATTTGGGAAGAAAATTGATTGGTTTTTAATTGATAAAACTTAGATAATTCAAATACCAATTTGTGAATCATACAAATCCTTGGTGTTGCTGCAGAGCTGGCCATGTGGAGCCATGTGAGGTTACATGTTTAGCTTTTAAGGCAGACACATGCAATGATCATTTAAAATTTCACTGAGTAAATCTTTAAATGTCAAGTAAAAAACCCTGAAATTATTGAAACATGTCTAAGCCACAGCTTCTCCCAAGACAAGACATTTGTACTTTCTGAATATACTGCATCTTGATGAAAATCTGAATCTATTATTACTTTGACAAGTGATATACAAATTTCCTTTGAAGCACACCTCTGTCAATGGGCGTCCTGTTTTAACAACTAGGGTGAGAGTTATTTCAGCATAAATATTTTTATGCATTTGCACTGTGAAGTTTCCTGATACATTTTACCTATGAGGGTCAAATTTGTAAAACTGCTTGAGCTTTTTTCTTTTATTCAGAATGTTTTGAATTTGCAAATTCCCAAATAAAAGAAACCCTGCTTCCTGAAGTTTACATGAGCTCAGTCTTCCACAAATTGTGAAAATGCTCAAGGACCAGCCCTCCAATGCACAGTTGGTGGGCTTCAGAGTGAACCCGTGCTTACTCCAGATCTGTCCTTAGAAAGGCTTCTTGCATCTTTGCAACAGATGCAATTGGTGGTTACCAAAATTTGGATGCTGGCCAAGATGAGCCACAAGACTCATAGTTCCTGTCAAAGGTAGATAGCTGTTTGTTCTGGGGGTCTGCAAGCTAGTGCAGATGTAAAATAAAACCAGAAAAATAGAGCAGTATCAAATAGATTTTATCTGTTTCTACTAAGAACTATGCTAGGTAAGACAAGAGAATTTTAATTGTCCCGAAGTGATTAATTTTAAAAAATATTAATGGATTTTATTGTTTCTTTTCCAGATATATAAACTAGTACATAATAAAATAATTAACACAACCTGATATGTTTCTTTTTTTTGTCTTAGCATAGACTTGACTCATTGCTTAGATCATTTAATAAATGTTAATAAACACATAATCAGTGTTATTAGATGAACAGATTCCAAAGTTCAATATAATGAAAGGTCTATTTACAAGGGAAGAAAAAACATACAAGAGAAGATACAACTCTGAAAGAGATTAAAAAAAAAAAAAAAAAAAGGAAAAAAAAAATCAGGTAAGAAAAAAAAAAAGNNAAGAAAAAAAAACGAAAAAAAAAAAAAAAAAAAAAAAAAAAAAAAGGTGAAGAAACAATTCAGCTAGGAAAATAACAAGTTTGGAAGGTATTAAATCACGTAAAGTGTCTGATTGATCCTGACTTTTAATTCTCCTCTCAAAAAGAAAACTACAGTGAGGCATGCCTATCACAGTTGAATTTAGACTGATAAAACCACAAAGTTATTGTGGTTTTAAAAGTATTGGAATTACTTGGGCTTCTAAACAAGTCAAGACATTTCCAAAGTAATGACAGGCATAAATAGCACAAAAGAATCAAGGAGATGAGAGGAGAAGAAGTGAAGGAAGGAACAAGGGAAACATTTGTTGGAAAAAGCACCAATGGAAAAACATTTTCAATATATTGGGCCATTGTTTGAAGTAGAGTTCAAGGGACTGACTGTGTGCAGGTAAGAAGGGGTAGATGACAGCAAAGGAGAAATTCATCCATAAAAGCATGTGATAGATGTTGCAGTTGCAAAATCAAATACTTACGAGTACAAAGTGAGAGAACTCAACAGTCTTTGCATCCCTAGCTCTTTTCCCTAGGGTATATCCATTATAATACATAATCACACATTGCATTTTTTTCTTCACAAGACCCCTACCCCATTGAGTGAACAGAATGGATGGTGATCAATTAAAAAAGAGCAGCTATTCAATGTTTTGTTTTATCCTCATTGTTCATTTTGTGGACTTATGCCTTATCTACTGCAGGCTATTCAGAGGCTGCAATGAAGACAGAATTATTAATTTCCTCATGGGCTTTTCTCTGGCAGTCAGCTCCGTGATGCTCCACAAGCATTAATTTATCTTCACAAAGTGCAATGTGATGTGAGAGGTTACTGTTATCCCCACATTACAGAAAGCAAGCTGAACAGAGACAGTGAGAGACTGTTTGTTTACAGTACACGGCTGAGGGTTTAGCAACTGATTTTTCAAATTACATAAATTAACACTTTGCATGTTCAAGACAATATTCACATAGACTTCAGTTGTATCTGAGAATAGCCAGAACACAGACCAACAAAAATCAGAAAAAGAGACACCAGTGTTTAGCTGCTTCTATGATAGCACCAAACTGGACCTCTACAACAGAGACAAAATCCAAATATCTGCTTTATTCACATCCCAAACAGCATCAAAAAATAGATCATATGGAAATCATCCCAGATGCACATTCCTAGCAGGTCCAGATAATGCTCTGAATAAAGCATGGGCTCCTATGGAAGATTACCTAAGTGGCCATTAAATCAAAGTGTCTATGAATTTATGAGAGAATTTGGAACTGAAGTTTGTGAGTAATATGTCATTTTGTGACTTTACAATGCCTGGTTTTGCAACTACAACAATGCTTTCTAAGGTAAGGCAAATAGCTATTTTTATGGTAGCTTCTTCACTTTAAATATTTTTAAAAGGAAGCAAACAGAGGCTCTTCTACATGATGATACCACATTGTCCTTTCACAGTTCTAGGAGGTCTGCATGGTCTTTGGCCAGTTCCATTCATGGTGCAAGTGCTCACAGCAGGGGGATATTGAAGAAGCCAGTATCAAAGGAATGAATCAGACTTACCCTGCTTATCACAGATCTGAAGTCTACCAATCTTACTGCCTTAGCCAGCCCAATAAAAATGAACTGACCACATGCCCTCATAAATGTATTGAATTATCTTCACACTGAATCAGTGACTTCTTTCTTTGGCTTGGTCTCAACAGGATAACCTGAAGACCATACATGACACAGCCTTCAGCTCTGGTCAGCCTTAGCTCAGAATTCCTTAGAGGGTCAGCATTAAGTCCTGCTTAATCCCTTCAGCCTGGCACTGGAAAATGATAATTTTTGCTGATTATCAGATGTTCTGAGGGGTTGGACTAGACTCATTAAGAACAGAACCCTCTTAGATTTAGCAGCTAGAATTTTCATATTTCTTTGTGGGCTGTCTACCACTGTGCAAATCACAATTAATATTATTATCACATTTCATGTAAATTGGGACCTATCAACAGGGAAAGTTTAATTTAAATTATTAAAGTCTGACAAAAAATTACAGCTGAAAAGATCTTTTTATGAAAAAAATCATGCAGCTCTAACATTAGATATTGCTGCCTATCCTGATTTTAATACACTGACAACAGTAAAAGAAGTGATAGCAGACATTAATCAAATTTTAAGTACAATAAGTAGAAGTGAGGTGATAGTTTAGAAAAATTCTGAAAGATATTGTTTAAATGCTCTTTGTCCCATAAACACACATTATTCTAAATCGTGAAAGTATAGTTTAGTATAACCTGAATGCTAACTTATTTTTTGCAATCAAATAGAAAAAATTATCAATATTGTAGTGGCAAATTTGTATCCTCTTTGTCCTAATACCATGTTTAAAGGAAAGTTTTCTCTGCTCTCTCTGTGAACAAAGGAGTATCAGCCGAATCTGTACAAACACAATTTTAGAAGTGGTCTCTAATGACCAGGGTATATGTGTATGAAATTATTTCATAGTCAGCTCTCCCCTTCCACCTCTCCAAAACACATGAATAAGAAAAAGCTGTAAAAACTGTATTCAAAAGTGGAGTCCTATAATCAAGATCACAGAAAAAGTAAAGAAAACCACCAGTAAGAGGTGGCAAACTGAACTACAAAATCACAATTGATAACTACAGAACATATCTAGTCTTAGTCATCCAGAACACTCTTAGACACTCCCCTTTCACTTCTCCTTATCCAAGGAAGCAGATTATCCAAACTCTAAATTTTTAAGCAGCAGTGAATGCTTACTTTTAAGAATATCCTACTTGGGCTGATGATTATGTATGAGAAAATAGCATAGGAGAAAATCTTGCATTTGCTGCACTTGTGAAGCAAACTAATCCAGAGTCACATCTAACCTTACCCAACATGCAGATGGGTAATGTGGATGCAAGATTTTTTTCTCATTCTGTCTTCTCCTCTACATAAGCATTTTAAGTGTGAATATTACAAAGCTGAAAACATGCATAGAAGTCAAATATGGTGTTAAGGGTTTGTTTTTGTTTTTTTTTTTAATGACTATGAAACTACATGTTGATCTCCAGATGCAAAAGGGAAAAAACAAGCAAACAACTTAGCAATACTTTTGCAATTATTTAAAGAGAAGGATCACAATATGTTCAGTGGGTGTTTTCAAAGTAAATCAGTAATAAAGTCAGACTAATAATTTTATACTGTGTTTCTCCAATGATTATTTGTACTTGAATTCCACTGTAAAAGATCATGCATTCATCTAGTTTTCATACTGCCCACCTTTTACTCTGAATAGCAGCTAAGATTGGTATCAATGTATTTCTAATCATACCACAAACTGACCAAAGTTTCCCATTTCAAAAACATCTGGGTGAAATTTAGTATAAAAAGCAGGATATGACATCCAGGTGTATTTATAGCAGCTTTTCTTTGGATGAGCTACTTTCAAGTGAATGCAAACTGCACTTGTGAATTTCGTTGACTTTCTTGTATATACCAATGAGACAGGAAGAGTTTAAAAAAACTTCTTTTAATTTCTCAAGTACATTGCAATGTTGAAAAAGCAAGCCATAGTTGGCTTACATGTAATCAGAAGAGATTTTTGAATGTGAAAATCACATTAAGAAGAGGTTAAGTGCAATTGTCTCCTCTGCTGGCACTGAGGTATGCCCAGGGAGACTCCCCCTTCAGTGTGGGGGTCAAAAGTAACAAGTGTAACTCATTCACTTAAAACTCTCTTATTTCTCACTGTAGACCATTCATCTTCAAAAATTCCAGGGAAAAATCCTTACTCACAATCTAGTCTCTGAAATGACTGCTTTCCACAAAAAGAGCACCCAGAAATACTGTGTAAATTGTTTATTTTATTAGAGAAAATACATAGCAGAATCCTCAGTATTATGAATAATACTTGCATATGCCATATAACATTTTACAAAACTTTTCCACACTTTTGAACAGAAAAGAATGTATATTTTCTAATTTTTAAGACAAAACTCATAACATTTTTTCACAACTCTTCTTCCTCATTAACTTTTGCAAACCAAGTTGTTCCTTTTTAATGGACTTCAAATTGCAAGTACCTTGCTAAGAAATGCTCTTCTCTGCACTATATCGACATGACATTTCTAATAGAAAATGCTGACAATCTTGTCAAACATTCTACCTCTCTGCAGTAGAACATAATGCTTTGTCCCTCAGTGGTAGTTGAGATAATACACCAAATCACTCCAAATTAACTGGTGTTGCACAGATTATCACTGAATTGATGTGACAGAAATAGTAATAGAGATACACTGATGAACAACTAGAACAAAATTGAGAAACCATACTAAATTCTTCAAACAATGGAAAGGTTGTAGTTTAAGGAGTTTTTTTTAATTTTGCACAAATTATTAGAACAATATGTTTTTGTAAATAATTGTCTCAGCTTGTACTGGATTCTATTTTGTTTCATTTTATAGTCACAACTTAGTTTCAACTGCCTCTTGCCTTGCCTTCAAAAGTTTAATTTTTCTTTTTACTCTTAAAAAGAATAAACTTAGCAGCAAGTAAAGCTAAAGGAAGCCTATTCTTAACCTCAGTATTGTACCCTACAGAAGATGTCATGGCAAAAAATATTGAAGTTGCCAAACTAAAGCAGAGCACAGATTTAGCTTAGAAACCTTCCCTCTGCTTAGTGTAGTGACTAACATCAACATAAGCAGAAGCCCAGATCTGTATCTTACACATGCATCATCTTACTGGCTGCTTTCATCAAGATCTACATGGGGTTTGATCTTGACCAGAAATTTTATTTTGGCTGTAAGAAATATATTTGCAATTTATATTTTGTTAAAACAAATTTATCAAATCAAATGCTCAAGCAAAGCTCTAATATCAATAAATTAAAAATCAGAATAAAACATAGATTTCTATATCAGATCTTCTTTTATGAGCATCTTTAAAGCCCAGAACATCACATTAACTCATTCAATCATCCATGCTATAGCACAGCTCTATATTTCCTTCCAGAAAGATAGTTTATGGTTTGAGAAACCTTTTCCTTCACAAAATGAACAAGGACACAAGAAACCTAATATATCTCTCATTGAAAAATAGCATTCCTACTAAGAAGATAAGTGGTGTCATTTTTGAAAACTGATCCATATTTCTCTAGTAAAAAAAATATTTAGTCCTTCAGAAGAAGGGAAGGGCCAGGTCCCCTGATAGACTTTGTCCTTCCTGTCACCAGGTTTTGCCATTCTTTTCTTTGCTGAGTTCCAAGCTCAGTTGTGATTGTGTGTAGCTGATGTCAAGAGATTGTGGCATGAGCTGTTCCAAACTCAACAGGATATCCTAAAGCACTGCAAAAGAGGAGGGGAAATACATGTAATAAGCATGTCATTCTGCACTTTCCATAACAACCCTGTACTGCTGTACAGATAAGCCAAGACATATGGCAGTTCTAATCAAGAATTTTTGTATTAGAGATTTCCAAAGTCAGCTAGGAAACTTTACAATACCTTCCCAACATCTTAACTCCATTCTGTTATTGGGGTATTTTTCTGTTTGTGTTTTAATATAGATTAATATGTAAATATTAAACTATTCAGTTTACCTTCTTCATATTTATTCCTCTTTTTGTTGTATTTCAAACCAATTGTGTAGAATCAAATAAAAACCATACACCTGGAAGTACAACTGCTGTTACTCTGGTGGTATCTTGAGAATCCAAGACTATAATATGTTCTTATAGAAAAAAAGGCCAGTGTTTTACAATACTTCCCATGATCTCTTTCATGTGCATTCATGTTTCTTTTCTTTCCACTGTGATTTTTTTCCTGATATTAGGATGGATTTTTCTCTTGGAACAAACAGGGAAAAAAGGGTTATATAGAAGCCAGTCAAGGATGAACAGGCTGCCTGTCAGTATGCTTTTCTGTCTAAACCATGCATTTATCATATTCCTGTTAAATCATGTTTCTAAATATTTTTTTTGCTTGTACTCCATGTTACAAGTGGGCAAATGTGAATGATAACAAACTTCTAGCTGAATGGGAAGAAAAATAAGTGGCCTGACTACAGGCAACTGAAGTGGAAATACAAAGCTCAGGGGCTTGTAGATCCAAGTAGCAGCAATTAGAGACCAGGGATTTAGGAGTTACCCATTTATCCAGTGGGTATCTCAGTCAGCTGCTGTAGAAAGGTAAATTGTGTAAGTTTGTGTGATATCTGACTACCAGCACATAGACTGGGACTAGAGTTTCCAGGGGCTCATAGGTCCCTGGAAAGAGGAGACCAGGAAACATAGGAAAAAGTATCCTTGAAGTCTTCAAGACCATCTACTGCAGTAATACATAGCAGCTGTCTATATATCTCACTGATGACTTCAGTGTTAGTCCATCAGGATGGAGGACAGGGATCAGGGGTTCCATGGTGCTCATGTTTATGTGATTGCTGTGTGCATTTTTGTGTTTGCTGGGGCAGGTGATGTTCAGGCTGTGTTATGCTGTGTGGCTGCTGTGTGCATGTGTTGGGTGTGTGTATGTACATGCTTTTGGAGGACATACACTCAGCCTTGCTGCTAGCTGGAAATAGAGCTACTGGTGACACAGAACTGCTGCAGCCTCTCATCTGTCAGGTTGTATGATTCAGCAACTTTCTGCAGTACTAGGCTGTGGCTGACCAGTCATTGTCCCCTCCATCTTCCTCCATCCCTTTCTCGAAAGATGATATGAAACTTGCTTTTCCAATTATTTGGGAACCCACTGAGTGTTCATGAACCTTCAAAGTTATAAGAGGGACCTCCCAATGACATCAGCCAGCTCTGCCAGCCCACTCCAGGGCATGAAGTTTGATCCCAGGGACTTGTAGACATGAAATTAAACATGCCACCTGATACCTTCCCCACCACTGCAAGTAGTATGTTTTCCTCAAACTCGGCAGCTAGATGCAGAGACCTGGGAGGCCTAAAAGGAAACCTTGTCAGTAAAGACCAAGTAAAAGAAGGCAGTAGATGGACTTCTCATTGGCACTACACCACCAAAACCATTTAGGAGCAGGCACACATTTTAGTTGATCTTTCCTCTGGTGCACTGTAACATGTAAGTGCTAGCCACCCTTCACATGCTTGTGCTCTGCTTATTTGCAAGCAGAATATTCAAAATGGATTAACACTCATGCTTTGTAGGTAACAATGTAAATGTTTGCAACAGAAAAAGCCCATGCACAGTTTTAACTTCAATTATGTTGTGGTTTTTGTTTGGTTTTGGTTTTGTTTTGGTTTTTTTTTTTTTAATTCTGCCAACAGATATTCAATTACTAATGCTTGGAAATGTCCAGAGCACAATAAAAATGGTCAAACTGAATTATTTTCTTACATGCAAAGAAATAATATAGGACTCTGCATGATGTCACAGATTTAACCTAGCCAGGGATAAAACAGAGAGTCAAGTGATATTATGGTTCAAAAGGAGAGCTGGACCAGTATTTGGAACACAGATATTTTAAAAATTACTGAAAACTCTAATCACTGTAAACTCAGGAAATCCTGTGTGCTGAGAACAGTTAGAGACAAGCTCTCATGTATGTTTGATCTCTTCTTATTTCTCTCCAGCTTCTACTTAAGACTGCCACAGGGATGCTGAACTGGACAGATCCTGGGTCTGAACTGGTGTTATGTTTTTATGTTGCAGTTTTATATAATTAATCCCTAAAATTATATTCAATTGTTTGCCTACCAACAGTGAGCAACTCTTAGTATCCTCAGAGCACTAACCCAGCAATATTTCCCCATTCAATAATTAATTTTCACAGTTCTGATTTGTGAACAGAATTACACTCATCCTCTTTTAATCATCCGGACTGCATAGGACAGAATGAAAAAGATGAATGAAGGAAAAAATATGCAGTCTGATTTTGAATATATGCAAAAATCAGATGTTTAGAGTAAAAATATGCAGAGTTGGATAATGTTTTCAGATTTTCAGATTCAGAAGATTACATTTCTAAGAATAAAAATTTGTCAAAAAGATACTAAACCTATAATAAGTGTTATAGAAAAATCTGATTACTTAACAGATTATGCATCAAATGCTTTTTAAAAGGCCTATGTAATGTGCTTTCTTTGGTATTGTCTTCTACTAAACTTCCTGAAATATTTGCTCTATTGCTTAATGAAGATGGTCTCATGAAATAAATGCTTCTTTATAAAGGGAAAGCCTTTCAATGTTCAGGAGTTTCTGAATAAAAATGTTAAATAATTAATGAACTATTCAAACTAATGTTTGCAAATATATCAGTAATAAATTCTAATGTAATGCAGACTCAGATATCTGATTCAGGTAATCTAGAATTCTTTGCAGTGATCTCAGTTTACCATTGGATTACAAGAGCTTTTGCACACTGACTCCTTGAATCTGTTACTTGCAAATTCTAATTTCTCTTTGACTATTAAAATAGAAAAGCTGAAGTAAGAGAAGTATGTGTCTCTTATCAGTTTAGAATGACATAAGCACCTCTCTTTACATAGGAGGTTAAGCTGTTGAATTCTACAGGATTTGTAGGTGAACCTTCTTTAAGGAGTAGATAAAGAAAATTAAAGAAATCAATGTGTAAACGAGAAAAATATTCTGAGAACATATGGAGATAAAAACCATCCAATATATAGCCTGTACTGAAATGAGATCATGAGAAGTACTTATGTCTTAGTAGTTTTCCCTATAGCTCTCCTCAGTTCAGGAAACAATTCTTTGTTTCTTGCAGTTTTTTCTCTTATAGTGAAGAGCCGCATCTTCCAGTCTTTCAGAAAGTTCTATGTACACTTCTAGGGCTTCAACATGAACAAAACAAGCAAACACATTCAAAATTGTAACACTTTTATTTGCCTAGGAATAGAAAAGTTGTCTTGGGAAATACAATTGAAAAAACCATTTCACAGTTCTGATGTGAATTTGTGTGCTACTTTGCATGCATTCTCGCACAGTTTTGGGATTCACAGCAAGACTGTGTTCTGCTTATTTGCAAGCAGAATATTTAAAATAGATTGACAGTCATGCTTTGTAGGTAACAATGTAAATGTTTGTAATAGAAAAAGCCTGAATACATGTCTGTACTTTATCTCACAAAAGCAAAGATCAGAGCATGCTGATGTATGCATTTAAAATATTCTTTCATTGTGCCGGATGCTGATGCTGACTTATTCATTGCAGAGAGAAAAAAATAAAAAGAAAAGAAATAGCACACTATCCCAAATTCACAGACCTTGGACATATCATGTCTTAGCAGTCCTAGTAGTAAATTTGCAGAAAATGACACAGATGCTGTCTTACAAGGAATCCACGGGTGTTTATTATGCCTTGAATGAGAATTAAATGCCACTTGCTGTAATCTAATATACCTCAGAAAAAAATAGGTCTTAGGAAGTATCTCCATGAGCCAGAGATAAAAGTTATCATTAGATGCAGGCTGTATCAACCTTCAGTTAAAAGAATGGGCTTTCCCAGAAGCAGAGATTACTTTCCCTTCACCCCTTTTCAAAAATCCTTATCATGGTTAGACATATATCAAAATAACCAGGAAATACTTTCCATAGAGTTGAGGATATGTTAAAGAAATAGCAGGCTATAAAATTTCACAGATTTAAGTTTCACAAAGCATAGCTAAAATCTGTGTTTGTCTATGTGGAAAAAAAAAAAAATCAACAAAAAACCCCCCAAACCAGCAACAAGACATTTCTATCTCAATAATTGCTTTCAAGTGATCAAGACTTATATCTTTATGTTCACATCATTTTGAAACAGAAGCAGAGATTGAGTTCCATTATTCACTACAAAAAAACCCAAACCATAGAAAAAAAAGGAATGTTGTCTGCACTGGATCAGTCTTGCACTGAACACTGTGCTATAGAATTTAATTTATCTTAGATCAATAGTTTTATTTGAACTTTCTCAAAGGCTGCAGCTCTTTTCTCTGTGTTTTTGTGTGTACCTGTTTCTAAACTAATTATGTGGGACATTTGGCTGCAATCCTAAAATAAAGTCTCTTAGAATCAACACCAGGATCTGGGTGAAATCTCATGGCTGTTGCCTTTCCTGTTCTACAAGTAATCTAATATGATTCTGACTTATTTTTTATCTTATAGGAAACTTACTAAAGAAGGGCATGGTAAATGTACAAGAAAAGCCTGCTGTGACAGTTCTGGCTTATTTGGTTAGCATCTATGAATAAATAAACAGCTGAGCTGGTGCCACCTTTCATAGCTATTCTTTTTCTCAGCTGGATGTTAAAAGATTATCTCTTTTCTCAGAGCTTTTCCTTTTTATGTGCTCTAGACCTGAATTAACAGGTCATTATTTCATGGGGTTTTTTTTCAGGCTGATGTTGCAATACAGTAGTTGCACAGGCCAGCATGCACATTTCAAAGCTTTTATTTTAGGTGTTTTCAGAGAGAAACAGCCTTGACTGTTATGTGGCATTAGTGCAATATTACTATAAATAAAAGTGCAAAGCCATTACTAATAAATGAAACAATGTGGGTAATGCAGACTTTGAAAAGAGACATAAAGTGGCCATTGTTTATTATTCCATTGGAATGCCCTCTAATCTGAGTTTAACAACTGAGGTTTCAGTAGACACTAATCAGTAAGAGTTCTGCTTAGCTTCCACATTTATCAGTGAGACATGAACTTCATCTAAACAGCTGTATTTTTTCAGGAATTCTTGCACAAAACAAAAATCAGAACAAAATAAAGCAAGACAGAGTATGAGAACATTGTGCCTTAAGGGCAATGTGTATGTTAATTAATTTTAACAGTGTTTCTAAGTCTAATTATTTGTATTAAGGTATCCTGCTCATCAGTAAAACAAAAATAGCAATTATCATTAAAGACATTTCATGATTATAAATGGTGAGTCAGAGAATCTTCCTTAAAACTGAGTGAACAAATAGTGCAGAATGAATTCATACTCAATGTAATCCTTAAATTCAAAATGGGATTTCAAGTAGGCCTAAGAGAAACAGAACAATTCCTGTGAAGTATTCCCCTGCAAGCTTCAACAGGACTTAGGACCCAACAGGATTTTATCCCATTATAATTTTAGGTCAATAAACCAGTGGATGTTTATGAAGAAACTAGAAAAGTGTGGGGTTTTTTTAGTTTGGTTGGTTGGTTGGTTGGTTGGGGTTTTTTTTTCATTTGTTTTGTTCTTTGTTGGGATTTTTTTGCTTGGTTGTTTGATTGGTTTTGGGTCTTTATTTTTCATTTTTGGGGGGTTTTATTTGTGGGCCAGGGGAAATACTGTCTGGATATTATATGATGAGCAGCTTTAGGACAGTAACTTCTCAACCATAGTTACTATTTCTCTTCCAATACTGAAAGGCCTGTGCATTTTGGATATAAAAGGAGGAAGCTGTAAGTTTTCTTCAGGAATGATAACAAGCTGAGGAATGTTGAAAATTCAGAAGGGAATATGGCAGTAGGGCAATTAACTAAAATATGATCATTTTATTCAGTATCCCTGTCTTCCAATAATCCCCTCTTCCAAGTTGTCACATGTACTATTTCCACAGTGAAAGAAATACATGAATGTTTCACTGAAAGAAACATTAAACATTGATATTTGTATTGATTTAAAGCTTCTTAAAAGTATTCAGTAATAATATCCCCTGCTGGACTGGGGTGGAGCAGCAGTTTTGATTAACACTGTAGTTCTGTTTGGGGGGTTTCAATCGCTTTTACCCAGGGTTGATTAAAACAGCACTATTACAAAAAAGGTAAAAGAGCACAGATATTTCTGGATTTTCTGGGCTTGTTTGAAGGTACTAGAGCCTAGGGATGAGTCCTTCAAATCAAAATACTGTGGGCTAGACAGATAAAATGAGAAAGAAGCAGATATCCTCACTTTTTAGTAGCATTTTGGGTTTGGCTGATGTGAACTACTGAGTAAACCTGTTCTCAGTAGTGCATGAAATCACTTTGCACTGAATATGAGCATATATGATACTTGCTGAAGCAGTTTTGGAGTGGAACCTTAATTCTCATTGATTATCTTTGGGTGATAAGTATCTTGGAATTGTGATTGCTTTCATGAATTTGAAACTGTACCCAAATGTACCTTCATGTGAAATTTATGTGATTTTATGAAAAATAATTTTTTGCTTTTACAATAAATATCTATTAATTTTAGCAAGTACAATAAGCAACAGTACAAAACTAATGTGTACAAAATGACAAAAATAATGGTTTGGGGAAACAAAAGTAACATATTAATAATAGACTCAAAACACAGAAAGTATGTTTGACTCATTATGGAAAACTTAGAGATTTCATAATTTTTTTTCACACTCCAGAAGATCAAAACAAGATTTTCAACAATTGCCAGGGAACTAGAAAACCAGAAATATCAATTCTATTTTGGCCTCCTGCTTGTCATTGCAAGAAAATATTCACCAAGGGTCAAGTTGAGTAAAAGACATCACACAGACAGTCCTGGTTATTTGGTTTAGCCTGAGTAGATATTTATTATTTATTTTACATTTTTTTGCTTATGATTTTGGTTTATTAGAAGGACTTGTTTGACTACTGTCACCAGCACTATGTCCTAAGATGTAGGTTGAACCATGCTAAGGTTGTTATGGGTCCTCTTAATTTCTAGGTATGAAAAGACAAAATTATTTCTTTTTAAGCTGTCAAGAATGCACCATGTCTTCTCAAAAATGTCATCACCCCACTGCCTACATACCCTGAAGACTATTTAACACTGCAGGGAGGAGAAAGTAATAGAATATTGCATTAATTGTTCTTGCTGTTATTCAACCATGAGGAAGTCTGAAACACCTGAAAAGATATGACTGGTCCCAGTTGGATAATACTGTAGTTTTGCTAGTAAGACCTAAGGCAAGAAGCCAAAAAAGACATGAGCAGTCTCAAATCAGAAGGATCTAAAATTGAAATTAGAGAGTAGACAAAAAGCAGGCTAGCAGCCAGAAGCTCACACAGAAATGCTTCCAGGTCTTGTACAATCACATAATATCTGTTATATTCTATATATATACATTTTGTTTTATCTCAACAGTCTTTCAATGGTAAAACAATCCTGTTGAAAAATAATTAAGGTGAAATACCATAGAACCTTTCTTCATTTAATCCTTCTTTTAAGATTTTTTAGTCTTGCATGAAGGTAAGTATACAGTAATTTACCTGTCAAACTGCAGGAGCTGGTTTGCAATAAGAGAGTCTTGAATGAGAAGAAGCAATTGATGAAGGGAAAAGGTCAGTTTCTTTATAAGTATTATCAACAGAGAGAAGCAAGAACAAAGAAAATTAAGGTTTTGTCACATAGCAAATAAAACTTCAAAGTGAACATTTTAATATAAGGCTAGCCAAAATAAGCGAGTATATTAAGGTGTATTTAACATTATTTTCTGTGTTATCATTTTTAAGGCACAGCAGCAGTTCAGAATTGTGTTTGAGGTATTGGCCTACAACATTTGACCACACTTACAGTACAAGTGTAAAATCAATTTTCTGCACTGCCATTTATCTCAGTACTGATTTTAGCTGGCTCTCTAACAGAATGACTCTACTGGAGAGGTTATTTTACTTCAGAGTGGCATTTCAGAAGCCTTAAATGGTCTGAAGAGATGGCATGTGACCTTTAGGAATATTTTTAACTCTGCTTTCCTCTGAAGAAGAATTATTTAACCCTGTGTGGTTACATGAACATAAGTCCCTCACTTTTCCCTTTGTGCATCTAAAAATATGTCTGGCATTGACTTGTTTCAGCATAACTAACTGTTGACCATATTGAATTTTTTAACAGAAGCTGAGGATAAAAACTGGATTGAAGATCTGCTGCTTTTTTGGGGGAACATTTTGAGAAGATTAATTTGTTTCATTTATAATTGTGCAAGTCACATCTCTGGATTCTCAAACTTTATAATATTTTTGTCACTGTTACAAATATAGTGCTGGTGTCTATCCAAATAAAATTAAAACAGAGGTCTGGAATTGCAGAGGTTGCTGATTAATAACTCTAGTTTAGAAAAAAAAAGGAAGAAATTAGAAATTCTTGACTATACTATATCAATCAAAACAACCACCAGTCCTTTAGAACACTTACTCAGACAAATAAGTGGCTCAAAAATAAATTCAGATCTTGACAAATGTCTTAAAGCACCTGATAACACTAGAGATCAATATCTAATTAACCCTGAGCAATGCTCTATTACAAAATTGGCTACCTAGCAAAATATAATGGACAGCAAAACAAAAAGAAATATAAGCAAGTACTGGATGCATATGACTAAGTGAGAGAAATATAAAGGAAGAAAATATGTCATCATGCACAAAATCTGTTAATAACTGGGTTAAAAATACACCAGAGTTTTGACAAAAGTACAGAAGACTTAAAAGCAATGTAGAAACTGACCACAACCATGTGAGAATTCCGAAGAATTCCTTAAAGTACTCCCCCTGTGCCTTTTGATACAGAAGAAATGAAAACTCTGTAACAAACAGGATAGCTAAAGAAAAGTCTCTCTCTTTCCACTAATGTAACTACAGAACTAATAGGATTTAGTATAAACAGTTCCTAGTTGACTTCTCAGTTTTATCAGACTACAGCGAAATTCATAGATGCCTTGATGTGATAGAACCCAAAGATATTAAATGTATCATCATTCATAATTTGGAGGTTTTGTGGTCTAGTCCTCACTTATGTCATATTTAAATTGTAGCCTGGCTGAACAATTCAGGCTTCAGATTTTTAGAGAGCTGATATTATAAGCCCTGAACTAGGACACTCAATTCTATCTGTAGCAACTACAAAAGAAGGACTGCTCCAAGGGCTAGCTCAGGAGTTTAACCACTTCATTGTGAAGAGCTGTTCTCTGGGGTTTCCCCTAGGCACGTGGCTATAACACAGGTTTCCTGAGAGGCAGCTGAGTTGGATCCCAGTAGCCATGGCTTACAAATGTCTTTACCTTTTTTGACCAAAGCCTGAACTGAACTAAGTCAAAGTGGGTTTCCAAGGTGATACTCTAGTTTGAATTTATTTTCTTACACTGCAGAACACAAATTTTCATTTTCCTAAAGGGAGAGAAATCTCCAGTCATAAACTTTGCTGAGTTAGTGTCCCACATGCAGGACTTTTCCTTAATTGGTGTAGTAGTTTCAGTCTTTCATCTCAAGTTCATAAGATAACTTCTGTAAGTAAAACCTCATTTAGGGAAAATATGTAGCACAGTATTGCCACATCAAAACTACTACCATGCTAATGTTTTTTTCAGAATATAGTCAGGACCCACTCTAATACCATTAGGCTTCATTTAATTTCCTGTCGTCCTAGAAATATGTCACAGAGCACCACACTGATATTTAGAAAACTAAATGCAAATTTAAATACTTTCATGGATAGTTTTCTCATTTATTCTTGTGTCAACCTTATACCTTTATGCTACAAGCTCTCTTCTATCTAATAAAAAAAAAATTGAATTCTCAGCATATGCTCTTTCAGATGTGGCAATTTCCATAATTTCCTTCCTTTTAGCCATCCAGCCTTTTTCTTCTCTTCTCAACATCCTCATCCTCTTTGAAAGAAAACCTTTTTTTTCATTTACTGCTACACCTTAATTTTCTTCAGTCTTGCTCTTATAATTTGTGCAATGCCTGCAATTCTTACATTTAATTATACATATTTCTTATATTTCTACAAATTTATACTAAAAAAGCTTTTGGTCTCTGATTTATTTGCCATTGACATATTACAATTTTACTTTTGGTTATCTAGACTGCAGTTTTCTATGTTGATTTACTTTTTTTCTTAGTTTTCACAAGCTCTTTGGAATTAAGCATATATTTGCTATACATCTCTACTAGTCAGAAAAAAAGTACAAACTGTTATGAGACTTCAGAATGTGTTAAATGATACTTGATGAGGTACTTCTAAATTCCAGGAAGAAGCAGGAATGTAATCAAATTATGAAGATCTGCATCCTATCTTACAAGTCCACGACATTTTGGTAAGAAATAGGCATTTTAGCAGTAATACATTTATATCTCTTTTAAAAGTGGCCCGTGAAGCTCAGCTTAGGTCAAGGAATATCTGACATTATAAGGACAGAAAAATTTGGTGAGATTGCCCACCTTAAAAATTAGATTTTAATTTATGACTCTTGAATAGTGGTTGCAACAGTTTAAAACAAAGTCCCACTAGTCCAGCAATCACTCTCTATCAGCAGAGAAATGTGACTGCCCAAAAAAGATTATAAAAACTGGTTAACAATATCTAGTATTTTCTCCTAAGTGTTTTCTCCACCACTGAGCACCTGCAATGTAGTAACTGCCTGAGGTAGAAGTAGCCAATAGTCTTTTTTTAATCCTCTGTGCACACCTGTGCACTTGTACAATTTCTCTTGAAGCAATATAATAAACTTGCATTTACAACATATTCTGGTAAAGAATACCCTGTCTCAAATATATATGAATTTATATATGTATAAATTGCCCTACTACTGCCACAATATCCAAATTTGCTTTGAATCTTAAATTCAGGTCTAAGTGACTTGCCAAGAATCCTGAAAGTTTGTTTTAGAATGTCCTTGTTTTTTCAGGCATGGGCATTAATTTACCTACGTTGCAGTCTGTCAGACTGCAACCATTATGGCTTGACAAGAAAATAATTGATTTTGGAATTGAAGTGCTCTCCACTCTACCAATGCTCCTCAAGTGGCTACAGTAGCATGCACCAAATGAATGTTTTCTGCAGAACAAAAGTGTATTTAGCCCACATGCACCATATCACTGAACTTCACAGACAGACTCTTGTCCCTTCCAGATGCCTGAGCAAGGGACTTCAAAGTGTGCAGTCTAACCTGTGTTCCCCATTCATTCTGCCAGCTTCCATGGGTGTGTGAATTGGATATGCTAATTTATTTCAGATGCAAAAGTATCAGCACTATGCTTTGTCTTCCTTTTTTATCACACTACATTGCATGCAAATTTAATTTGGGCAAGCTTACATTTTTTCATTTCTTTTTTTGTTGTCCATAGAGAAAGGCTCCCATGAAGCAGACAAGCACAGTTTTTAAACTGGAAAATCCTTATCAGTTTAGCCAAGGCTCAAGTCTTTACCTACTAACTGGAAAATCTTTATCAGTTCAGTGAAAGCTCAAGTCTTTGCCTATTAGTAGGACATGCAGGCCCTTGCATAACCTGCCACTGGCCTTCCTGCCATTATGGTCACTATCTCAGCAGCTCTATGTTCCTTCATTCAAGTACCTTAAGTTTTGCAAAGCAAGACAACATGGTCATACCTTCTCATTCACTAATTCAAATAATATATCTGAACTGGGCAATATTCACCAGGAATAAGTTATGTGTTAGATTTTTGGCCTGCTTTTAAGTTCCAGGTGTCAGTTCTTTAAGTTGGTAAAAGCTAGATATAGGAAACTATTTTCAATAGAAAAACACTTCTTTGTAAGTGTTGGAGAATGTGGCAATAGATGTCTTACAATATCCTTGGAGCTTAGTGAGTCATAGATGCAAACTTTTAAAATGGTGGTCCAAAATGCTGATTCAGCACACTTAACCAAACGTACCTAAAGCTAAATTAGCCTAAACCCCTGCCCCAAACTTAGACTCTAAACTCCTTAGTTAACTATCAAGCTCTCCACATGCCTACACTTAGGCACTCCATATTTTCTTTACAACCCTGCTGGAGAATTATGTACTTATCTCCTAACTCACTCTATTGCCATCCAGAGTTTAGATATCAGAGAAGCAACAACTTTTTGCTTAACAGCCCAGAGTTTGTATCTGCTGCCACAAGTCTGGTCTTAGGGACAGCCCCTCCTCAGAGGAATGTCAGTCTTGAGGAGACAGAAGATCAAAGGGCAGCAGATGGAGAAGGAGCCACAATATTTTCTTACATGTTCAACAGCCATCGAATAAACAGTTATAAAATGTCAGTTAGAGAGTAAACACAAATATTAGTTTAGGAAGATAGTCAAGGGAAAAGGAAGAGTTCCAGATCTGTGACCTATTGGCAGGAATTGGTCTTCCTTTTACCCAGTGACTATGAATTCAAATATAGAAACATGTTGGCACTCCTATGGCACAATCTAACCCTAGTGACAATAAGTCATAGTCAAATACATGAGTTTGTACAACATTAATCACAGCATGTTTTTTTTGTGTCTGCAAAAATCACTTTGCAGCTCTGAAAGTATTATTCTGGAAAGGACCACATGGTACAACCAACCTCATTTTCTGTCCCTCGCTGTCACACTAGGTCAGGCTGTCTTTTGCATAAAACCATGTGTCAGAGCCTAGCAAAGTAATGAAGTATTTTGGGAAATATTTCTCTTGAGCCCAACTGGATTTGGTTTCTCCCTCACACAAAACAGGAATAACAGGAAATTAATCAATATTAAAAAAAAAAAAATCAGCCAAACCTATGAAAAGATGTCAAACTCTGTGTAGGTCTACTTTATGAAAAAAATGCAAATCTAGACATATATGCCTAAGTAATCCTACACACATGAATAAATTCTTCTAGAATTAATGCTAGCTTTGTTCGATGGTAGAAATATATATAGCTATATATATATATATATATAGCTATTGGGCTTTTTTTGCACTTCACACATAGATAAGTTATATGAAACAGTTTGCAACAAACTAGTTGATAAAAGCCATTAGCATTTTGCATTTCCTCTGCTTCTTCCATGTATTGTAGCCACACATTTTTAAGCACAAATAATTCTGAAAACTTTGGCTAACTGAAATGACCTTAATAATGGCTAAGTCAATAGTGTGAACAGAATGATTGCTCAATTTAGCATGTATTTCTATTTAGGCTCCTTGATCAATAAGATACCTGTGATTTAAAAAAAAAAAAAAAAAGAAAAAAAAAAAAAAAGAAAAATTAATCTACCTCATAGGTAATGAAAATGGAAGTCCTACTAGGCACGTCTAGAGTTGCATTATCAGGGTCACTGAGAAATCTATTTCACCTGTGCAATAACCTTGAAACATTTTATTTGGCACCTTTCAGCTGTTCATTGTTTTCCAAACAAAACAAACAAAAAAAAAGACCCTGAAGGTCTCCACTCAGAAAAATATGGCATTGTCAGTAGGTATGGACTTAGCTTAACAATTGTCTTAATTTGGCCTATGTATGAGATTGGGTTTCCTTTAATGCAAAAATCTAAATGTTAATTTCCCCAGTTGGTGAGGAGAGAGTGAGGTTCTTCAAAAGGCAGTTCAGAGAAATTATCTTGGGACAGATTCAGTTCCTTGGGAAGGTGCCTATCTCTCTCTGTTGAATCATGGAATCATTAAGGCTGGAAAAAACCCCTGAGTCCAACCTTTGACTGAACCACCACTATCATCAACTAAACCATAGCACTGAGGGCCACATCCAGCTGTTTCTTGACCACTTTGAGGCATGGTAGCTCCACCACTTTCCTGGGCAGTCCATTCCAGTGCTTGGCAACACTTACAGATAAATTCTTTCTGAATTGACTATGATTGATTATAGAGGAAGCCTGAACAGCTGGCTTAAATTAAATGTCCAGCTATGCAAATTTTAGAGGTAGGAGAGGTGAGTCCCAGTCCAGGTGCAGATATGGGACTGAGGGTCCTCATTTTACATCCTGTCCCATTAGCCCTTTGCTCCAACAGGAATTATACTGACATTATATTGGTTAGAGTAAGTTAGGAGATCAGAATTTGGGCTGAAGTTTTTAAAAATTGTTGCAGAGGAGTCATTGGGAAAACTCTAGTTTTGTACAGGTCAGTAGCAATTCTTGCCTGATAGTTCCAAGAGGCAATGCAGAGTTATGCTGTCCATAACCTTACTCTGTGTCTAAGCAGCACATTTTAGCCCCTGGGTAGTAACAATAGCAGATGCTTATTATATTTAATTATTAACCATCAGCTCTTTGAACTTATCACCTTAGTCTCTCAGCACCTGCATGATGGATGGCAAAATTCCCATAATTTCCACTTCCATCAGTCAGTAAGTAAAAGGTGAGCATCTGCTAGTGCTCACCAACCCCTCAGGACATATTCGGCTATCATTATGATTGCTCCTAATGGTGTTTTACACAAAATAAGTTAGGGTGAAAAAGGCATGCCAGGTTATTTTACACATATACAATGTCAAAATATTTATTGCCCTGCATATGGCAAATTTTAAATTTAAACAGATAATACCAGAAGTACATTTATTATTAAATTTAATATTTATGCAGTGACATAAATGTACATATTCTTTTAATATTACATTTCTTTTAATATTAATCTGCTTCTGTATTTTAGAATTGATCAGAAGCTTTAGTTAAAGAAAGGAAGGAAAAATTGGGGAGCTGCAGGGAAGATGTACTGCCATTGGTTTTTTGCACTTAAACGTATGTCCACACCACAGAGTGAAGAAATCATCTTTGAAACTGTAAGCAAACAAGGTAAGTTCTCATTATGCCATTAAAAAATCTGATAGATTCTGCTCAGAGGTAGGACTCTGACTGAAATGCAGAGCCTAGAAACATGGATATGTTGCCTTCAGGACTCAGGTTGCTAATACAGCTCTGTTGGCATCTAATGCATATTCTCTGCATCAGTGCATCCCCTTAGGTCAGAATACCTGCACCTTCTCTCACTGTGCCACAAGAAGGAGTTTGGAAGGTGCTTACAGCAGCAGTCAAAGAATCTCTTCCAGCCATCCCCTTCCGTGAAGCTGAGTCACAGGGGAAATTTGACTATTATGTACAATGCATTAGCAATTTTATAATTTAAAATCTGATTTTCTCTCAAAGTATTTTCATAAATTAGGCCAGAATAATGAATCAGTTTGCATCAGAGTCCCCTAGGAAACTTTCAAGGCAACTACTGCCTATTTCTCTCCCAAGACTACACCCCAAAAGAGATCTCATTCCTGAGAGAATACCATATTCCTCTTTCCTCACACATGATGTGAAAATTACACTACTGAAGTCTTGTAGGATTCAGTAATGGAGCTTGGAATTCATGTGAGACCAGTGATAAATGTCAATGCAATAGCACACCAATAAACACAAAGTGTTCCAAACATCTGGTGAGTTGTGAATAACCTTTCCCCTTCATGCCTGGCAAAATGGGAATAGAATGGTCACTTAAAATTTGAGAAATAACCTTTGAATATTGCACATAGGTCGTGGCTGGGTATAGAACAGCATTGTGCTGTCTATTGCTGGTGCACCACTGGCATACAAGCAGGGCTGCAAATACACACATACATATCACAGATCAAACCTGAAGGCAAACTTTGGTAAGACAAAAGTGAAGTGTAAGGAAAGCAATTTCCCAGACATAGTCCTCTGGTAGTAAGCATATAAATAATGAAATCTCTATTACTGCCCACCAGACATGAAGTTATGTACAATTTATGTTGAAAATTTATTACTGTTGAAGAACAGACATTTTTAAATGCTTTCATAAGTATATTGTTAAATGCTTGGATGGGTACATAAAACATGTTTTTTACATTCATGAGCATATGAAAAAAGTATTTTTCCAATGTTTTAATTGGAAATTATTGTAAGTCATACAACAGTTTACGACTTCTTATGCCCACTATAAACAAAAAACTTTTACAAATTCAGAAACTGAGGAGACAGCATAACTGTTTTTTTGAAGTGCTAAGAAGATGTTTGGAAACCAATCAATAAAAGTTGTGACTGTGGTTAGGGCCTTCTTCAAACAGGTGAAAGGAAATCTCAGTGTCTGAGAGACTCCTACATTCCCTGTTTTTGGGGCCAGTACGTTCCTTCAATTTCAGGAGGTGCTGAATGAGTCTCTGGTGGAGTTCCCCTCTCCTATTCAAGGATGCCTCAGCAAGACAGAGGGCCTTTTGCAGAAGAGTCTCCCTGAGGTAGCCCTGGCTGTGAAATTTCTGGTCTGTGTCTTGATAATTTCAAATTTCTTCATCTCTAACAATTGTTTTCAACATCCACTGAAACAGGAAAAGAGGATGTTTCAAAGCCTTTGTTGACATTTTAGAAGTTCCGTACTAGTTACAGCTTAATTAACTTTATGACAATGTTTAAGTTATGATATGATCTTTCAGAAGTAATCTGAGGGTAGTTTCCATTGTTTGCATGAATGTCTCAGGCAAGACAGGCAATTAAAATAGAGATTGTACCACAACAGTGAAATTACATATCAGAGATTTCTGAATAGGTAATAGGGTTATTTTTATCAGATATATCTTCCAAAACTCCGTAAAAGATGTTCATTTACTCTCTTTGGCTACCCTACTTTTTAGCCAAATATGAACGTCCCCTCTAAAAGTATTATGTGCTGAAAAACCCCTGACAAATACCTGTCTTATATGATAAAGCCATCCAGATCTTAATTAATTTTTTTAAAACAAAAGAAGTGATACTGAGATTTTTCTCAAATTCACTTTGCTGTTTGTTACCATAAAGCCAAAAATGTTTTCTTCTTCTACAGCATTTCAGTCACTCTTTGTCTTGTTTCTTACAAAAGAAGCTGAATGTGAACATTGGCTTTTGTGTTCTATGATGTGGTCCATGATTTTAGAACCCCAAATCTGGGAGTTTTCAGAATATGCTAAATTTATAAATTTATCTTTCCTGTGTGGCTTAGTTCTCTGAAGATCTCCAAGTAATCCAAATGTAATTTCCAAATGAACGACAGTGAATCTAAATACTTCCAGAGTACTATTTTATGCTGGTAGATATTTCGTACTAACCAAGGGTATATAGATAGATTTGCAGTTTAAAATTTAATAGATTTTTTTTTCAGGATCTGTCTGTATGATTTAAAATGATAATTTTTTTTCAGCAGTTTTTCTACTCATCTTTCCCAGCTACTGCTGAGTCAGAGAGTTCAGACTGTTTAATTGAAAATGAAGTGACAAGTCTTTACAGCTGGATCAAAAACCAAAAAGAGTCAATGGAAAGACATCCTTTGACTTAATTAAGAAAGCCACTCCAAAAGCCTTATGTATATTCAAAGTATATTTATTAACATGATTTAAAATGATAATTTTTTTTCAGCAGTTTTTCTACTCATCTTTCCCAGCTACTGCTGAGTCAGAGAGTTCAGACTGTTTAATTGAAAATGAAGTGACAAGTCTTTACAGCTGGATCAAAAACCAAAAAGAGTCAATGGAAAGACATCCTTTGACTTAATTAAGAAAGCCATTCCAAAAGCCTTATGTATATTCAAAGTATATTTATTAACATAATTTAAAACTCCCTCCCAAATCCTGTTATCACACAATCAAAGCTAAGAATAGACATGTAGAGATTTAGCCTGTTTTGCCTAATTATTCGTATTTTCCCTTGGTTTTTTGACCTAATTTTTAGAAAAATATTTTTTTTATGTTAAGAAAAATTTGCTTTTATAAAAAATAAAATCTCTCAGACTTATTTAAAGTGGCAACAAATTAGCAGCACATTCGCACTGGGGTCATGCAAGAATTGAAAGGAGGTCCTTCCTCAGTCAACTGCTGTCCGTGTTTGCCCTTTTTCAAAGTCAACAGCCTGGGAACATCACTGCTCCTGCACTGCCAGCCTATTCAATGGGTCACCACTGAGCTGCAGAATGCCCTGTGTGCTCTCTGTGTGTACTGCCAAGACCTCACTGCCATCTAGTCAAGACACCTGGGCAGTAAGCCCTTGAGAAGAGTCAATATTAGGCAGTCTGAAAGTCCTACCACATTGGTACATTTAGCAGAGACAGTGTTCAGTGTCCTTCTGATATTGTGATAAAGGATTCAAATGAGACCATGAAAAGGATGCAGAAAGACACTTAGGTTTGTAAGAAGCAAAGAAAGGGAAAGGTTGCAATTGGAGGAAAGTAAAGCCAGATTTCCCTTCATTTACAAGAAAAGCCTTCTCCATACAGATTATTTTGGCTTCACCATCTGAGAACTGACAGAAAGTAAAAACATCATCGTCCTATTTTCAAACAGTAGAGCTAGATGACAATGTAACAAAATAAATAAATCAAATGTCATTAACAATATTAACTACTATTTTTTAGAGTTGTGGCACTTTGTGTTGAAATACAGCTGTGGCCACTCTAGTCAACAACACTGTAGATATGTTTTCCTGTGCATAAATTTTGCCCTGTTTATCAAATTCTTATCTGACATCTGTTCCCTTATGAAATAATATAGAGAAAGAGGAAAGGTGAAGAGAAAAGAGGAGAAATTGTATTTTTGTGTACAGTCTATATACAGTAGAGCATTGCCTTGATTCTTCTACGAGTTCTTCTAAAGCAAAACCCTGAGGCATCTTAGCAGCTAGAATGAAAAAAAACCCATGTTTTCCTTATGAGTACAACAGGACTTCACTAATTTGTACCCATGCAAGGGAAGACATAGGAAATGACAGAGTAAATTAACACTTTGTAGACTAGAATTTTATTTCATTTCCTAATTGTCATTTGTTTTCATTTATTTTCAGCAATACATCATTATACTGTTGCTGTTATTTATCTTGATACTGCTGCCACCTTAGTAAAAGTCAGTTTTGAATAAAACCACAAACTCAAAGTATCATTCTCATTAAAGGGTTATATTGGTGCCTAGAAATATATAAAGAATTATAAGTGAAGGAATCCTTTCTAGAGCATAGGTCACTTTTGCAAAGTCATTAGGAAAATGAATGTTCAAAAGTATGTTGTTCAGATGTCAAACACTAATAAATGCTTTGGAGAATGGCATGTAAAGTGGTGTCATAACAATGATATTGACCCTCAATAAATCTCTGTTTCTATATCTTCACTGGGATAAAAGAAAGTGATGGGTAATATTTTAGGTTGGAAGTGTGCTTCTTCAAAACACAATTTATTTTAAGCAGTATCTACCCATATTTCACCCAATCAGTGAAATATTATAGTGGTTCCCACTTTGACCAACAGCTAGCACATCCAGTTGACAATATCTGAAGTTTTGCAAAAATGATTTTTTAATTTTATTTATTTTTTATTTTTTTATCATTTCACCAGTGGTCACCTGAAGGCACCCTTTAAGGTATACAAGTCTAGAAAAATTCTTTCAATATAGCTTTCTAGCTCACATAAAATAAATGTAACTGGTATTTATGCTTGATTATACATATTTTATGCATTCTACTTAATCGTGTCTGAAGGTTTTTGAAAGCTGAAAAATCTTTCAGTAAAGTATTTTATTCAACACATGCTACACTTTTTTCCCACACTCCTGTAAGCCAGAGACCCTGGACAACATAACTTCTGTAAAAAGATTTAGCAGGCCTTGAAAATTACTTTTCCTTTTTTCTTTTTTTTTAAAGTCACACAGCTCAAATGAAAGTAAATTCTGTAAATACTGAGTACTTTATGGGTTTAGTAATGACAAATAGAAATATCATCTCAAGGAAAAAAATATCAGTTTTAGTTTGAAATCAGTCCAAGCTAATATTCACAACTTCAGAGTGAACTTCAGAAGATATGAAATTCCAGAAATCAGATTGATTTTCAAAACCGTTACAGTCAGAAATCAAGAATTTTATTGTCTGAAGAAGGTATAAATTAAACCCACACTGCTGAAATGCTAGCAAGAACTCTAAATACTGTCATGTATAGAGACTTTCTGTATATATTTTATCTTCTTTCAGACACTCCCATAGACACTACAGCACTTAAAGATCAAATGCCTAGTCCTGGACCATCCTTCATTCTCTAAATTTCTTTTTTAAATTCAGTTATAAAATTTAAATTCAAAAGGAAAATAAGATTATTTTGTCAACTACAGGGTATCAAAGGTCATTGGATATACAGAATTTGTTCTTACGTTGGTTGTAATAATTTGCAATTGGCTAAAATCTAACTTCTGTCTAAAAGGTATCTTCTAATAAATGTACACTCAGTCTGACCTGTCTTGTCATGGTTTAATCTGAGGCAGCTCAGCCCCATACAGCCACTCACTCACTCCTCCTCAGTGGGATGGGGGAGAGAATCACGAGCAAAAGTGGGAAAACTCATGGGCTGAGATACAGAGTTTAGTAGTAAAGCAAAAGACACATGAACAAGCAAAGCAAAACAAGAAGTTAATTTACCACTTCCTATGGGCAGGCCAGTGTTCAGCCATCTCCAGGAGACATCTACCTTTATCTGTAGCAATTAGCTGGGGAGACAAACACCAGCACTGCAAACGTCCTCCCCTTCCTTCTTCCCTATAATTTAGATGCTGAGCATCACCCACCCATATGGTATGGAATATCCCCTTGGTCTTTTGGGGCCAGGTGTCCTGATTGTGTCCCCTTCCAACACCTTGTGCACCCCCAGACTCCTTGCTGGTGAGATGGGGTGAGGAGCAGAAAAGGCTGTGGCTCTGTGTAATCTCTGCTCAGCAGTAGCAAAAACATGGCTGGGTTATCAACACTGTTTCCAGCACAAATCCAAAACACAGCCTCACACTAGCTACTCTGAAGGAAATGAACCTTATCCCAGACAAAACCAGCATACACCTACAGAAGAAGAATCTGCTTGGCAGTTTCCTCCCATGATTAATGCTCTGTGCTTCACTTCCTAGCATTTGCCTGGCACTAGCAGCCACTGGCTTTTGTTACACATCTGCTTTCTGAAGGTCATATTTTCTCCCTTGGAAGAGTGTTATCCACCATAGCATCTTTCCTGTGGTAAGTTAATAAGTGAACTCTAAAGTTCATATGATGGGGACTTTTCCAGTTTTCAAATCAGTTCTGTGGTTCTTTCTAAGTCCTTGCTAATTATTAAAGCTGTCTAGAAGCACCCAGTCTTAGCTTCCTCGGTGCAAGTGAGCTGTTACCCAGCTGATTATACATCTTGGAACCATATCTTTACTGTGGCAGTGCCCTTGGGAATTAGGAAATCAAATTCTGCTCCAATATCACCAATATCAAGACTCACCTAAATTCCTTGTCCTTCAAGATGTAATTTTAACAACAACCTTCCATGTTTTTTAAGTTTGTACCCAGTTCACCAGTCATTGAATGACCTGCTCTTACCATTATTTCTCTTATATATAAATATATATTATTCTCACTATACCATTTACAATTAGCACTAATATAGTAGCACACAATTTCCAAGAGATATTTCACACTGACACTTCTTTTTTGGAGACCTGTTAGCATGTATTTTGAGCCCATATCTTATTGACACCTTGCATTGTGTCAGGTTCTTCAGTTAGATAAAAGGAGGTACATGGTTGTACACATTATCAGGATAAACATATATACCATTTTCAAACACAGTTTAAATGTTATCACATAAATAATTTTATTTTATGACACCAACTGTGTAAACCACAATGTTGACTTACCATTAATTATGTTCTTAGTTTTAAATACTTTTGAACTACTTTGTTTACTTCTTATTTCATCTTTTCCATTATTTTTGTGCACATGATGTCACATTAAATTTTGCATTCACACAGTATCAACAATCTCAGATATTCAAAATCTTTCAAGGATTCCTATGTTTAATAAATATTAATACTGTCAGTCCTCAGACATTCTTAAAAGTGCAGACATCTTTAAAATATTCCTTTGCAATGGAAAAAACAGAAAACAAGCCTGCTATATTGTACTTTCTTCATTACAGAAACTCAAATTTATTAAACACCTATGTCTTCTCTGTCTCCTTACTAGTAATTTTGTCATTTATTTTAAGAATAAAATGTTTGTTTAAGAAACTTGCTTGTTTCTTCTTCTTAAACAGCTTCTTTCTTTCCCTGCTGTTGCTGTGGATCCCTGTATTCCTGATATATATTTTCAACCTTCACTGTGGTTATTTCACTTAGAAAAGCTATTTCTTCAGTGTCTTTATCTTCGTTCATTAATTTTCTCCATAAATTTTCACACTTTCTGTTTAATATCACTCTTTTGGGCTACAATCTCTTTAGATAACACACAGAGGTTATATAGAAATGTATGTCTGCTCTCATTAGCCAGTGAGTAACTCTCATATTAGCCACTTCCTTTCATTACACCAACCATCATTGGTGTAATGAAAGGAAGTGACAAAGCCTTTGTAGGACTAGTTGTGTGTCCTCACAGCTGGGAACAAATATCAGTGAAGGAAGAAAAGGTATAGAGACAAGAAACAACATTTATCTTTTTTATACACTTCCTTCACATGCCTACTTTCCTCTGAGCCCAGGAGAGAACTTCCCAAGGAAATATATTCCTCTGGAGTTTTGAATTTTTCAGGCAGGTCCCTGTATGCCTAGAGAAGCTTCTCTTTCCTTCTTCATCAGAGGCTGGCATATTTTTCTTCCTGAATCTTATACACCTCTTACTTGAGTTCTCAAGCTGAAATTTTCTGATCTCCAAAACCAAATCAAGTGCTAAATTGTGGGTCATACCTTTTACAGCAAAAAAATATTCTACCAGAGTTCAGAAGTCCAACAGGACATTTCCACAAAAAAAACAAAAAAAACAAAAAAAACCAACAAAAAAAAAAAAAACCACCAAAACTACAAAAAAAAAAAAAAAAAACCAAAAAAAAACCCCACCAAAAACCAAAAAAAAAACTGTGACCACAAAAAGGTCACAGTTCAATCACATGGATAAATTATCAATCTTTTTTATCATCTGTGTGCAGCTGAAATCTAGTCCAAGAATCACCCATTACATCCATTACACCAAGGAAATTTTGTTTTCCTTCTTAACTGGAAATCACACAGTAATGTAAATTTTGATTTGCTGTCTTTTTTGGCAAAAAGAATTGATGTTTTCCTCATGCGACAGATGCTCAGAACAGAATTAATAATACATTTCAGGATTTCTGCTTGTGAACATTGGTGTTTGTTTAAGATAAGAGTTCAAGAACCACCACATACTTCTGAATAAATATTCATTTGGTCTAGAGCTGGTATACAAATCTCTTTTATGACATCTGTCTAAATACTGGTCAAATTTACTAAATTTGAAGATTGCAGATCACTGGGGAAAGTCCTGATTAAAATGGAAAAGTACTAAAATACTTTAAAAGAATCATAACTTGATGTCTTCATGACATTACATAAAATTACACATGGATAATATTTTATAGCAGCTGTATTGCAATATTCTGACTCGGTGTGCATAACTTATACTATAATATGACATATAACATGTAGGCATACAACCATCCTAAATTATTCTTGACATTCACTACTGTTATTCAATCTCTCCCTGCTACATCTGTCCTGGCTTTGACAGGTTCTACTTTTATGTTACAAAAAACTTAGAGATTGGTAGGACACAGCAAATTCAGAACATCACCAGATTGTCTAACCTAAGGACATGTCAGTGTGGAGCACAGGGTGAAATATGTGTAGTATAGAGTACAAAAGCCTGCATATATCCTCCCTGAATTTAAAAAACTTAACATACTTTAAACAATACAGTAAAATCTTGCATGTTTGTGACTGTTCAAGGGCTTCTCTGGTGAATGTTCTGTGTATGCTGCCCCAATCTGATACTACAGGAGGCAGGAATATTAAAGTGTTCGTATTTAAGTTTAGTTATGCAGATGTTTCTGCAAAATAAATTTTCTGCAATTACTCTGCATTGGGACTAGGAAACAATTACAGTTCCATTTAGTGAATTTCCTCCTTAGCTGGCATTACAATGGAGGATGAAAGCCTCGAGGTATTTTGACATAGAGGCTGTACTTTTAAGTTTTTTGACAGGTAGTCTTAGCATTTTAGTGACACTGACTGGAGTTAGATATAAACTTCAGTGGGAATATCAGAGAGCTCCAGAGATGATTTGCCAGTTGCCAAGAAAAGCCTTTTGTACAACATGAAAAACATTTTATATAATAATAAAAACAATTTTACAAAAATATCGTGCTGTATCAAACAATGGCCACATTTTAGTAGTTCCATTAGCATCAAGTGAGTTAATCAATGACTTTTTGAACACCCAATAGCTGTTTAAGAGAGACTGTCAGGTGGGAAAAGTCAGTACCATTTGAGCCAAAAGTTCTGGGATAAGGCCTCCCTTTCTGAAGCTCACTTAGCAGTCTTTCTGTGGAACTGTGGAGCTGAGGAAAGCTCTGGCTCTGCTCTAAACCCCAAACTCTGGGCACAATTCCTCCTGGTATTGCTTCCCCACTGATGACCTCTATCAAGGTTTTTGTTCACTGTCTTCTGCACCAGCTAAGGTAATTTTTGAGAGTGTTGGAAATCAAGAGACAAATTTATCTCTACAACTATAATATTTTTTCAAAGCGTGTTTATTATACTGATGCAATGAACACAAAAAAAGGTTTAAAATTTGCTAATTACCAGAGTAAAAGAGCATCAATTCCCATTATTCAGTGTGTGAGAGTTTACAGAGGACTCAAGATGTCTTTTCAGACTTTTTTTATTAAAAATTTTTCAGCCACACATAAAACACCAATTTCTGTAGTTCCGTCTCCCATTTCCTAGGTCCCCACCTTTGATGCAATCCCTTGTACTTTTATGCCTTATAGAAGTTGTAAGTACATTGGGGCACAAATTAGTGGGTTTAATTTGTCTGTATAGCACCATTCTTTCCTAAGGCATTCAATGAATAATATATGGTAATTTATAATGAAGGTATTTGCAAGTCAGAGGGCTTGACAGCAAGCCAGTGAATGGAAAAGCAAGCAAAGTTAAATAAACCTTTTAAACAGGGTGGTCTTAGTGGCCAAGATACATTTTTTATTTATAAATATTTGGTATGAAAACTCTGTCCCTTGGCAAAGTACTTGTTCCAAAGATGGGAAAGCTGGCTTTTCATGTCTGAGCATATATGGAGCTTCCTGCATGCACTGTAGAGCACAACTAGGCTAACTAGACCAGTAAGTGCATCCCTCAGAGCAATATCTGAAACTGCATCACATTTAAGCTCCAAAACTGGAAAGAAACCAGAAACAACAAGAGAATGGTTGCAAATATTTTTATTTACCTTTGCTAGGAGAAATTGTAGGATCAGAGAATGCTCAGGGCTAGAAGAGACTTTAAAGATTATCTTGTTCCAAGCCCTCTGTCGTGGGCAGAAACACCTTCCACTAGACCAGGTTGCTCAGAGATCCATCCAACCTGGTCTTGAACACTTTCTGGGATGGAGCATCCAAAACTTCTCTGCACAACCTCTTCCAGTGCCTCCTCACCCGTGCAGTAAGGAATTTTTTCCTAATATCCAAATTTACTTTCAGTCAAAAAACATTCCCCCTTGTCCTGTCACTACTTGTCCTTGTAAATGATCTCTCTCCATCTTTCTCATAGGCTCCCTTCAGGTGCTAGAAGGCCGTGATCAGGTCACTGAAAACTTCTCTTTTCCAGGCTAAACAATCCCAATTCTCTCAGCCTTTCCTCATAAGAGACATGCTCCATCCCTCTGATCAACTTGGTGGCCTGCCCTGGACTCAGTCTGACAGATCCATGTTCTTCCCATGCTGGGACCCCAGAGCTGATGCAGCACTGTGGGTGGGGTCTCACCAGAGCAGAGCAGAGCAGAGCAGAGCAGAGCAGAGCAGAGCAGAGGGGCAGAATCCCCTCCCTGGCCCTGCTGCCCACACTGCTCTGGATGCAGCCCAGGACACGTTTGCCTTTCTGGGCTGCAAGAGCACATTGCTGGGTCATGTCCAGCCTCTCCTCCAGCCTCACCCCAAAGTCCTTCTTGGCAGGGCTGGTCTCAATCTGTTCAACCCCTCAATCTGTAGCATTTACACAGGTAATGTGGTGCATATTAAACACTTCTTGAGCGCTTATTTATCAAACCTATGTTACAAACAATCTGCTAAAATGCATTTGCTCAGCAGTATATCAATATATTAACATGCCTCTTTCAGACTTTCTTCCTATTCTTCTGATTAAATTTCAACAGACAACTCCTGTTTTAAAGCATGACAAGACAAAGTTCTGGATTTCCCATTGAAAAAGCACCAAGATTTGTTGCAGAGGCCCTGTGTACAGTTCAAGCTCAAAAACTCCCATGTATCCAGAAAGCATGTCCCATAGAACTGATGAGCCATGTGAAGGGGCCATTTGTCCTGGATTTTCAGACACCAAATAGCCTAGTCAGACCCATAAATTTTGATTTTAAGTACTTTAGGGCAAAAATCTGTCATTTTAATTTGTTGAGAAACCACCATTCTTTCCTAAGGCAAGGTGTGAATAATACATGACAATTTAAAAAGGAGCTGTTTGCTACTGTTGCTGCTCCTGCAAAACCTCTAGATTCTCAGACAAATGACCAAAGTATTCTTAATGCACTCAGGTTATATTTTAGGCGCAAGAAGACGACATATACTTTAAAATTTGAACTTAGTCAAACCTACATATTCAGTGTTACCAACTGAAAATTCAGTCTCAGGCTATTTGCTACTATATTTAAAGTTATGACTTGTATGGGCAAAGAGTTGCAGTTTTCTCTTTAATTTCTTATAAAGTGCCTAAATCCTATTGAAAGCAAGATGTTATATCTAAGTGTTTCCATAATTAAACTTCCTAGTTACAAAGAAAACCCTGAAAAAAAAACTTTAAAAAAACCTCAAAGAAACTAAAAAGACTAAGAAAAAGCAAAGGCAAAAAAAAGACCCAAAAACCCAACAACAAAAAAAATCCCAAGCATGAAAATAAGAATTATATTAAATGAATCAATTAAAAACTAGAATATACTGGTTTCTTAAATTTCTTCAATTTTCATATTTATTCAGAAACCATCCTGTGAAGGTACATTGCCAAACCAAGGCATCAATGTGGGATGTTGTAGAAATTTTCATAATGAACCAATGTTAATGCTGTGACTTGTAGATATTGCTAAAAACAGGTTACTAGAACAAGCTGTATCTATGGCTCTCTATACATGTTAAAAACACTATTTGTTTTTAAAAATAAGCTATTAGTTATTATTATTGTTATTATTGTTGTTATAATGATGATAATGTTAACGATTAATCATTATTAATAATATAGATGTAATGTGGAATTGCAGAAGGAGTACTGCATATTGTAATATGTATAAAAATAGATACAAAGAGACCCCAGAGGCAGTAGAAGGAAATCATCACCATTAATATCATTCCCCTACTGGCAAAGAGGAGGAAGAACCCCCAGCAATTAACCTAGTTCTCCTGGTGAAGAGATTTAAATACTGATTTCTCATTGTGAAACTTTATTTTCTTTTTCTTAAGGAGCATGGGAAGAACAACAGAACTACACCAGAAATAGAGACAATTATTGGGAAGGTTTTGTGCATTAGTTTTACCTGTATTATTATATTAATGACCCTAGAAATGAGATAATTCGGATTGTGTGTGCTACTATCATCAAACTTAGATTAAGAATAAATCTTTGACTAACCAGTAAAGCTTTAAATTATGAGTTCATATAGGCAGTGCATTCCTTTAACCCAAATAACTTGCACAGGTGTCTGTATTGACTGTTAAATATAGAGGCACCAAAAATCACAACACCTCTGTTTATGAACAGGACCTAATTTCATTATAACCACCATAAAGTCTTGGATATTTTGTGTAATGTCTGGGGTTCTTAACAACATCCTGAAATCTGGAAGTATCAGTATTTCTATGAAACACTACGAAATTTCTATGAGTGTAAATAGGATCCATTTCATGAAGAGACTTCTTTATTTATCTTTCTTTTAGAAGTGGACTGCCAGACATCCATTTTCTGCATGTTCTGATCCAACCCTTTGTAAACCTTCCATTGAATCTCTAAAAGATAATAAAGCCATTGTTCAGACAAGTCAAAAAAGTGGTGCTTTATTTACTTCACACCATTCTTCAGAAGCTCCAAAGCACACAACTTATAGAGAAAAAGACATGTCAATATCCATTGTTAAAAACCAGTATATCCATTTATACCTTCATGCAGTCTCCACCCATGTCCTGGTTTCATTAGGGATAAAGTTCATTTTCTTTCTAGTAACTAGTACAGTGCTGTATTTTGCAGATTTTGTTGTTGTTAGGTCAAGGACTTTTCAGTTTCCCATGCACAGTACTTAGTTGCCAGCTGGTGTTAAGTCACTACAACCAAGAACACTTGGAATAGCCAGTGATCTGAAACAGGTTGTAAGAAGATTGAAGAGGTTTGAAAAGCCAGCCTACTTTTAGGTAAGATGTTAAGTTAGGAAAGCATATAGAAATTGTGGGTTACTGTTCTGTCTCTGTACTCTTTTATACATGACACCACATATGAAAGGGTTTTTTTGAAGCTGCAGTTAACAGCAGCAGGAAAAAATGAGGAGCAAGATAGAATGTATCAGCCTGTTAAATAAAGCTCAAATCACCCTGGCTAGGTTAAACATGGAGCCTCTGAACTGGACCAAAAAACACTTGCAAGTGATGGTACACAGGCCTGCCCACCACAACTCTCACAAGCAGCAGAACAGGAAAAGGGAATGTGAAAAATGTGGGAAATAAACCTGCACAAGCTGGATAACACCAGTAGGCTGAGAACCAGGTTATCAGACTGTTATCAAAGTCCCCATCAATAGAATGCTTTAACATGGTTCCTAGCGATATATTTCTGAGGTGTGCCACCAAACTCCTCTCCTTAACAATGATTTCCTTGCTTCTTGTGGAAATTCAAAAATTACAATTGGACAAATAAGGCAAATACCTAAGGAAGATGTTCAGTATTTCTGTGCAGAGACTTGAGGATTGTTAGTTGTTTGCTGTTGTCAGTGGCTCCTCAAATGGGGCACCGATCAATGATAGACACACAATTGACACCAAGAATGTTTTCAAGTATCAGCACTTTATTATTCCTCAGTACAAACTTTTATACCCTTTTCCCTCACCTGCATAACACCTGTGTGCCCTTTTACTCTTTTGTGGTTAGTGAATACACATCAGCATTCAGTGCTTCTTTTCCTTCAATGCCGTTCACCTGTCTTATAGAGCTGCACCCCACTCCCTGTGTCCCATAATCTGTTCTGCTGCAGTTTGCCAACCATAAACCTTGCTAATAGCAAATGGGTTACAGTTTGAGAGTATTCCATCATGCTGATACAGGAGTTTATATTTCAATTTCACAATTGGGCTGTAGCAGTATATTAAAAGTCTTATTAAAATTCTGTATTTTCACACACACACACACACACACACACAAATACACACACACATATATATATATATATATATGTATATATATATGTGCCNAATTTCACAATTGGGCTGTAGCAGTATATTAAAAGTCTTAAATACTGTATGTTCACACACACACACACACACACACACAAATACACACACACATATATATATATATATATATGTATATATATATGTGCCTAGATCGAAAGTTCTGCTTTTTTACTCAGATTTGCTACACCCAAAGGCATATATTTTTTTTTTTTAAGTGAGCAAAATCAGCTCATTTCCTATACCTATGCAAAGATTAAAAATGCTCAACATAAGAGAGTTATATGCTCAGTGTATGCAGGAAGCAACTGAACTTTAAAAGCTGAAACTTAACAGGTTGATACAGAGGATTAGTCTCCAGGCCAATATGCAAAAATCAAACAGTCACACAATAAAGTAAAAATGTACTAAAATCAATTATGCAATGTGTTACTTTGCTACTTGTAGCAAATTAATTTATTAATTCTAACTTTCCCAATTAGCTTATAATTGTGTTGCTCTTTATTTGCATTTAAAATCACATATATGACACTGATCTTGCATAGCAGTGCATCATTTCATTGAAGTGTTTTCTGCTTCATAGTACATGTTCCTAAATGAACTGAAAATTCCAGCAATAGAGTTTGTTTTCTAACTTTAATTATCTTTCCTCCTTGAGAAGAACAAATCTGAGATTTGGAAGGCTTCACATCCCTTAGAGCAGGTAGGCAGTTACTTCTGGGCACAACTGTGGCCTTTCATCCTAAGTAGAATTATTAGATTCTACCACACTACTGCAGGCTTGGGAAACTGTAAAAATCAAAAGAAATATTTCATAGTGCAAGAGAAAAATTAGCTTCTTACTCAAATGGGAAATAAGGATTTAGAAGAGATTATTCCCACCATCTTCCCTAAATACAGAATAAGACGTAAAGCAGAGTGATCTCATCTGAAATACTGAGATTCTTTTGTAGCTGCTGGACCACAGAAGTTTGACATATATAGTTAAAATGGACAAATAATTGACAGACAGAGAGCACCTTGTCCAACACCAACTTGTGCAAGGACATGGCCAATTATGTATGAGATATTTGTGGCCTGCAGAAATCTGAGCTGCAGTTTAGCGCAAGGACTTTTACCTCCTACCCTAAGCACTGGCTTCTTGTCCAGCTCTATAAGATGTCCACATAGGCTGCCATTCCTTCCCCATAAGATTTATATTAACCATGACCTCAGCCAGGTGGACCTTTTCCTCACTATGAAAAGGGTATTCTCACCTTCTGTTCCCTTCCATTACACTTCCCATTTCTTTGAAATAGATTGGCCTCTGAAGATTTGCTGCAGGTACTGGTCTTCTATGCAGAGGTCTTGTGCATACTGGGTTATTTCTTATGTAATATCTAGTGTATACTATGTGTTGGCTGTCAGGATACCATTCTTAAAAATGCCATTTATGACTATGCCTCCACATAGGAAATTTCTTGCCTGCAATGTATACTTTATCCCTAACACATAACTTCAGATCTGTCCTTTTACCTTTTGCAGGAAAGGTCTCTACAGGAGTGCCTGAACAAACTTACTCGGGCAAAAAGGCAAGTGTTAGGAAATAAACTGAACTGTCCTGCAGGTGTCCATTTAGACAGACAAAAAAGGAAACAAGTCTATGCTTATGTCAACATTGCAAAGCAAGTTTTAGATGCTTCTAAAATCACCCCACCATTTTTTTCCAAAACTGTCCTGGCTCACAATAAACTGTTAATTCAGTCTTGAGTGTCCTCATTTCATTTACATAACACAGGCCTTCTCAGAGTGTGAAGTTCCCTAAAATAGTTATTGTGTCTTTGGGCCAAAAAAAAAGCCAGAGAGTAGCAGAAAGAAAAAACTGTAAGCATTTAGTTCTCCTGCTGAGATAGAGATTATATACTGGTTTCCTAAATATCCAAAGTGAGACTAGACTAAAGCAATGGTGTTTTGAGACCTTCCTAATTTCTTGGAAGGCTTGATGCCTTCCAACTTACTTGCCTGATATCAATACCGAGTTTACCCCACTTAAATTTTACTCATTGTCACCTTTTTTGGTGGAAATAGGCTGAAGCATTCCCATTCTTGACTCCATTTCTGACTTACATGCCTTCCAAGGGTATGCATTACATGTGGTTTCTGCATGCCATGGTTTCATGTTGTTTGTACAATGGTCTGCATGCAGATGCATGAAATTCAGCTCACCTATGATTCTACAACTATATACTACACATAAAAATAAAAAATATATTAATGCTTTAGCTAGAGCTGGCTTTAGTCATTCCCTTTTCCCAGAAGAGATGTCTAACAAGTCTTGCCTTTTTAACAAAGGTATTGCAAGACTTAATTAACTGATGTTTGAAAAATGCTGTGAGTTCCCTGTACTTTCAAGTGTCCTGTTGGCTCACTTCTCGTAGAGACTCAGTATTGCCATAAGCTGTATGTCCTGCCAATAGCCAACAGGCAGGCAGACAAAAGAGCTGTGGCAAACACAGAACCTGTACTGTGAAGTCTGGAATAACAAAACTTACTGAAATAAATAGTTCAGAGGGAAGGGCAGGAAGGGAAGGAAGACTAAACTGATGATGAGACAAGAGATAAGCTCATCCTCTACCTTCTTTCACTCTACAGATGGACGTTTTCTCTACCTCCTTTCTCCTCTTGCTTGCCATTTTTCCCTCAGATTTACTGGAACATTTTAATCCCTTTTCCTCAACCTACTGCCTCAGAATGCTGCCAGGGTCCCTTTTGGGGAGCTAAGGTAGGATGCTATTATTTAGACTCACTGGCATTTAAATCCCAACTTTGCCACTTGCTTGCTGGAAGGGCTGCTTTTCTTTCCTAGGTCATATTCATCTAGGCCAAATCCAAAGCTCATTGAAGTCACTGACAATCTATCCCCTGATTACAGAGGATTAGGCCTCTGTGTACTCCATGGTGTTGCTGAAATTAGTTCAGTAGTGCCTGTAAAACCATCTAGAGAAAACAGAAATAAAATACTATCCAAGGAGAAACCGGCATTACTATTTTCGGGAGAGCTGATTGAAGATTTGGGGTTTTTGTCACCAGACTAGTCAGGCAACTACAATGCCAGCGCAGAAGGTTGTGCCAGTCCCAAGGCTGTGGAGGAAGAGCTTTGATCTCATTAACAGAATTTACAATTTGTTTCATCAGAAGTACCTTGACAAGCGCGTTACTGTTTATGGACCACTGATTACATGTCCCAGAGTAGACAAGACAGGTAGTAAGGCAGGGTTTAACTCTCAGCACATGCTAATGAGGCTGTTCTGCCTGCAGCTCCCTCTGACCAGATGCTGTACTTGAATGGAGTCCCACTGGGATTCTTTGTGGGTGCAGTCACAAATAGTCAGTTGCAAAAATCATAGTTTAACCATCATTTCTGGAGAAAACCAGGACTGAATATCAAAGTTAAATGATTACATTATTTTGCTGAGGAGGTAGGATTCCACATCCCCCTCTAGCTTTTGCCTAAAGGCTAAACATTTGACATTTTAGGTACAGGTACATGGAAAGATGTGCTCAACAACCTCAAAAAGCAGTTGCAAAAGATTACTGGGACTGCAAAATTTCAGAGACCATACCCACATACTTGTGGCTACAGCAGACCATCATGGCAGGGCCTCAGATCTGTCTTAGCCAATAGACTTCATTCATATGGCATCAACATTGCTTCTCTCTGCAAAAGAGACATGAGCATTGCATTGAACTCATGCCACCCCTTGAAACATTTTAAAGGCTGTCAGGAAGCAGACTGACAAGAGATGTTACCTGTCCATTTGCCCAAGAAAGTGAGCAGCATGGATTCCCCTGCAGGTTTGGACTTGTCCAGAGAAAGGACAAGTGATCGTCATCTCCTCATATGCTTCAAACATTATACCATGGATTAGTCAGTCTCAGCAGACTTTGAAAATCCTTTGTCCTCCATCAGAAGTGGCTTCGTCCTTCCCTACGTGCCAAGCAGTGCCGTTGTTTTGAAATGAACAACTTCCATCAGAGCGCACAATTTCTCATCCTGTCTGACTCTGCTGATCATTCTTGTAATTAAGTCTCTTTTGATTCTCTTTGGCAGCACACCATCTGCACAAGAAGGCACACCTGGAAAGCAGTTTTCCTCTGGTTTTTCTATCCATGATTAAACTCTGTTTTAAAGCAGAGAACCTTAATCAAAAGAAGTGCCTGAGTGGAGGTATCTGTGCCTGTCTCGCTTTTGTCACAGATTCCCTCTGAAGTCTGCAGGATTTGGATTTGCATAACAATTTCCAAAAAGGTGTCCACAGTAGAAGGGAAACATTTTCAGAGAAAAAATCCAATGCTATGAATTGTAGAGGAAAATAACAAGGTACCATAGGGATTTAATTTGTATTAGTATTAATTACTATAAATTCCTATTGAATCTATTATAAGCAATCTTTACTATTTGCAGTGTTATTTTATGACTCACAAGAATCTCATTCCTTAGTGAGTTCAAGAAAATGCAAAAGAAAATAATAATCTTTTAATGAAAAACAAATTTTAAATTATTCTACTCCCTTAATTTTAGGAACCAGAGGCCAGATTAGCACTGCATCTCATATGAGGTACAAAGTAGCTCGGCAGCATAAGAAAAAAAAGAGAAAGATACCTTTTGATCTGCTGTTTTTTGACAGGAGTGGGGGCCTGGAGGGGTGAAGATCAACAAAACTTTAACATTGTTTATTTTGTATTTAATCAAATGTCAAAAGGAAGATCCACGTGGGCTCAGATGTATGCATGAAAACACACATGTATATTCCAAACAGGTGCCAGTGTATTCTTCCTCTCTATTCCTGAACAAAACTACGTCTCATTGCCAGCCTAAAATCAAGCCCCATGCTGGTGCTCCTAGCTTATTACAGTTCTCTAATGGCTTCTGGTAGAGTGTAACAAAGCTCTGAGTCCCTGTACCTGCTAACAAAATGATAAGCTTCCTCCTGTCTTTGATCTCCCATCATGACCTCTGCACCATGCAGAAAAGACGGGAAACTTTATCTTTTTCATGCGAAAACTTTTTCCCTGGTCATTTACTGCATTCAAAAGCAACTAGATGGAAAGGATGAGACAGGAGCCAACAGGTATAAAAATAAAAACTGAAAAAAAAAACCCACCCCAGTTTCTGAAGTGAACAAATTGCATTAGAAATTGTGTTTTCTAAGTTTGCACATAGCTGGTGCCAACAAGTTTGAGCTGCTTAACGGCAGTGACACAGCTTTAAAGAGCAACAGTAAAAAGGCACTTAGTTTACTAAATAATACACTTTTCTACCCTCAATGAAAGGCTGCTTCTTGTCACACACGTATCAAGGCAAGCCACCTAATGGCACTAATTTCAAATCCTGCTGCTGCAATGTTTAGTGCATGGGATACAAATTACAGTAGATTCAAAACAGTTAGTGGTACATACAAATGATGAATAATAATGAAATTTCATTTTATTAGCTTCTGAAATATGTGTGTGAGTTTTCATAAAATGTCTCCTAAGAACTAGCTCTAACACTGGGGCTGGACAAAGCTTAGAAATAAACGCAGGTGCCTGAAAGACTTGTCACATTCTCAGTGGGAGTTATGCTACATATGCTAAATGTGAACTACATGGCTTCATATTTTGTTGTATAGCAGTGTGGGTTGCTCTTTATTCCTCTCACTTTACATCCTTTCACTGCAGTTATCTGCTCATTCAGCAAACATGTTTCAACTGAAGCTTCCTTGACCTGATTTATATCTTAGAAAATGCACCTGTAACAAGCACATCTGAATGCTCAAGTCACACTGACACCATTATTTCCTTCACTCTTCCTGGTGTGAGACCAAGACTCAATATATTCTTTCGCTTGCAAACTCACATAAGCAGATTGACATTCTCACTAATAAATGGCTTTTTGTAGTATCTTATTCCCCTGAATGTAAGGAAGTAACTACAGACCAGAATTATATGCTTAGTAATAAATTTCCTTTTTTAATATCTTCCTTCTGTAGAGAAAAATAAAGTAAATACAGATCCACTACTTTCACAGTACTGACTTGCACAGCTATTCTTTTTTGCTAGGACCAGCACAAGCTGAATAAGTTCTGCAATGTGTCAGTACTTCACTTCCTACTACAAAATCATCACATTGACTATTCTAGTACCACATCTTCTAAATCTATGAAACTGGGTGGTACTCAAAAGACCAATTCCTTCTCCATGGTATCAATGTTGTGCAAACAACTGTGCTATGGTGTCAGGAAAAAATGTAGCAGGCACATTTATTTTACCCAAGGGTAATGGAAAAGGTTTCATGTGCCTACAGCTGTTGCAAATATTTCATGAAAAATTCTTCAAGGACTTAAGTAAGCTGTATAAAGATGGTCTCTTCATTTGGTTTGCTTACTATAGCAGGAATGCTTATAAATAGCTATCTGGAACTTTTTGTTTGCATACATTGCTAACTAGCTACTGTGAAAATTAACCTGTATAAATCAAAGTTTACATAGGGTATATTCATGAAACATAAATAATAGAGCAAACAGAAATCCATTTCTGGAAGGCCTTCCACTGAAAAATATTGCTAAAAAGGCCACATCCTGAGAGTTGTCCTACCCAACAGAATGCTTCAGCCAACATGGGACACATGTTTAGAAGTATGTTTTTATCTATAACCCATATAACCCATATAACTTCATAAAAGAGGAAAGAGATCTATAAATTACATTTACCAAGTTCTAGATAAAAGTTTTTTCTCAGGTAGTCAGCAAGTTCTCAGTTCAGTTGCTGAGTTCATTGTGCTGTCTGACATGTCCTAAGATATGAGAGAGATCCAAGTGGGGATAGCAGATGTAAGGAGATAGAAATGCCTCTGACATGTTGGGGCCCACCTGGAGATCAGAGTGTGCTGAGCTCCCCCATACATGGTTCCTGTTGTACCAATACTTTGTGGGATAGATTCAGAGAATAGAAGACACATAAGCACTCTGTTCACCTACAAAACAATGCATTTGAAACAAACAGGAACAAAGAGTTGTAATTGATCCCTACAAAAAAAGACATGTGTCAAAGGAAGTAGTTCAACACCATAGTTTTACTTGAAAATTCATTGAACATTATTTTCCTTTGTTCAACTTCTTTTATTTTCATAGCATATTAGTTCTCAACTTGACATTTGCTGCATGATTGCTTGATTCGGAGTTAAGAAAACTGTTTAACAATGGGAAGAGATATCAAAATTAAAGATTATTTATATCATCACTGGCAAAGACACTTAGATGCTCAAAAGACTGTTAAAACTGATCTGAACCTCAACATTTTTAATGCTGCAATCAAAAATATGGTTCAAGTCTTGCTTCATTAAAGAAGCATGACTTACTTTAGGAATATAAAAGGTGAAAAAGAAACAGCAGATAAAGGTGCTGTTGGCAGGGGGAAGAAGTAAGGGCAGAAAATAGTTAATTATTTTAGAAGCTCCTGATCCTATAGTGCACTAGGGAGCCCAGTCACAGACACAGTGCAGAGGAAACCCATCCTACTAAGTCTCTTTGCTCTATTGCAGCAAATGACACTACAAGTGATTCTCTCCTTCCAACATTTCCTGCTAATCATATTGGGATGAACAGAAGTTCATCAGCTGTGGAAGTACTAAGGTACCAGTGGGAACTCACCAGAGAGTTAACTTCTTCCTTCTGCATGAAATCAGATTATCAGGCAAGGATAATAAGAATTAAACAATAAGGCACAGAGCACCATCTAGAGAAATACGCAGATAGGAATACTAACCCTGCCATGCTTTTTTGTCCAAATGAAGTGGCACATGACAAGGGCAGAAAATGAAAAACTAACATATTATTCCCAAAGCAGGACTATTAGTAAGATGAATTAAAGGAGAAAAGGTTTGGATATTCATATACATATTTAAAATTGTGAAAATTTATCCCAAAGCTATGAACATTTAGGAGATTTATGTCAATATAAAGCAACATCAGACTTTTCAGATTAATATTATCCTTGATAAGCTGCACTGGTGGCAGTAAAATCAGGAGCTTTTTTAACTTTCTCCTGTTGATGTGACATAGATGGGTGACTGACCCACAAGCTGATGACTGTGCCCTTCAAAACACACTTGGCCTCACCTTTATACAGAGGGAAAAAAGTGGAAAACTGGTGATTAAATTGCACTCTTCTTGCCCTGAGGTACTGGTCCAGTAATGCTAGAACAAAATATGTTCTAATTCATAATGCTCAGGCCTCTAAAAAGGTTAATCTTGATGGTAGTGGTCACTTAATTGGCCTAGTTTACCTGCTGTGTCCACTGTCATTCTGATAAAAGACATGAGAACCAACTATGCCCTGCAGTCAAATGGTCAGGCAAGATATAAAACAATTTCCAGAAAATAGCCATTTATACTGAAGAGAAAATGAAGAAAAGTTAGGAAGACAGACTGACAGCTCAAAGGCTCATAGAAAATGAACTTTTAGCATATGGTAAGAAGCTGAAGGAGGCTGTGAGGTAAAATAGTAAAGATGGCTATCAGTTCTGGGGCTGCTTTAACATATTTTGTTGTTGTTGTTGCTTTTATTTCCTACAGTAAATAGAAGCTGGTGTTTGCTTCTTGGCAGATTTCACCTTCATTGGTAATTCAATGTAAGTAACATCATAAAGCCATAATTTGAAACAAAGCCAATATGCATTAATGGTTTAAACATCAAAAAAGATCATTAAAAACCTAAGTAATCCTTGAATTAATGAGCTGGAGTCAGCAGACACGTTTTGCTATTTCTTGTCCTGTTCCTTAATGCTGAATTTTTGGACAAGAAAGATTTGTTTTCTAAGTGCAAATCACATCAAATGACTTTATCATGCTTCATCCTCCCTGGTGTAGTTGAAGCTAATGTCTTCCTCCACATTCTGTTTATATTTGATAGAAGAAAATTGCACGAGAGCTGAAAATACCATCTAAATATATACTTAATGTTAAAATTCTTTAGTTATACCATAAGTCTAATTAGAATGAAGATAAAAAAAACCCAGTTAAAAATATTTCTAAGCAAGGTTTTCAGTAGAAGGTAGGAGAGTTTTCAATATGATGGAGAGTAATTCCAGCTAAATTTCAGTAATTAGTTTGTGTAACAACATCCTTATAACCATCCTGTAACAATGGAGTAGCCAAAATAATTAATATGTTACTAATATGTTTAAACTTCAAGTTGCATCAGATGTTGATGTCTTCAGAGATATGAGATTAGAGTCATATTCTATTTACAGAATAATTATACTGCAGATAACATACACCTTTGAAAGAATTATAACTGAAAATGTCATAAACAGATACCCCACTATTTTGTTGGCAGGTCTCAGTTTTGTTATTTGTCTTTCAGATATAACATATATGTCTCAATTTCTCAATGTGCAATGTGAAAGGAAAAAAAGAAGAGACATCTTTTTTCATTTAAGAATTATTTAATAAGGCACAAATACAAGTAACGCAAAGGAATGTAAAAAGATGATTTTTTTTTGTTGATCTGATGAAAAAGATGGTTTTCTCCCTTGTCTTCAAAGAAATTCAGAAGGAAGTATTTGCTGCAACTGTTCAGAAAGGGAAAGCATTTTTCCCTCACTGCAGCAGCTGCCACCTCTTCAGCCTAACAGTGAAACCAGCACTGAAGCTGCAGGTTTGATACCTTGAGACTCCTGAATGGACAGAGTAAATTGACTCGATATGGTTTATTAGCAGCAGTGAAGCAGATAAGTTTTTTAAATTTATTTTGTGGATCCATTATTTAAATCTCTCACAGTGGCTATTCTGCAGTGACTCTTAATGCTTTTGTGGGAAATTCCAAATACTTGAACAAGGATGAAATACTGGCAGGGTATATAAAGAATATAAGAGTCAGGTCAGGAAGATTGCAACATACTTTATTTGGGGTTCAGACTGAAGCAAGTAATCTGACATGCTAAAATTTTTACTGTGGCTTTTTTTTTTTCCTGTGTGACAAGTATGCAGAAAAATAAGCAGGATATTGGCAATACATCTCAGTATTCAGGGGAACAGCTAGTCCTTTCTATGCTCATTAAAATTTGACTTTGGTGGGGTTACATTGATTTATGCCAACTGATGATACAGTCCTTTAGACTTTAACAGTTGTTGTAGATGTACATTTGCAAGCTAGAAACTGCCAGTGCTGGTTGGATGGACATGGAGTGGTGGCATTTCTTAACACTTCATAGATTTTTGACGAGTCCTTTATTTTTTCCTTAAAGAAAAGGTACGCTTTGATGTTTTTCTTAGGGTTTGTTTAATGCTGCTGTACTGATTGCAGCTCAGTAAACAAAGATGGGAAAAAGACAAAGTGAGCAACAGCTATGCTGTCACACAGTATGGCAGAAGCAGTTTTTATGTTTCTTCAGACTGGAGATGATTGCAAAATTGCTGTTCTGTCCTTTCATCTTCCTCACTGTCTCCTAAACGCTGGAAGATTAATATTTTGTAGTTTCTTGAAAATTTTTGTACTTTCTTGTGTTACCATTATAAAATTCTGAAATTCCCAACCAAATATTTTCCGAATATGAAATCCAAGAACCTTTTGATACACCTGAAAAATTTTACAGAGCTGGATTTCTTCGTTCTCAATTTGAATCAAGATATAAAGTCACTTTGTAATATATGTATACATGAGTGTACTCTGGATCTGTGCTCATGTCTGCTTGTATATACATGTATACATAGAAAACATCTGACTATTTGAGACACAAAAATGGTGGTAAATAAGATACCACAGTTGCTAGCAAACAGTAGGGAAAAACCCTGTTAAATTAAGTATCTGGATTCATAATCATAAATCCATGGAAAAAAACATGGAATCATTCAATTGGAACAAACCTCATAAGGTCATCTGGTCCAGCTCCTTCTCTCCAAGCTTGAAAGCTGACAGAGCTTCAAAAATTAAATGAGCTTTGTCCAAGTTAAACACCATGTATTGGAATACAAAAATAAACATTGCAAAATTAAAGATGTCACCTACACCATCCCCTTGTGCTGAAGGAGCATTGGCTCTACCACTTCAGATCCATGTTTCTCACAGGAAAATGTTTTTGGAGAATGCCCATTAAAAATATTTATATTGCTTGTCCACCTTTTTTTAATATTTGGCTTTCCATACACTTAGAATGGAAAAAATGCTGTTACTCAAAATTTGGATTTAGAGCTTTAGTTTAGAGCTCTTTAGTCTAGGGCTTTGTTACCTTATTCTTTTCCTTCCTTAGTATTCAAGCTTAAGAAATTCATGCTGTCATACTTAAACAGATCTTATTTGTACTGTTTTCAGTAGGGATCCAAAACCTGCCTCTGCAGGCTATTTACAGGTGCAGCTGAATATACTAAAATAACAGTAACTGGAAAATCCGGCTGCAGAAATACCAGAAATAATGCTGTTTTCTGAACTCAAGAATTGTTTTTCTGACTTAAATCATCTACATTTTCATTGCAACTTGAAATAGTCACCAAAGTTGTCAGTTGGCCATTGACACAAGAATTCCAAAATGAGCAGCTGAAAACTAAAAGGAGAGTTAAAAATTACCTCTATGATTCTTCCTTCTTATTTATAAAGGGTAGAGATAATTTGAAATAATAGTTAGTTCACATCTCAGAGCATAAAAAGGGCTGAAATGCAGTCTGGTAAATGGTTTTCAGTTCTGAATCAAGCCCCTTTTTGTTTTAGATGCTAAACGAGAATAGCAGAGCCATTAAAAAAAAAAAAAAAACAACAAAACCACTGTATATTCAATAAAATAAAATTAAAATTTGGGAAATTCTTAAAATTTACAGGAAAAATAGTATTTTTAAATAGAAGACTAAAAGGGTATTAACAGCAAGACAATTTTTACTTTTTCAGACTGCTTAACATCATGTTTAGCAGTCTGAAGAAAACTGTTGTGCTACTGTCTATTCAGCCTGTGAACAGAAGTGCTACAGCTGTATCTTATAGTGGCTTACATCAGGACTACTCTGTTAGTTATGTGCAAGTACCTGTTTTCTACATGCAGAAACCAAGTTATTATTGTCCTGTGAGTTTGCTGATTCCTATTACATGAATAGCAGAAGATGGATTTTAAAGTCCCATTTTAAAACAAAAAAAAGTGAATTCAGTATGGTATGCAAATACGTCTCAAAAACCAGATAATAATTTCTCCCTTCACCTACCCAAAGTAATAATTACCAATCCAAATGGTTTTTTCTGTATCAGTGAATTCTAACTTCTAAAACAAAAAATATTTTTGGAAAAAATTACCTAGAATTTATTTGTGGATTTTATACCAAACACTTGGTCTCTTATTGGACCTGTTTTAGGACTTTGCCAACACGTATTCTTCTTTAGACCTTAAACTGATCTTAATCCTTCAACAAAACTTTCCTTTTTTATTTGTCATTTGAGTCCACAGATCTTAAGTGCTATGACTCCCAAACATCTTCACATTCCTAAGGCCAAAAAAGGAGTAGAGTCCTTCTGCTTCATGACTGGCATCCTTTTCCTTGCTGCAATATGCCATAACACCCTGTTTTACAGCTCAGCTCTGTCTTAAGACTGTGACAATATATTTTATTCTAAGGAAAATTTCAGTAAAGGGCTAAGCAACATAGCCCCCAAACTATGCTGCATTCCCCAGCCTTTGCAAATTATGCACACACTTCCTCCAGTTTTGTTTGAGAGTGAAAGGGGCATGGAACAGCATCACAAATAAAAATGTGTCTCTCACAAATGATCTGAAGTAACCAGCAGCACAAGGCCTTGCTTTCTCCCCACTACCTGCATCCCTTGGCTTTCACAAAAGGACTATTAATACACTGGAGTTTGTAAGTGTCCCACCATCTACTCCCAACACATATAAACACACACATTCACAGAAATCCTCAAGTCAGACTTACACTGCATATCAAACAGGAAGACTTTTCACAGTATCTGTATTTTCTCAATGATTTCAAGCTCCATAGTTTTGAGTTTGAAAGTCACTTTCCTTTCAGAGCTTTTGCAATGCTTTCTACTCTGTAGCTCACCCACTGAAGCTTTGTGCTGTGCTGTTACTCCCTCACCTGCTCTTTCAGTTCATTGCAGGTTGATCATTTCTTAACACCTGGTTAAACAGGGGTCTGTCTACCAATGAAAGTTGAATGCATTCACATTCCTGTAACCACAAAAAACAAGCCAAACTGCTCCCAAATGATACATGGACATTCTATTTGGAGTTTTAAAGGGAAAACAGGTCATTAATGAAGCTTTCAGAAGAATCAGAAGCATGTTGAGCAGATGTCTGCTGCTTGTATAAAGATTTACATGTAAAGCTGCTTGAAAATATTTGATTTGCCTTAAGTAGCTTTTTAAAATCCAGAAAGTATTTTTTAAATGTTCTTAGATTTCTAAGCAATAATGAAACATCAAAGAGTTTGGGTGCTACATTGGGTTTCTTTGGAAACAAAAAAAACCCAAGAACTTAAAAAAAGGCAAAGAAAATTTCAAAGGCTTTATTTTACCCATTTTTTGTCAACAAATTTAATGGAAATTAAAATAATTTCTGAAAGGTCTATTCATAAGAAACCAGGTGCTCACACTTTTTTAAATGTATATTTTTAATTATCATATGTATTACCATATTACATTTATTCATAAAAACACTGCACGATCTGAGGAATGAAAGCTGCTTAGCCCTTTGAAGAGTTTCAAGTAATAAGATATTTAATGAAAAAGCAAAGTATCAGCAGTCTCACATTCAGTGCAAACACATACCAGACTCCATACTCTCCTCCAAGGCATATTTGGGTAAAAAGAGACCCTAAAATATTACAGCAGTTCTTTGCCAGTTATATTAGTACAAAGTGAGGTAATATTTATTTTGGATAACCCACTCTAGAAACTAATGTTTTGTGATTTTCATGAAATGGTGATTTACCAGCAGCATGGTAACACCACACCACTGAAAGCAGGAGTGGTGTTAGCTCAGACTTGCAAGTGTTACTGAAAGCTGCACTTTTGTTCCTTAATCCTGTATTCAGGGAATACTGCAAGTTCTGATAATCAGTCTGCTATTTCCTCTGACTTTGTTGTTATAAATGTATTAACTTTTCATAAAGCAATCTGTATTTGCAATTAATCAAGTGAGTTGTCTCTTTAAGATAGTAGCCTAGCAACTTCCCTGAAGCCAGGGGAAGTCCCAGTTGGTGCCACAGACTGACAAAGTTATTATCACAAGGCTAATCTAACTCGTCAGAGTGTTTTAAAGCATCTCTCTGATTAAAAATGAGGAGGAAAAAGAAAAAAAAGGGTGAAAGCTCAAGAACAGTTACATGTAGGTAAGTATTCTTTATATAAGTGTGAGCTAAAGAATTTTTCAGGGGACAACTAATGTTTTTATTTGTTTAGAAATTAATACAAATTTGTTTCTCAAAATTTAATACCCATTTCCAAACAGGCCCAATGATGAAAAAGGTAATTTTTTCTTCATGTTGTTTTGTTTCCTCTCCAAACTAACCACTTATTCAAGTGGAGCAAAAGATGCATCAAAATATACTTTCTAGGTGAGATGAACTGAGTGTGAACCCACCTAAGTGGATTATATTGAATTCATCTCAAGGTGTCTAGATAACCAATTCCATGTCAGACTAAAGACCTGATGATTTTGGTTTTGACTTAGCCTTTCACAGGTTCATGGCATAGAGTCTGGAACTACTGGGTTTCTATGACTGCAGGGTCCCTCAATATTTTTCCTCAATCTGAGCTGTGCCTTCTCTGAATGTGAGTCTAAAGCCTTTTGGCATCTTCAGCAAGATGGACACGATCTATGTCTCTGCAGACAATTCAAAGGATTACAGTGCAAAAAAGTTTTCCTTATTTTTTTTTGTTTGCTTTCTCTGAGCATCTTACAACGATCAGAAGCCTCAAGATATGCAGAGCTACTTTCAATTTAACTTCAGTTTACAGGGACTAACCTGAAGATGAGTTCGTCCCTTGTGTAACATCATTTTGTTGTTCCCCTGAATATTCAAGCAGCAGCTGTAACTCCTTTTCAAAAATCTCCTTGTATTCATTACCAGAGAAGCAGAACAGTTCTGATTCAAATTGCTGAAAGGATTTCATTTAAATCAATATATATTGCTTTGGGGCTTTCTGTATGGGAATGAGGATGAAGATTGTTGCAAGCAATAGTAACTCTCTACCAAAGACAGAGCCACTGAATGCTGAGAAGCCTAGAAACTGGTTTGTAAAATCACCTAAATTTTCATAGTTAATATGAAGCTGAGTATGTTGTTCTTCTTTCAGTTCAACCTGATTATGAAAATGTCCTCCTACTGCACTTTCTCAATTTCAAAGGCAGTGAGTGACCAAGTGCTAACACCATTCTTGGAAGCTACAATTTTTTTTTAGAAAAACTACTCCCTTTATTAACTTCTTGAAGGACTGCTTAAACTTTCAAATTTGTTTAATCCCAGTTTGACCACTTGTGGATTAATATCATTGCTGCATATTGCTGCTTAAGTCCTAGTATGTTCTCTCCACCTTCCAATGTGTTTTACTGCTAAAGAACAATGGACTGTTAACTGAGACAAAAAAATTGAGTAATTATTTAAATGTTTCTTCAGAAAATATGGGTAAGACTCAGTGTTCTTCGCACAGCAACCACAGACAATTCTCTCAAATTGCAAATAGTAAACAATTGGCAATGATCCTAAAGCATGAAGTTTTATATGGGATAGGAATCAATACGATGCAGTTGGAGTGGGAGTAATGAGAAGTGAGTTAAGTTTAAGAGACAGATAGGGGGTGACAGAGGATATTTGCCTACCTGCTGTCTTCACTTGCGCAATTCACTTCTCAGCCTAGACCGAAAGAGTACTCAAATGTATGGGAAGTCAGCAGAGAACTGCACAGAGATGAGCATGATGTAGAAGAATCCAGCCTATCTTGGCATATTTAGATTCTTATCTGTTTATATGCTATAGGAAAAGATGAAATTTATTAAAGAATTAAAGAATTAAATTAGGCGGGCATTGGGACTTCAATATAAAGTTCTATTAGTTCCTAAATATCACCCTAGTCTGGGAATCTCAATGATTGTGCTCCTGTGAGTAGCATAAGTTAAATATGCTTCATGGACATGAACAGGGAAGAATTTTGTTTCACCAGTTTTGAGCACCTGTCATCTAGCTGGACTACAAGAACTATTTACAGTTTCATTTTCTAAGACAGGATATACAGTAGCTTTAAGAGAACAGAGGAACTCATTCCTGTGCTCTGAATAGCACAGAACCTCTCACCTTTGAACTGTGTCATCAGGGACACAAGACAGCTGCTTTCTTTGCAAACTGCAATATTCCAACAACTTCTGCATAGTTGCTCTGTTTAATGGTAATTTTCTCCAGGAGACCAAGGGGCTGTGTCCTATCTTGTTATCATCTGCTGTGACATGGGACACAAATTTTCTTAGCTTTTTACACAAGGTGATAAGCTGTCAGTTTCCAGATATATAGCAGGCCCACTGCCAGGAGTCTGGAAATCCCAAACAAGTAAATAAAGTGAGTCAAGTCATCACTAGTCAGTATCACAAGAAGTTAACTGTCTTTACCAAACTTCTAAGGGCTCTCATCTGAACAATACTTCCATAAGAAGGTGCTGTCATTATAGGAACATAATCTTCATGGCTTGGATATCTCCTTTCAGATGAGAATAGTAGAATATTACATACTGAAGAGCAGCCCAAAATTGTCGGCTATGGGGCCATTTACCAATTTGAAAAGAAATATCAGCCTAATTTAGCTACTCTGCTTCCCAAATTAATTAGAGAAGCCAATGTTTAAAAGAACGTTAGGAATGCTTGGTTGGCTGTGGCTTGCAATTCTACTCTATGAAGTCCATGAATAGTCCACCTATAATAGCTACAATTAAAATTTTGATAACTAAGAATTCACAACTCTTCCAAGAACAAGCAGTGAGCAATAGCTCCTTGCCTGTAATTCCAGTTGTGAAATCACTAGTTTGAAAACTGAGATAATCTGTGATGTAGAAATCTGCTTTTCAGATTAGGTTTAAAACTGATAGGTCAGCTATTGTATGCTTTCACCCCCTATTCTATTGACAGTTAGAAGAGTTTCATCTGATGGGGGCTGACATTTCAGCAGTTTGTGAGAACACCATGTTCTACAGATGTACTTCTAAAAAGCTGTCTTACATTTTAAGTGCAGTGTTAAGAGCAAATCATGTTCTTTGCGTTGTCAGGAAGGAAAATGTTCTAACCTAAAGCATGGAAAGGCTAAGAAAGAATTTTGAAAGTCTACAGTATCTGGATTTTTATTACTTCTTTTTTTTCCTTTTTTTAAATTTCAGAACTAGACTACTGTTGAATCATAATAAAAATAAGTATACACTTGTGTTCTCGCACTTACTGACTCAAGCAGTGATAACGGTTGTTTAATGGAGTTGGTACTGGTATCGATTGCTCATTGCTTAAAAAGGAACTTGCAGGTTAATCAGATCTGCAAGTGTCTTTCTCATTATTTACATTGCTGAAGAGATTAAATATTAGGGGGAAAGACCAAGGTTTGCTTTGCCAGATAAATAAAAATCAATCTGTTGTCATTAGCAAATGTGTTAAATGTCGCAAGGTAACAAATCCTGCAGCCCTCCAGAGGATGATTTTTCAAGACAGAATAGCCTTTAAAGGCAGTGAAGACATGGTGGTGAACATGGTATTATGTAGGAGGTATTGCTCACTCCCTCTTCTGGTTAATTCTTCTGTTAACCTCTTTTCAAAATCTGATTTTTCTTCTAATGTGTGATATTAATCTCCACAGGGGATGGACAATTACACACAGCTGTTTCTTCTTTTAATCTCGTTTCCAATTCTTAGCTTGAACATTTTTTATGCAAATTGTTTATGTTCATGACATTCAGGTTCTCCAGCAGATCTGGAGACAGTTAATGAGGCTGGAAGTAGATCTTGATGAGTTTCTATAATGCAGAACACCTTCACCACATATTGTTTTGCAGCTGTACTTGCAAATTCCATATCCTTGAGTCTTTCCATCCCTCTGACTTGCAACACAAGGTGTATTACAGACAGCCAAGGTTCTTGTCAAACTCTTTTGCTAAGTTTCAACAGATGTGGTACCAAGTACTTTGTTCAGTAGTAATATCTGCCTATTTGCAGAAGGCTACAAATTACATGGAGTCATAGATTAAGGAGAGTTCTACTTGATGTGAGGCAAGGTTATAAGCAAAATTATTTTCAAGTTTAAGTCTGCTTTCTCTAAAACTGTCCCGCTAGTTATGCTGGAAATATTTTTCCTCTGAAAGTGTGTGTTCCCAGACTGGCAGGTCATGGAGACTCATGATTTGTATGAGGGCACATTGTTCTTTCTCACATGGTCGAGTCTAGCTCTGCGGGAAGTGGCATACTGTGTGTAACAGTAGAACAGCTTCTTATCTCATTCAATTGCCTGACAGACAATGCAAGGCAGAGAGCATACCTTATCAGTGTTATGTTTGTTTACTTCTGTATGTCCATATACTGTATAAATCTGTAAGCCATTTGGATGAGATTAGAATGGAAGAATTGACAAAGTGACATGGGTGAAATGCAGCTTACACTTTGATTGTGTGTGGAATAGGCTTCATTTTTAAGTATCTAAATAAACTAGATTGCAAACAGGAAAAAAGGTGCTTACTCTGCAGTTTGTGAGCTCAATTTATTTCCCAAACTGGAAGCAGGAAGAGGATTTATCTTTTTGTATTGGTAAAAATTAAGCAAAGACTGTAGGGCTACAGCACTGAGAAGGCTGAATTGAGTTCTAGCAAACAGCTTCATGCCATAGTGACAGAAGGATATTCAGTCACATACTTTGTCATCACCCTTGGCATTCAGCTCTCCTTTCCTTGGGGAGTAGCTGGTCCTGATGTTCCGGGATGCATATCTTTAAGGACAGAAGGTCTTGAACAATCATTTTTAAATACTCTAAAGCTAGAGCTGATTGAATGAACAGCTTTTGATTAAGTTTCTCGTAGGCATCTGTCTGCTTACTTCTAATTTCTGAATATTAATCCTTTTATCTTAAAAATTGACTAGTTAGCAATCTACCTCTTATGCACACTATCATGGGATAACTGTACAGATGAGCCTGCAGTATTGACAGCAAAGTCCCACCAAGAGCTGCTTTTAACATGTCAGACCAATTTCCTCTGTTAAAATGCAAGAGAAAAACAATTCATCAGCAGTGGATATTTTGCTGAGATCGTGTGATTTATGAAAATATATTGCACCTGTCTAGAAGAAATTAACTATACTTAAATTTTATGAATTCAATTAAAGGGCTTCACAGTGTATCACTGTGATCCTTTGCACTGTAATCCTTTGTATAAAAATAGGATGCTAACACTGCAGTTCCTCCTGCAAGCTTTCTCTGATTCCTCACTTTCATTCTGGACAGGACACGGTACTATCTGATCTTTTCAAACAAGTGTTTACTGCCTCAGCCCTTTTAACAGTTTCTCATTAAAATGGTTCCCATCATTTCCTTCTTCCTGCAACTCCTTTAGCTCTGCTTGGAGCTTTCACAGGTTATGGCAAGGGCAGGAGATATTCTATTGCTTCTAGGTACTTCTGAATTAACTGATTTTCAAATTTTTTGTAATTACTTAGGGTAAACACAATGTCTCACTCATTCCCCTTGTAGTGCTAGAGTAGCCAGTAGGAAATCCACCTAGTTCTGGTTATCCTCACAAAGCCACAAGTCACAGTGTGCTGTTGTGACACTGAACACTAACAGCATATTGACCTGCATTAATTAGTAAGAGCACAATCACCAGGATTAAGGTATTATTTCCTTCAATTTAGCCCTCAGAAGATCACATCTGGAGCCTCGTATCTGGATTTGGACCTTGTCAGTGGAAATGTATCAACAGAAGAGAGAAGAGAGTCAGTGGAGAATCATTCCTATGATGGGAGTGCTGTAACTCCCAGAAATACAGGGCCAAGGCAGACAAGTTCTGTTCAGCCTCATGAGGGCACAATAGAAGGTAAATTATTGATGCTGTGCAGAAAAAAAGAAGCAGCTCAGGGAAACTCTCATCCTGAATCATTCTTAGCCAGGGAGAAGTAATAATCATGTAGTCTCTGTGGTTGCTTTATTTCATGAGTGGTGAAAAAACAGTTAAGGATTTAGCTTTGGTTTCCTGTCAGCAAGAACAATTGTTGCTGTAGTTTACCCTCATACATAAACACATTTCCTCATGCTTTATGTATGCTTCCAAGAAAAAGCACTGAAGAGTGACGTTCTTGCATCAGTCAGTTAGTGGTAGAAGTGTTAGTGGTGGAACTGGTAGAAGATGCCAGCAAACAGTTGCAGATTTTGAGGAAGTATGGCGTTTACAAAAAATAAGGACTACATAGAGCTTGTGTTCACAGCACAGTACAATGAAGCACAGAATGACAAATGGCTACAAAGTGCAGTGTCAGAAGCAGAAGAGTTACTTCAGCCTGGGCAGCACAGACTCATAGCACAGCAGAGCTCAGCCTGTGCAGATACAAGTCCATTTTCTCAAATAAAAATAAAATTTTCTGGTAAAAGTTTTCTTGATCCAGTGAGTATATTATTCATCATCACATAATCTGCTACTCTATATTTCCACAGCTAGGTTTGCCAAAAGTTGTGCAACAGAAATAGAGAACAATATGTCCCTATGGAAATTATTAGAATGAAGATCAATATAATATTTAAAAAAGAAAAAAGCTACTATTATATTGACATGAACCTGGAGTGATGAAACTGTTTTTATTTTTAACCAGTTTGAAATTTGCATCCTCAAAATTATGAAGAGAATTTTATTTATTTCCTTGACCTATCTGAAACCGGCGACCTTCATAGCAGCAGGTAAAACATATTATACAATTGTAGCATAAGGGCATTTCCTACAGAGTAACACTATGCATGGCTTCTCCAAACAGAATTTGTAGGTACAGACTGAAGGCTAGCAGCAAAGAATCTGGATACAATACAATAACCAAGGCTTTTCCTCATCCTTGGCAGCCTGTTGTGTTTCCCTTTCAGATCTCTTCATAACCTAGTCATCCTGTGAAATGCTCATTGCAGGTGTCACATTTTACTACTCTCCAGGTCCGTCATGACACCTGCTACAGCAACTCCTTTAGCATTCCTCAGGACTCTCCACAACATTTGGAAACCAAACAGGTTACAGAAGGCATCCTCCCTGCTTCTGTACCTTAAGATTTTCTCACTTGAAAATAAAGATATTTCCCCCAGCCAGTTATGTCATTTCTGAAACGCTGAGAAGAAGAGAAAATACAGAGGTTCTAATACTCCTACTGTTCTGTTAAAAAACTGGTGGTAAAAGGAGAGAATAAAAAACCACTTAATTTTGTAGATACATATGACATAAAAAGTTTTTGTGAGTCATGTTCAGCATGAAGGGGAAGGAGCAGAGCATGTTCTGTCCTGGACATGGGTCAGTGATTAAATGACTGGCTGTAAACAGCAATTCCTGCTACTAAATTCCAGTCTTCTGGAGTAGGGCTTCTCTGCATTTTGGTTTATTTCCTTTTAATTCACGGCACATTTCTGTTCTGCCTCTGGTTCAAGGATACAATCACTGCAGGTATACTGTAGCACAGTAATTGTTGGGTAGACAAGCTGATTTATTGACCAGATTTCCTTTTCTTTTCTGTCTGCTTGCAAGGTAGTATAAAAAGGAAATAAAAATGGAGTCATAAAATAATTGATTAACTGACATATACTAGCAAATGAACTCACAGTTCAAAAAGGCAGGGGAGCAGAACAGATGATTGTCACATCTAACAGTGACAAATGCCACTTAACAGTTATGAAATGAGGTTACTACTTAGTGTTACTTTCACAGCAGACAAAGAGTGTGAGAATGCCAATGTGTTGCCTTCCTCTGCATGTGTTAATCCATTTCCTGCCTCTTCGCTGACGCTTTGTTTTGAGCTAATGGGCAAAAACTGATACTAAAGTTCTTATTTCATGGTGGTGGTGGTTTGGGTTTTCCTTAAACAAAGAAAGATCCCATTTATCATCTTCAGAGATTCAGCACTCCAGGTGCCTCTGTCATAATTTCAGTGCTTGCATAGTAGGAAGCAAATGGCTTTAGAATCTGCATGCTGCAAAGAGCACTGGATGGCTTTCAGGTTTAGTCCACAGGATTGGACTAAACACAGTTTTATGGCACTGTCTGAGATTGTGGGCATAGAATGATATTTAAACCAAATTATGATTAATTAACAAATCCTCAGAAGAAATTGATCAGACCACTGGATTTTGGGATCAGCAACAGCCTCCACTAGGTCCCTCATCATCCGAGTCAAATTGTCATCTTCATTCCAGGTCTGAATCATTTCAGAAATCTGAAGACAACAAACAGATGCTATATTTTTTTAACATTCATCCTTTAATGCCACCTGGAATAGCCTGGCTATTGACAACATCAAATTCCAGTGGCCTTCCTTGTCTACTGTGCTGTCTTGAAGAGAACTTCAGCAATCATTTGTGTTTCATTCAACAAACTCTACTTCACCTTACACAAAGAGAGCAATTCCCAGTTGCAGATGCCTCTATATAGAAGCAAAACTCATTAATAGAACTACATGCTTACTTTAAAAGCAAAAGTGTGAAGCAGATCAAGCTACAAAGTAGCTTGAAAGAACTTAAATTAGTTTTTCCTGTCTTGCAAACAAATATAACCATGATCATCTTAACTGATGGTACACAAGCCCTAGATTGTCCACTGCAAAACACAAAATGCAAACCTATTGCTTACTTCAAATGAAACTGCTTGTCATAGATGGGAAAAACTGTCTTTTCTTAATACTTCTGAACTCTACTACTGTTTCTGACAGTTCTCTCATTTTTTAGTTATTTAATCAAACCACAACATGGAGTTTCTTAATATCACCATCTTGCAAAAAATGATACCATGCTTAGCTGCCCATTCTGGCCTAAACCCAAATTAGAGCTGCCTGCTCACACTGGTAAGTATATCATATGCCTCACAAATTTATCCTGATACTGCAAGCTGTTCCATATGAACATAGTATCTATCTGTAGTGAACAGTCTGCAGGATCAGGAACCTTTCTGGGTTAAAAATAAGCTACAAATATTTATTATATTCTTCTGGTGTATCAATAATTTGTTTCTAACAAAAATTTCTGTTTTCAAATAATGATTCCTAGATACTCTTTGCCTAAATAACTGTAAATGGGCCAGTCAGTGTCCACTTCCTACTTTCCTGTCTTTGGAAGTTGTACAGAACAATAATAAATTACTGCTATTACAATGAGATTATCCACTTATTTTTAAAAAGTGAATTAATATAAATACATAAGCAGCAATTTCTGAAGTTTATCAAGAAAAGTAAAGTTTGAGAGAAATCACTATATAGAAATATAACCCTATAAATATTTTTAAGTAACAAAACACATCATTCTGAGAATCAGTGAAGTAAAAAAAATGTTATTTTTTTAAATACAGTAGGGGGTTTTTTTGTGTTGCTTTTGACCAATTTGGAAAGCTTATAAGAAGTCCATTTCAATTTAAAATTGACATTTGTGTTCTGTTTGTATTCTCCATAACCATCACTGCACTTAGATTTCAGCATATACCAGGGTCATATCTCAGTAATTAGACCCTTTCAATAAAATAAAATATTTTGGAAATTTATACACATTTCGAGAGTTACTAAAAACTTCTGTAAAAAATTGCAGTAGAATTTGAATATTTTATTTCTTATGCACTGTTCCTCTAGTCAAACTCCATTTCTGAAATTCTGACCTTGAAAGCATGACTCAATATTTCCGACTTCTGACCTAGACCTTATTCTATTAAAAACTGGGCAGAATTTTTTTCTCTGTTTTTCCTAAGAATCAGTTAGTACTGTGATCTGTATAGTAATTTCCAATCAAGATCCAAAATAATTTCTACTGATATGTTTTCATTAAGGTCAGTAGGTGTAAAGGCAGATGGAGATAGATAGATATAGACAGAAGATAGATATAGATATTTGGGGAATATACTCTCTGATGTAATTTTTTTGCTATCACTTCTTCCATTTTCTAATTTTAGGAACTGCTACAGAGAATATTTACTAGGACATCTTAATGTTTCCAGTACAGAACACTGAGACCTATTTCAAAACTCATCTAGATCCTTAAGATGTAAAACGTCAATAGCCAGAGATAAGAGTTGACTTCTGGCCAACCTGCTCTGCAAACAGCACAGATTAGATGCAGATCAATGTAAAATAAATGTCTCTTTGTCCTAATATGTAGTCAGTGCCCTCCCTGTTCACAAACCAAAGCCCTGTGTTAGTGTCCTGATCTCACTTGTTTCACTTTGGTTCTAATGAGAAAATGAAATGTGTATGATACTACTCAAATTTTCATCATTTTTTCATGATATTTCAGGTCTAAGCACATGACAAGAAATTGTGAAACAGAATCTCAAGGATTCTTAAAACAGTATCCTTCAAAGTCAGGCCATCAGTTAAAGGCTGGCAGCTCGATCAATATGAGATTGCATCAAGAACCTATTTCCTGCAGGAGGTCACTAGAAATGTCTGCTCTGAATGGCTAACTAAAAACTTTTACTTATCTCATTATGTGCAGAAACACACTAACTATGGTTTTATATCTTCTCTTGACTGGTGGACTGATGATCAAAACACTAATTGTACAGGCTCAGAACTGCCAGCAGCACCTTATTTCTCCCTTACACATGCACACTTTTTTTGTTTTTGCTTTCTGCCACAGAAGAGACAGGATAGTGGCTTTTAAAGTTAGGATTTCATCTTCAGGTGATCACTGTCGGTTCATACACATACTGGGCTAGTCAGGATTTAGGTAATGTAAAAGGGGCCTGATCCAGCTCTCCCAAAAAATCAATATGAGACTCACTGATCTCAGTTGAAGCTAGATCAAGCCTCATATGCACTGGGGGAGATATTTTCTGAAGCATAAAAGGATAGTGAGACATAAAAGTCCCAATTCCTATCCATTACCTAGAAAACCTCTTCTAATATTTCTTTTCCCAATGTGAAATAAAAATATAGACCAGAAAATGTAAAAAGCCTGTTACATCCCTGGACATAGAAAATTGCCGGCTTGTTTTTTATCTTGACCTGAAGTTGCAATAAAAGTACTTTGAAAATTTCTACTGTCCCATTTAAGCTATCTGGAACTCAGACTTTCTTTTAATAGATTTGGCAGAAAAGACAAATTAGAGCTAAAGCAAATAAATATGTGAGGGGTATTTTTTTAAGAGCTACCAAAGCAATATAGTTTAGTTGCATACCATCTTTTCCTAGCAGGCTCTCTCCAAATGTGCAAAGGTTTTATTTATATGTACATTGAGTAGGTTGAATTATTGCACAAAAAAAAAAAAAAGAAAAAAGAAAAAAGAAAAAAAAGAAAAGAAAAACAATATTTCTAATTATCTTAAAATCACTTTTTCACCCTTTTTTGATGATTTCCACACCTCTAATTACTGTTTGGCATTATTGTAAGAGTAAAAATGCATCTTTGCTCTTAATGGATTGTGACACTGTAGCTTAATAATAAAAGGCAAGTACTTTTTTTTAACCTCTAAAGGTCTGGGTCTTTGTTTTAGAAGGTCATTTGTCTTCTCTACAGTAAAAAGAAAAGTGTGTTTAATTATGTTTACTGCTTCATCTTGCCTCTGAGCAAATATTTGTTGCAAAGGAGATATAGGCCTTCATTGTGCCATCAAGGATCATAATTTTGAACCATAGAACTATTAATCTGCAGAAAGCTTTCAAATATATTTTTTCTTCAATTACATGCTTAGAGAAAAAAAATCCATGAGATCAAATACTATTATTCTATGGCCCCATAATGATCTTCCAATGATTTTCTATTTCTTGGAGAAATCTGCACGTTTAAAAAATTCAGAAATTATTTGTTGATGTACATTCATAATGACTCTTAGAAATGTTCGACATTCCAGTAGATTTAGATGATCCAGCAGTATTGTAATTCTTATGAAACAATGGAGATGTCCATTGGTTATTGAGTCTAAAGATGATAAAGGGATAACAATTTCAAAACTTCAAGGCCATCTCTAGTAGGATTTAAGGGCTTAATCTTCAGTAGGATTCATCTTGCTGAACTGTAGACATTTACCATATAGATGTCTGCATCTGAATTACTTTAAGTCTCTACAGATAAATAATCAGTTCTCAGTATAATTAATGTTGTACTCTTGTGGGCATCTAAAACAGGTCAAATGAACTGTGCTTTACAAGTGGCTATTCCTCTTGGCTCACAGTAGTTTAGGTGCTGCCATACACATAAATGCCTTATTAAAAATACCTAGAGACCTGAAAAGAGGATCTGATCTGTGACCCGCAGGATGTAATTTAAAAGGTGAACTTTTGGCCGGCTACGTGACTCTTGCAAGACTCCTTCCAAGACTCTTCCAAGTTCCTTCTCAGGGAGGGAGGAAACAGCCAGGAACAATTTTAAACTCCTTACCACTACAGGAACAATTTTGAGAGCTGCTGTGCAGCAATAGGACCCCTCTTCCTTAGAATACTATTTTGTTTGGAAGGTTTTCCTGCAGCTCGACAACAGCAGTTTTTCTGTCTAAGAACTAAACCTTTTCTGCCCTGTCTCCATAGAGGCTAAAGATTTGGAAAAACTTTGGAATGGCTAAATCTTTTATACTTATGAATACTTTAGCACAATACAAGTTGTCTTTTTAGAAAAACAGGCAGAATGGAAGTTTCTCTACACAGCACTCACACTGATAGCATGCATTCATGTGTAGTATTCAAATGGAACATTCTCAAACCTTTTGCTTTATTAAATATTTCTGTCACATAATTAAACATTTTTATGGCTAATCTTGAAGCAACATGACATAATCAAGACTATATAGATGTACAAACACTGTAAGCACAAGTTATTTATCAGAATGGGTTGTACACATGGGAATATTATTAAGGCTGCCCAAGATTATGCAGCCATACATCTTAATTTCAAAACCATTACTCCAAAGAAAACTGCAGTGAAAGTTTCTTTGTCTCTACTGCTTTCATCCAGTATTCACAAATGATGGGAAAAATCTTGACTCCAGGAGAGAAATCAGTGTTTTGCAATTGATATCTATGGCAATAGCATTTTGCCTAAATATATCTGCATTTCAGTAGCATACCAAGCATATATATCTTTTTCTAGGATAGAAAGGAAGTGTCATTGTTCCTGGTCTTTTTCTTTCTCTCTTATGTTTTTTACTCATATTCTTCCTATTTCTGAAAACAAATAAAAGCAAAGTAACTATTTATTTCCACTTTCTTTCTCTGATAATCATTTATGTCATAATGCATGAGGAACATATAACTAAATATTGTTCCCTTATGACTACTTGAGGAAAAACAGCTGAGAATTATTTTGTTGAAATAAAATTGGTTTGGAGGAATGTCTAGTTTTGTACTTCATAAATATAAGTTAAAAAAAGATTCTTAGTCTATTCTAAGTCAAAACCTTTTTATTTAATTGGTGAATATTTATTGTTATAATATGTAGGTACCTTCTTGTAGTATCTTTCTGCATGTAAGAAGTAAATATAGTAACAGTAAACAGGAACAGTAAATATATATAGCAATACAGGTTGTAGACAAACAGGCAGCTGAGGGAGATTGGAGTTTTTAAAATACTTGCCCAACACTTAGAATCAAAACACAAATCTCCAAAGTACTAGTATACTGCTTTAATTTCCTTCCTTTAAAAAAAAAAGCCACAAAACAGGACTTCCAAACAAACCGGGGAATGACCATCAAACAAAAACTCCAACTAGAAGAAAACAAAAAATACCCAAAAGAATGTGCATTTACATGACACCTGATCATCTGCTAGGTTAGGGCATAGACTTACAATTAGCAAAAAGTTAAATACTGTTTTGACAACTAACTGTTTTTTAATAAAAAAACCAGTTAGTTGTCAAAATTCACTACAATTTTACTAAATTTTAGTGAATAAATAGTAATAAAATGAGGCCTTGAGAGGATATTTTTGAGCACGAGTCAGCAGTCAAGTGAAAAGGGGAAATTTCCTCAAACCTTTAGTGTTTAACTAGTCTGTCAGCACCCTATGAAAGCTGAAACCCTCATGCCTGATCAACTTCTTCTTTTCATCCCACTTAGCATTTGCTTACAACTGTAGATTGTGTCCATAGGGAATCATTGTGGAATAGTTTTTTGGGCATGTTCATTGCATTTCATCCAGGGAGTAGCAACTTCATCTATAACTTCCATACTGTTATAACTTCTGTCAGTATATGAATATAACTTCCCAGTTTCCTCTCACTTTATCCCCACCATCTTTCCACTGTCAGGGTACAGGATATCTTTAGGTACAGCAATCTTTTGCTAGGCAGCTATGATCTAATCTGTTTCCCTTAGTAGCAGGGAGTCATAAAACAAAGAGCAAGATCATATCTGAGGCCATGAAAGTAAAAGAACAGGACAATGCCAGGGAGTTATAAGCATGGATGTAAAATGATGAAGTACAGGTTACTGAAGCAATGTAACACTGACACCTGAATAGGACTGGCTTCAGCTGACAACAAAGTGTAAATCTAACATGAAAATATCTCATGAGTGGTGGAAAGACAAAGGAGATAGGAGGGAGATGAGGAAATCCCTACAAGAATGAGAACAAAAAGAGGAGTTGCGCCATATTGACACACCTGGACCTTCTTCAGACCTGCTGTCTGTTCAGCCCCTGTTGGGGTCTTCTCTGCTGGAGATGACCCCAGATGTTGGTGGAAGCCGCTTTTCCCAACCCAGCTGTCCAAGAAGGAGTCAGGAGTCTTCTGCTCGTGTTCTCAGTGATGTTTTTTGTTTCTTATCTAAAATATTTTCTGTCTGACCCGCCGAGCTCTGGCCAGCAGGTCAGTCTAAGGTGCACTGCCCCCCAAGGGGGCTGGTGCTATCTTTTATACTATGAACTACCTATTAGATATTTACAATTGTGTACCAATCCCTAACACCTATGTTAGACAGTGACTTTCTACTCTAAACCGATCTAAAAATGCCAGCATCACCTAAAAGATGGATGTCAGGAAGAAGAAGGAAGGATAGGGCACGCCCCAATCCCTCCATCTTAGGGTTTTAAACCCCCCTGTACCAAATCCCAAATTTTCTCCTTTCACCCTATGACTACTGCTACTGTGTTGTCTAAACTATTATGACTTGTGATTCCTAATGTAAGCTTGGTAATTTGTTCCATGGGCTGAGATCAAATCCCCAAGTATTTTTGGCTTCCTGCCAGGGCTGCCCAGACCCCTGTCCGGGGTTCAGAGCACCGAGAGGAATGTCTTGGATTCCAACAAGCTCCATGTCTTCCCAACAGGGAATCCTCCTTCCCCTTCAGTGGAGAAAGGGGACTGCTTCAATTTACTTGCTGTACACTAAAGGTAGCCATGGCAAGTTAGCAACTTCCAGCAATTCCTTCTTCAGATAAGCTGTAAATTAGTGGGATAAAAGTAAATCCTTCACTCTATGGCAGAATGTAACAAGGAAAAGACATTGTAAGTCCAAGGGACTCTTCTGAAAAACTACCATGGATTCTAAGAACTCTCACGTATTCATTGACCTAACTTCTCCTTGTATCAGTGTTAATATAACACATTGGACAAAGTGATATCATTCTGCTGCACTAATGAAGCCATGACTGTGTGAACTGTTGTATAGGAATAGCAGTAATTCTGAGTAACATTTTTCAGGCAGTTATTCCATTCAGCATTTAAATTAAAGGAGGAATTCAGTGATTATGGTGCAGATGTAACAAAATGCACTTCATTTTACTCTCAATCAACCCTTAATTAACAGAGGATGCAGAAGATAGGAAATAATTGAACTTATTACTTTTCTTCTCTATTTTTCATTAATGTCATTGTAATAATTCTATTAATGGGACAATTAAATTTTTTACTTTAAAAAATATCAAATATGCTGATAAAATTCAAGCATAAACTCTATTTATTGCTGTATTAAAGATATTGTGGAGCAACAGAACTATAATATGTTTTTGTGAGTTAATTCAGAAAAGCCTTAAAAACCAGTTCAGAATTCAGCTAGAGAGCTTACATCCTGCATCTGTCAATGGCACTTAGGAACTTTGCTCTGTGAAAAGTCTGCTACCTGCCTGGGCTCTGTATTTTGTGAAAATAGAACTTTTCTTTTTGTTAAAACAAGTTCTGGAAGTGAGGAAGGATCAAATCACAGCTGAGGAAATATGGATTTTGCACTGTACTATAACACATCAAACTGTACAGTTCTGATCTGCCTTTCAGGATAGATATCTTCTGGATAACTAGCATGGAATCACAGCTTCTGAAAATGACACATTTTTCATACTGAATATGAACAGATGCAATCACACTGACTTCTGAACATTGGTTCTCCCCTTATATTTGTGGATGTTCTTTTTTTGGAACAGACAGTTCTTGACAATAGGAAGCTGCTAACTCTTGACTTTAGGATCACTGATTTACCACAGTTAAATTAACATTTTACTCAATGTCTCAGTACAATAACAAGTTCCAAATAAAAATATCTTCCAATGCATGTGTAGACAAGAGCACAGTTGTTCTTTTTCATACCAGAGCTTTATACAATTATCAGCTTAAGCTTTAATTGGATTTAACTAATTGGTAAACAGGATTTTTATTCATTAGTTTTATACATGTATCTGTTCCTCATTTAGGGTTTAATTTAAATTCAATATAAGCAACTGGATGGCTGAGATATGTAAAAAATAAAAAAGCTGTGAAAAACCTTGATGAGGTTTTTCAACAACAATTTCTTCACTTTGCTATTCTTAAAGATGCCTATTATTAAATCTGATCATTTTCTAAATACATATGTAATAATATTATAAAAAATACACATTTCTAAGAGGTTATCCTATGGATTTTGGCAGCAAAATGAAGAGAAATGCAAAAGCCCATTAGTTTAATTTTTATCAAATTTGACATATATTCCATACAAATCTCAGAAAAGAAAAAATTTTTAAAATATGTTTAGATTTTAAAAATGAAAATGTAAAAAATGTCTTGTTTATTGGTATAAACTGGTTCCATGGTTTTACAAAATAATGTGGAAGTGTTTAAATACTGTAGTAACTTAAAAGAATAATTATTACTATGAACAAATGACCATTCAAAAAGTGTCAGTTAATTTCTACAGAAGTACTGCTATTAGAGATATGGGATATTGAACCATGAACTGAGCCCACAAATTTCCATAAAACTCACAGATAATGCTGCAGTGCTCTGGTATTAATTTAACAGGCTTTTCAGGTTTGTCTTTATTGTATTTATAAAGAGGGGTAGTTGAAAATAAAGGATGAAAGCATAGGTGGCACGGTCTCTTTTATACATTCTAAGACCTTCCTATGTATTTTAGCAAGATTCTGGCTGTAATCACAGATGTTCTGATTGTACCCCTCTCTGTGCCTTTTGTTAAAGCACACATGCTTTAGCAGAAAATATCTTTTTCTGTAATGGATTAACAAATACATAAATTTTCCAGCCTTTCCCAATTGTCATTTTCCTGCAATAAAATAGTGCAAAGAAATATTCCCCTTGCAATAAATCTGTCTGTAAGTGAACATGCTAGGAGTAGATACTGATTCCATTCTACCATATGCACCTATGTATGATGACAAGAAACCTCATGGTCACAACATAATGCTGGCAACAGCAAAATTTAGAGATACACACAAAAATTATGGAAAGACAAGAAAAAAAAAGAAGAAAAATGCACACGTGTATATAGGATAAAAGGTTGGCCTAAAGTGACTAAATTAAAGGTAGGAGAGATACAACACAGGTAAAGAAGGAAAGTTAACACAAACTGATAGAGACATTGAAGAAAAACACAGAAAAACAGAAACACTTAAAAAACCTTGAAGACTCTATTTTTTTAAACCCATTCAAACATTTTAAGAAACATGTAGAAAATTTTCACTGGTGTCCTATAAAAATGAACACATTTTTCATTTGAAAGATGTCCAAATTTTTGTATTCCATCATATGTTCTCCATTATAGGTGTCTCCTGCAAGTGAAGTGCTGGGAAGGGAAACAGGAGATTGCCTACTGTAAGTTGTACTTTCCATTAATTGCTGGTTTTTTGCAATGATATTGGCTATATTTTACCCATAATTCAAAGTTTCTAAATGCTTTTCATATTAATGAGAATTCTTTTAGACACCTACCCAGTCAATTTTACTGGGACATCAAGGGTGTGAGAGAAAGGCTAGCACAAATGAAGCTCAGATTTTCCATCTCCTTTTTTTTTAGGGTTCCATAACTAACTTGTCCTTCAGTCAATTGTTCCTAATCCTGAAGTACATAGAAATTAATTCTTAGCATTTTCTGATGGACTTCCTTGTTAAACACCACTTAATCCCTGTAAAATTCTTATGAATAATTAGGCTTCTATTCACAAGGTTTTTGCTGATGACGTCTCAGAGACTGCTCAAGCCCAGGTGTCTTCATCTTCACGTAGTTATTTGAAAAATATAACTAGGTGATATGGGCAATGTTCCAATTGCACATATTTTTAGCATGCCTTTGGCTCTCTCTATTTTGACATGATAGTCTTCTCTGCAGAGCAGACCTTTCAGGCAAGATACTTTAATATGGACAAGACAGTGATAATGTTCATCTTTATCACTTGAAGGTTATGTACATGAAAATTCTATGAGCTCATGTCATGTTCTCTTCTTGTGCAAGTCCATTGACAGTCAGTTCACTACCCAGGAATCCCTGCTATAAGTAGCTGTTAGAATTATGGTTTAAAAAGGAAGGGACACATTCTGCTTAACTGTTACACTAGTTTAAATCCCAAGTAATTCCACTGAAGTGACTGGATTTGCTCTGGATTTAATCCATCCTAACCAAAAGCAGAATTTGGCCATTTGATTCCTGCTGCATTTCAGTTGTTGGGAGATTTACTATATGGGGTGTGCTCTGTCCAACTAACATGCTGCAGCACAGCTGTTGATCTACTTACCAGCAAAGTAAGAGCTTTATAGCTGAAACTTCTGAGTAAAAATAAATTGCAGAAAATTCCCAGCTCAGATCTAATATCAATTTTCAGGAAGCAAAAATACAGCATTCTACCAAGCTGGACTAGTTGAAATGGAGGTAGTCTAGTGCACAATGCTTGCTAATATACTGAATACTCTGTCTGCAATGCTCTAAATGGATAGCATGATGATTTGCTAGCAAACCTAAAAATTACTTTTCTTAATGGGAAAATGGGTAAAAAATCCAAACACTGTTGGGTGCTGCACAGCAGCAATTCACCAACAGAATTGACAGCCAGAAGCCATTCTCATTGACTTCCACAGGTTTTCATGGAACAAGAATATAAAGGGGGATGAGAGGAAAAAATACTTATCTAATATTCCATTTTTAAAATGTATTAAAAGTTGACAAATTACTTTACAGGCTTTATGAATGAGTAAATAGTGAGACAAATGGGGATCTTATATGAAAAATAGAGCAGGACAATATAAAATATTAGAGCAGTAGAAAAGCGTGGTAATCACAACAACAAAAAGATCGGTGAAAATCCATAAAGAAAAGGAATTAACATAGTCTGGGATTAAATTTGCTCCAGTCTAAACTGTTTTCATCAAGTTTGCATATGTGTATCAATCTTCAAATGTAGAAAATGGGGATTTATTTCAATTATACAAATTTCTTTGTACAATATTAAAATATTCTAATCAGCAGAAAAGAAAATTCCATTACAAATATTAAATATACTCTTGACTTTTCATAATAAAAGCCACAGGAATTCACATATGATTCAGGAGACAACTGGGAAAGGTCTACCATTATGTTAGAATAGAAACAAGCATATATCACATCTACTTTTTCTTAACTTATAGTTTGGATGTGGCTCCCAACAGAAAAAAAAAGTCAGAAATTCTGTAGTGAATTGTAAAATTTTGGAGTCTAAATGTGTGTGTGTATGTGTACACCAATGTGCACATATATATATTTGTATGTATACTCAATCTCCAGCCACTATTTTGTATTTACTATTATGCAAAATCTCCACTTTGCTCCCTCAGCAGTATTTATGCTCTTTAAAACTCTAACTCTGTTCTGAAGCTGTTTCATGTTTGTTTTCAAAGACTTCTTGTAAGATATTGGTGGGTTGTGGGGATATTTTTGACGGTAAAAATAAGAAACTACCTTTCCATTTGGGTTAGAACTGAGATGAAATGAGGAATGGCTGCCACCAAGCAGAAAATTTTCTCACTTTATGTGTGCCAGTTAATTACGACACTTCAGAGGCGCTTCTGAAAGGATAAGGCAAGCTGCATAAATTTAGCTGTAATCCAGGCAGGCAAAACTAATTTGCAGGGGATGGCCTTATCTAGCTGCTGCAGCTTTCTCAGAAAATTAACCTTGGATATTTGGGCCCAATTCAGAATGTGTTTGATTTTTTTTTTTTTTCCCTTTCCTGCTCTGCATAAGAGAATTTTAAATTCAATACAATACCTGACTTTTAAGAGGCACTGTGAATGCTGTAGGCAGTTCAGAGTTATTACTGACAAGCAAAAAAAATATATTTATACATGTACATATATATGATTGTCCTTCAGGCCCATTATCCTGCCTTCTTGCCTGTGCATCAGAGGGTTTATCACCATACGTAGGGGTGGGGGGGGGGGTCTTTGGATTAACAGAAGATGCAGCTCATTTTAATGTACTTAGAAAAATTCATCAAAGTTCATTGCAGAATAAGTCATGCATACTGACTTGTTCATTCCAGTGGAAATGAAGAAATCCCCATAAAAATAGAAGTTTAATGAAGTGTTTGAGCAGAGTCTTGCTTGTCATTCCAATTACCAATGATTTAGAATTTTTTCTTGATACGCCACTATTAATTGCTCTTACTCAGCACAATCAAAAGTTTACCTAGATTTCACAAGCTTCACCAATTCATGGATGAAAGATTTAGTTAATAAATGTTGCCAAATCCACCTTAAAATCTTCAAGCATAATACGAAGTGTTAATAATAAGTGGTGTTGCTGACTCCTTAGCATTTTGCAACTTACTTCATTAAGATTGCTTTTTATTTTACCTGACAGAACTGAGTTCACAGCCTGACCCCCACTCTGCCCAGGCAATATTCACTGTAGGAAAGCATGAAAGCATAACCTACATAACATTTTGCTTCTATAATTTAACTGGTTTAAAGCCACTGGATGTTTTGCGGACAAAAAAAACCCAAAAACTTATAGTATTTGTTTGGTCAAATCTGATCATCCAAAAACATGCTTAAGATTATTTGGAAAAAAAATTATTTCAGTATTTGTAGGTGGTTGAGTCTTGCTTGATCTATTTTCAGAGAGGTAGCTACCTCCTTTACAGACACTCATTCCCATCTGAGCTTGATCACTAAAAATAGGACCACAGAAAGGTAATAAATACCTTTTAGGTCACTTCACTGCCTTCTGTCTTCACTGTCTTGTGAATTCAAGACAGCCAAATTCATACTAAGCTAACTGGCTAGTTAAAGCCCATTAACTCTTTTTGATGTTCAGCAGTACATTAATCATGACAATATCTTTTAGACACATGCTCACTTGTCACTCTACTTTGATTAGGCCCTTGAAAATACAGCTAGCTTTCAAAAGGATCTACAAATGTTATGCATAGAATTCTGAATATTTCTATCCAATGTAGAAAATTGCATGGCAATGCAATCTTCATACTTGCTCTGAATTTTGCCAGGTTTTAACAACCAAGGGATATTTATGATCAGTGAAACACAGGCTAATTTAGCACTGTCCTTCTCATCCAGCTTCAGTATGCCCAAAGATACCTTTTATTCTTGCATCATGTCACTACAATTTTATGCTAATGTCAAGATAATGAGTAGCTGTCAATTGATCCTGATTTTGGACTTCAAATCAATAGTAAGACTTCATGCAAATATGAAAGACAACATAACCAGTCTATAAGACAAGATTTTTCCTTTCATTATTGTAATTATCACTGTCATTATTGTTTTTATTACTATCTAATTATTACCACTACAAAAATTTGCAATGTGCTAGCTACTACCCACTCAATAGAAAAGTCCAATACAGCTTTTATTGAAAGAGATATACACTACATGAAAGACAGAAGGGGGACAGTTAAATGTATTGGTAAATACCAATCTTTTCTTAGGGAGTAGAAAGATGTTCAAATCTAAATGTTCACTCTTCATGAACAAGTAAAAATGAAAAGTGATAAAGCTGAGGTATGAAAAAATGTTACAAAAAACTATCAACAACAAGCATAAAATGAAAATTGACCAAGGCATCTGACAATCAAAACACATCCAACTTCCTCCTTCAAACAGAGTTTTTACAATTGTATTCTTAAAGCAGATCTTAAATTGCTTCAATTTTTGAAAGTATTTCTCCTCTCTGAAGTTTTATATTATGTTAGTCAATACATCTCTTGAATGTACAGATATTTCACTCAGGGAAAATAAAAATCAGGGCCAAGCTACAAGAGATAGAAAAATATTGATCTTCAGAATTTTGTTGCTTCAGTCTTTACCAGATACTCAGTCAGACACCTTAATTTGCCAGTTGTTTTGTTGGTTTTTTTTTAAGTTGGACACACAAAAATTGGAGCCAAGGATTCAATTGAAGTGTAAATATTACTATTAATTTGCAATGAAATGACATATGAACCAGCAGTTCATCACATTACCTGAAAGTGTCAAGTGCATTGTCAGTGATTTCTTATATTTTACCCCTTTCTTGTGTAATGCATAGTCAGGGTTTGTAGAAGTGTTTTTAATATATAGTCTGGTGACTATTATGTGTAGGAGCCCTAGGTAGGTATTTCCAGTGTTTTAGACTTCTGTAGAAGTTAAAATCAGAACCTACTCAAATGTCTGTATTCAGCAGTAATTTACATGAGCTTTCTTTATGTGGAAGTTCCTATTCTGCATAACCTTGAAAAATTGCCTCATGTAGCTAAACATTACACTTAAAATTCAGTTAAATACTGCCACAGACCCCCTAAGTTACATATACAGTCTTACAAAACAGTCAAAGGAAAGAAAGAAGCATCTCCACTGATGTGTACTCATTGAGATATAGCTCTGATATAGCAGGCTTATTGCATGATTCATCTTTTCTCTCACCACTAAGAAAAAAATCTCAATTATAAGTTTATCATATAAATAACTGAAATCAATGTTTTATCCATTATTGTGTTATGCTGAATCATAGTCTAAATACTCTGCATTTTGTTATGTGTCAGTATCTGAAGTGTTATTTATTTTTCTGTTAGTTGAGGAAAGATCAGGAATAGAATCACTGAAAACACTTGTAATGATCAATACTCCTGAAACTGAACCCCAGATGAAAAAATTGTAACGTGTATTTTGAATATTTGCCTAATCTAGCAAGCTCACAACTGATTATGGGCTTTCATAAGGAGTGTCTCCATGATAATACCATGGAGACCAGAGTAACTGGGCTAGCATTAACATTAGTCACTACCATAAAAAGGTCCAGCTGTGCTGGATGAAAAATGTATGGTAGAGTCTGGAATCACCAACATAGCATTTATCATTCTATGAGTGAGGAGAGGAACTACAAAACCATACCTTTATGAATCTCTAAATACATGTTGGCATGTCATTTGGCAAAAAAAAATATTGTTAAAAACACTGCAAAGTGTTTTTAATATGAGGAAAATTTGTCTTTGTGGTCACTGCACAGAGAACATTAGGCTTGGATATTTCCATTTTTTGGAGATTTTCACTCTCTTGGGCAGGTAGACCGAAGATTTTAATTCTAATATTCATTGCATTGTTTATAAACACTCATTTAAAAATCTAGATGAAATGAGAATCTTTATAAGTGGCTCCTAGTTAATATATTCAGAGCCTTTCCAATGATCTAAAAGGCAGAACTGGGATTAAATTAAAAAAACACAAAAGAATCCTACTCAGGATCAAAGAGGAACTTCAGCAACATAACAATGGAAATGGGTTCATGGTTGACAGACAAGTTCATACAAAGACTCCTCAGGGAGAGGAGAAACCCTACAATGCAGGTCTGAGAACGTGCTACTTGCTCCTTCAGTCAGGGCAGAGATAGAGAATGTAAGAATCAGTTCAAATGGTCAGAGTTAAAACATCAAAGTCAAAAAGAAAAATGTGATCAACTGTGTTATAATAAAATTAGTATTAGCTGAAGGTATAGGTGGAGCACAGTCTATCAGACTTGGCAACATAGGTAAATTAAATTTGATGTAAGACATCATTATAAATAACTCAAGATGCTTTTCCAGGAAGAAGCCAGACCATAGAGACAAACATTACGAAACAGTTCAGAATTGAGGACTGATTCTCAGAAAAATTAAGAGTCAACATCTACACCTTGTGCAAATTATTCTTATTGAACTGTTTGCACGTATTCTTTTTTTTTTTTTTTTT
>VZRH01003528.1:1171688-1197926 GCA_013397555.1 Urocynchramus pylzowi
TTTTTTTTTTGAGAGGGACAGGGTAGGAGGAGAATGGGGTTTTACTTTGGGTTGATATATTGCATGTTGTGGTCATGAAAAAAAATCATCAGGATGAAAGAATGAACACATCTGTGTGTTCATTGCATTAGGCAGAAAGACATTCCAAAGATAAATGTTTTATCTATTACGTCTCATGAAGAGCTTTTGTTCTGTGCTCTAGGAGAGTGAAGGAAAAGACGTGTTTTTCTGTGGGATTAATCACAAGTAAAATAGTAAATGATTTGCACGAATCTGTATGTTAGAAAATAAAATTACATGAAGTTGTAGAAGTGAAAAAAAGTATCAGAGAAGGTCTGGTTTTATGGATAAACAATATTTGTTGCATCCTAGGAGTACCATGAAGAATACTTTGTTATAATAAAGGTTCTTCCCTAACTCATGACTCCAGTGTTGTGCATGCACCTTACAGTAGGCAGACTGTACAACAGAATTCACTTTTTGAGTAGATACAGAGACCAGTGGAAGGAACACACAAACCATGGTTCAGCCTCTGACTATAGTGAGAGGAAAGATTCCGCCTCAGCAATGTTGCAGTCTAACACTTTACTAGATACTGCTTTCCCTTTTCCAGAAAAGGAGGTTAACATTCCAAGGGAGTAACCTGTAATTATGATTTTTACAGTCTCTCTGGATATATGATCAAGAATCAGAAATATCCAAAGAGGGAAGTCCTGAATGACTTTGATTGGTTCAGCTAGGGACGTAACATTGCAGGCAGCAACAGAGTCAAATTCCAAACACAGAGCGCAGGCTATTTAATGCTAACCCAGGACCACACGACACTTTAATAGTCATCAAGAAGAGCACATTTCATCCAGAAGCCCTCTTGTGAGGGGAATGTAAGAGGCTCTACAAGCCACAGAGTCTTGGCCAAGTTCTACACTAAAAGCATTGGCTGAAAACATTAATTGCAGAGTCAATCTGCCACATTATTCTTCACTCCTTGGTCAGCACTGGATATCTGCGTTGCAGCATTCCTTAGGGATCTTTGGTTACTAATGGCCACTCCACTGCTGAATGCAGGAGCAATGTAAGATCTGAAGTGGAACTCATCTCACCTACCTTTAGACATTTAAAAGCTAGACATTTAAGTCTGAACTGGAGAGAAACAGGTACCTCTAGAGGGCAATTCATTTGACCTATCTCAGATGCCTATTTTAGTCAGAGATGAATCACCCTCTAGAGATGCCTAGATTTCTCTATTGACTGTAAAGGAAGCCTAGGGCAAGCAGTTCAGTGCTAGACTTCTGACTTTCAGACATGTAATTTAGAAGAGATATATCCCACTCACTGTACTGATAAGGTTCAGTTTCACTTAATCACTCATGCTGTTTCCAGTTTCATAAAATACCCAAGAACTCATCTCTAAGTACTCCTCATCCGCTCTTTTTAATTTCTATTTTGGGTTGTTTGTTTCTTCCCAAGCACTTACTGGTTTTAATTTTCACTCATTTTCTCATTGAAAATATTTATTTATAGCAAGTTCATTGTAACCTCCCTATATTTCACCTTCCAAAACAGATGTCTCAGTGATAAGAGACAGAGTGCATAATGAAATTACTATGTTTCATCCAGCTGTTATTCTTTCTTAAGATTTACTTTTTGCTTCTGAGGTGTCTGAAGCCTCACTTTTCAGGTCTCTATAGTGGAAATAAATTATTGTCTTTCTCAATTTAGTCACTGATTTAATAATATTATTTGTTCAGCATTGTATATGATATGAATTAAATCCTTGTAACTGATGCCAAGAATTTAGAAACCAGAACTAGTGTCTGAATTGGATTTAAATTTTTTTAGATCTGGAGGCCTGACATTCCCAAACCAATTTTCTACTAGTGTAATTCCACTGACTTCAGTAAAATCTTTACAAATGTAGCAAAAATGAGAAAAAAATAACCACAGGCTTTTGCTAGACAGTAAATCATTGCAGTTGCTTCTATTAACTATTTATTTTCCTCATTAAAAATATTTATTTTATTATAAAACATTTATGTTTGGCTCAAAAAATAGATATTTCCACCATTACCTGTTAATAGTAACACAGATTTGTAGAGGGTTTTTTCTTTGACCAATGGAAAAAGTCTTTGTTAGTCAACTGTTTCACAGAGCTGTTAATTGATATCAACAGCAGCTTATGTTTCCTCAGGACTTAAATTCAAGTACTTTAAGAATTATCCAGCATGTTTTACTTTCACTCCTATCAGGAGTTCTTTTATTAAAATATATAACCATATATTTTAACATCCTTTCAGTTACTTCAAACACTTAAACAGGGAATTCTTAATGTAAAAGTTCTATAACACATCAGCATAAAAATAATTTGACAGCCTTCCACATTGCTGAGTAAATGAGGCATAACCTTAAATATGAAACTTAGAGGCTGGTGATTTCTTTAGACTATATTAGAGAATTTATGACTCTTCCTTTGGGAGAAGAATATTTTTCAGGAAAGTTTATTCCATCTCCCAGAGGCACAGCAATTTCTTCCTAAGTATTCTTAGATTATCAGCATGAGCAGATGTTTTTCATTCTCTGTAGGTGTCAGAACTACAACAACAGAAGTAAATTTTGTGTGAGAGAGTAAGTTTTGGAAATGTTTTGCAGTTGTTTTTCACATCTGCTATATGAACTTGATGGTGTCAACTAGTGTCTACTATTTTATGTCCTAATAGTTATATTGCAGTCTTAATCCTAGAAATGCTGAACAGTGTCCAAGCACAAGTGAATTTTCCCACCAATAGACTTTTAAGACAGGCAATGAAATTTTATTATCATTAATCATGGGAAATGGCTTCACAACATTTTTTTCAAGCATGGGGGGCTTGAAACAAACAGCAGCTGGGAGAATAGAGTTCATATGACTCAGCAGGTAGATCTTAGGGCAGGGTCTGGGCCTTTATTTTTTGTCAGTGAAGTACACTGGATTTGCAACAGGATGTATAAATGTGTTCTAAATAAGGTATATTTACACATAGTACTGTAATTTATAAATAACTATTAAATTATTTATAAATTGTGCACATACTTAACAAGATTGTGATAAGTGTGTATTTAGTAAAGCTTTCCAGATTAAAACCAAAGTAAGGCTTATATGGCAAAAAACTCCGGTCTTGTTAAGGTATGGCAGATCAAGAAAAAATGCCACCAGGAGCTGAAGGTTCAGTAGTCCACTTTAAAAGCACTCTCAGGACCATTGGTCAGTTGCTTGGCAAAACAGTGAAATTAAAACCAGAAGAACTTAAGTCTGAGAGAATGTTGTGTCTTTAAACAAAAAAACTAATGCCTCATTTTCTTGCCATTTAAGACATTCCAGTAACAGTCATTAGATAGTGTGGATGAAAATTCCTGCAACCAGAAATCAGGGTGTTTCTTCTCAGAGAAGTCTCCAGAGTACAGAATCAAAAATCTCTTTTTCTCCAACATTATTGATGTGTTACTCATTGGTACCATTTCAGCAAACAGAATGAAGATTAATGACGTGCTCCAGAGATACCCTGATTATCTCCTAGATATTTTAATGTAGTGTATTCTGGATTCCGCTTCCTAGTTTGTGAATGAGTTTTTTAAGGACTAATAATCTTTTTTTGGTGGTGGAAAGAGGGAAGCATGTCCACTCTGGCCTCAGGCATGTTTTTAAAAAGCCTAAAACCCCATTTTTCATGCATGCTGATCCTTTAATGTAAGTTAAACTTTCTCATGAGGCATATTTTTACCTAGATTTTTTACCTTTTAAAAAAAAAATCCTAAATACAGTACTTAATTAAGTGTAAGTATGAAAGAAGCAGCAGGAATTTAGGATAGAATAAAAATCAAAAAGCCTTCACTCGGCCCTGTTAGGTGGTAGACATCCTCACCACAGGAAGCTGTAGAAGCTGAAAGTTTTACATTTGAGTTTTTTAGGCATATCTTTTGTCCAGCTGCACATAGGTCCTGGGCAGTGTTGCAGTGTGGATATTTTATATAATAAAATGCAACGTAATTCAACTCTAGGCCCAGCCTGAGAGATTTTAAATGTATGGGCACCACATACCTACAGTGACTAAAGTTAGCATTTTAAAATTATGTGTTTAACAACAAATTAAACATTGCTAATCTTTCTGAACCTGTCTGCAGAAGGACTTAATCTGGTTGCAATAGCTCAGATCAGTTCTCTTAACCGTGACTATGCAGACAAAGGCCAAAAATGAAACAGCTACAAATTTTCAGTTCAGGGGCAAAAGCATGAGGAAGCTATTCAAACACATCAAAGAGACCACATGTGAAAATAATGTTGTGACAGAGACAAAATGAAGCAGTATTTTTGAACTATTGCACGTACTCTTAGTAGAAGTGGAAAGAAAAATCTAAAAGAACTTGTCATTGCTTCAGCTTGCCATTTTAAACATGATAATTACACAGTAATTTATCACTGTCTCACATTTTAAAGTAAAGCAAAGTGTATTTATACTCTGAACACAAATGTGTCATAACTTTACATCAAGCAATACCTTTTTCATTACATGGAAGCAGATGTTGGCAGCAATCTCAGTAACAGAAAGCTACCTAAGACAAAAGCACTAAAAGGACACAAAAATGGGAGATTACTATCACTAAATATATTATTTCTTTCAATTTATCATTTTATGGCACTTCTTGTTTCTATTGTACCACAAAATTTTGAGTTTGACAAGTCAGGGACCAAAATGCCTGGTTACAACTCTAAATCACTTTTTTGAGGTTTCCAGATACATCTCAGCCTGGTGTTTATTACTTTCTTGTTGACTTGCATGTTTTACTAACTATGTTACCATATCCCTTTGAATCCTAGAGGCCAATACCAAAGTGAAAAAGTATGTCCAAACAAATTACAAAATTTATAAAGGAAAAGAAACTTGTGTGTGTTTATGTGTGTCTGTGGTTGTACACAAGTAGGCTCTTATTCTTTTTTGTAATTCTACACAAATCTGGTGAAGATTGTAACACAATATTTATGTAAATACATATATTTGTGACTAATTTTACCTATGCATATATATTTTTAAAGTTGATTCAGATTTTTCTAGCCTTGCCCTTTTTTTTAACAACAGTATGACCTCAGCAAAAGAATGTCTTTATTTTCTGTATTTAACAATTTTACGGTTGTTATAGGCAGACTGAATGACTAAAATAAAAACTTCAGCAGATACTTATATTTAGTCTCTTACTAGAAGAAAAGTACTTTAACAGATTACAAAACTCAAACAGTTAAATCAAGTAATATTTTAAGGCAATAAAAAATATTCAGAATTTCCTTCCTGCAGTTTCTCTCAGACCTCTCTTTCATATTAAGCACCTGTAGTCTCTAATGTAGAAGACAAACAATAGTCATTCTTCCAGTTGCCTCCAGTTCTCATACTTACTGAAAGATGCAGAGGATCTATCTGGGGTGAAAAGGGGAAAAAAACCATAAGGCTGGGATAGAAACTGAGTGAAGAAAACTAGGAAGCTATGGCTTGGGTTTCCTGGGATCAAGATGCCCCCGAGAGTCCTTTCTCACAGCCCAGTAGTTGAAGAAAGAGACAGAGTTCTTCAGCAGTAGTTCTCAAGGTTGTTTTTTTTTCCTTATCTATAACATTCTTTCTCTGACCCACAGAGCTCTGTCCAGCAGGTCGAGTCCAGGCGCACTGCCTGCCCCCAGGCTGGTGTCCGTGTCTTATACTATGGATTACGTGTGCATTGTTTATCATTATTTTCCAATACCCATCATCTATGTTAGACTGTGCACCTCTATCCCAAACCAATCCAAAAGTGCCAACATCACCCTGAAGATGGAGACTAGGAAGAAGAAGGAAGAAGGACAGGACAACGCCCAAATCTCCCATCCTGTTTCCTGGACCCCCATAGTAAAACCCCCAAAATTCTATTTGTCACCCCGTGCTCAATTCACTCTTACACTATTTAAACCCTTGTGGCTTGTGCTTCTTCATACAAAGTTGGTAACTTCTCCCATGGGCTAAGGTCGAATTCCCAGGTGTCTTTGGCCCTCTGCCATAACATCCCAGCCCCCCTGTCCGGGGTCCGTGATCAGGGCACCCAGAGGGATGTCCTGAATTCCGACAGCTATGGAGGGAGGGAGATAGGGTTGGGGTCTGCAGAGATATTATATACAGTGTCAGAGAATAAATAACACAGAATAGGGGGTGTAATGTGGGATTCAAGCATCTTGCTGTAGGCATGAACATTCCAATGTAATTCTGAAAGCTGCTGCTGCTGCAGTCTCCCAGCCAAACTGACCCCGGAGTTTCTTTTCAAGGCATAGAAGAGGTTTGGTTGACTTTTGATGACGTAGCATGGACTCAGGAGTGGTTCTGAGCCAAGGCACATGAAGGCTGCACACAATGTTTTAGTTGGAAGGGACTGTAAAGAATCATACCAGATTGAAGATGTGAATTGTAGATGTAGATGTGAATTAGCCTCTGTACTGAATAAACTGGGGACTTTGGGGGAAATAAATGTGTAAAATCAGAACTAAAATATATATGAAAATTCTGGACCTGTTAAGTTTATTTTAATTCTGTTATTTCTACATTCTTGCATGTCTAATCTGGCATTTTTAATTACTGTTTCCTATATGGCATTGATAAAAATTCACTGTGCTATTAGCAGTAACAAAACAAGCATAGTAACGCGTTTTAGTTTTGTTTTAGTCGTATAAAGATACATTGCAAAATGTCTCTCTATGGGATGGATAAAATACAAATTTTAAAGTCCAATGCTTTTTCATGTTTTTGTGAAAATATATGATGGGGGAGAGGGGTATAAAGTGAAAAAGAGAATGTTTTTCTTTTGTTCTGCGTTGAAAGAAAAGAAGAAATATTTCCCAAACACAAGGTAAGACAAATACTCCTTAAATCCCTAAAAATGGAAACTAAGCATACTGAAGTCTAAAAAGAATAAAAAGGAGAAAAAAAAAAAAAAAAAGAAATGCAGACAAACATCTGTAAATGAAAAAAGGAAAAGAATGAAATGAGATGTGACTACTCCTGAGCACAGGGATTTTTAGGCAATATATTCATTTTCAATAGTTGTCAGAGAAGCAAATGTTCCAGAAATACGGCAGCTGAAAAATTATCCATCATCCCTCTTGGTGAAACAAGACCTAGCTAGAGGAAGAAATACAATGAAGCTGTAGTTTGACAGTTTGGGCAAGGTCATAGCACTCTGCAGTTTCAATTGCCAAGATGGGCAGCTTGTCTTTCCTTTTACCCTGCACCTTAAGGACTAATCACTCAAGTTTTCTTAAACTTCTCACGATGACTGTCTGGTATGTTACTACAGAGATTATACTTAGAAGCAGGAAATTTCTGCAAATAAACTGCATTAATTTCCATCATGCTTCCTTTTTTCTCCAGGAAAATGTATTCTCATATGTAGCCAAAACAGGACTAGCCAGAGCCTTTTCATAGGTTTTTGGGGGGTTTTTGGTAGGAGATATTAAAGGGAAAAAAAAAAAAAAACAAGGGAGAAGTTACAATTCTAAAAATGTTCTATAGTTACAATGGATGGAATACGGCCTTTTGACATGGTTGAAACTTTTTAAATTAAAATACATTGTGCTTTCTAAAAGTATTTTTTCAACAGAAATTGTTTACTTAAATATATTTATTTGAAGTTAAACATAAAATTTAAATGTCAAAGCAAAAATTATAGTTATCATTAGTGTCTGAAGATAAATATAATTTAAATTCCATTTAAAGAAAAAAAAATGAAATATCTCCACCCAATAATATTTTGTATTTTTTCTCAAGAGCTTTTACCTAGCATCAGGCCAGAGCTCCAACTTCCAGACAGGATTCAAGAATGTTATGCTACTTTATAACCTTTCCAGCAAACACAACCTGTATAGATAAAATTTTACCAATGAGCGAATAATAAATGTTAAAATGAGAAAATGATTAATTAATTTTCAAACCATGAAAATAGATTATTTGCTTTCCAAACAAATTCCTGTACCAGGTTTACAGTGTGTTAGGGAAGAGCTGCATGCTCAGGGTCCCTTTTTGTGGCAGCCCTCTGGAAGCATTCTTTTTGTCCTGCTGGTGACTGCTGCTGCAGGGATAGTAGCTCTGCTGGCTCCTTAGCATAGTTTCCATGGAGAAGAGCTGAGATCAGAGGCACAGCATTCACAAGCACTTGCTGCATTTATTAGCTCTTCAAGAAGATCAGGACACCATAGTGCACCATAGTACAGGAGAGATGTGGAGCTCCTGGAGTGGGTTCAGCTGAGGGCTACGAGGTTGGTCAAGAGGCTGGAGGCTCTCTCTTATGAGGAAAGGCTGCAGGAGCTGGGCCTCTCCAGCCTTGACCAGAGGTGACTGAGAGGGAACCCCATCAATGTCTGTAAGTATCTGAAGGGGGGATGCCAAGAGAATGGACCAAGCTCCACTTGGTGCCAAGCAATAGGCAAGAGGGATTGAGCAGGAACCGATGCACAGGAAATTCCACCTGGACATGAGGAAGAGCAACTTCACTGTGCAGGTGGCCATGCACTGAGCAGGCTGCCAGAGAGGCTGTGGAGTCTCTGTCACTGGAGATATTCAAGAACTGTCTGGACACAATTCTGTGCTGTGTGCTCTGGGATGGCCCTGCTTGAGCAAAGAGGCTGGACAAGATGATCCACTGTCATCCCTTCTAACCTTCATGTCAGACTTGGCATTTCTAATTACTCTTTCCTTTATGGCATTCATAAAAATTCACTGTGCTATTAGCTATAACAAAACAAACATAGTAATGCATTTTAGTTTTCTTTTAGTCATATAAAGATACATTGCAAAATGTCTCTCTATAGGACAGAGAATCCATTCAGTGATTCTGTGATAGTTTAACTAACTGTTCAAAATCCTCTTGCAATGGGTGCTTTTACAAACACAACTAAATTCAACCAGTAGGTTTCTAAATTCTGGTTTTTTCAGTCTCTTAAGATTCCAGTGCTGAACAAAATATACTTCAAACTTTACAGTCATTATTGCTTGAATAAGTTCCAGTTACTTATTAGTTTAGTGAAGTACTGAATTTCCTAATTTAACTCAGGTAATTGTTCTTAGAATGAAGCTGTTGAAGCATTTGGGTATGGACTTCTCCCATAAGCAAGGATTGCAACATTCAACCTTTACAAACTAGCATATTTTTGGGATTTGGTCTTTTCACTGTTGAAATATAAATTCTTCTCAGAAATATGAAAATATACTTGTGTGAACAGAGCTATATTGTTTTAACATGCATTTAATAGCTGTGAATTATATTAATTCTTGCTGGCAAAGCCAGACAGTGTATAAGGCCTGCTGTGGTATCAAAAGTGATTTAAATAGGATCACTCAGAAGCTGATAACCTCATGGGTGAGATCAGCTGCTGTTAAACCCACAACTAATACCCAAACTGCACTTTCTTTTTATCCCTTGGAATAATAATGTTTCATTTGATTTTTTTCTGAATCAGAAATGACAAAGGAAACACATGGTCATATTCCCTTTCTTACAGATGACTTTTTCACAAGGTGCAGGAATGTTTATGCAAATACAAATAAAGATGCAATTATTGTAGCATTCACCCAGAAAACAGTGTATGGCATTTAACTAGAGAATTCCATAGGCTGATGCTAATGGATATACACTAAACCAGGGAGACTGAATATTATGCCTCAGGAAAATTTTCCCTGATAATAAAATAAAATAGAAACTTTATTTAGGTCAGGAAAACACAGAATGTAGGTAGGATATATGTAATCTGGGAGATTAATATTCAGAAAGAAATTTCAAACAAACATCATGCATTAGAGAGTTGTTAATACATAAAAAAATTGTCATGTTTCAAAGCAGCATTTTCTGGAAGGATAAATATTTATTATTCTCAAGATGTTATTCTTTAATAGCCACTTCCCTAGCTGTTCTTTATTGTGTCACATGAAATATATATTTTTTCCTGAATACAAATGTAGATATTCCTCATCACATTTACTGGGAATGCCTTCTAAGTAAATGACAATAGAGCCCTGCTCCTTGGCCTGCATCCTGCCTCTTTCAAACTTGTCAATCTAATCTCACTACTACATGGAGATTAGAGAAAATCTTGAGTTTGACCAATAATATGTTGTAGTTTTACCCCAGACAGTAACTAGGTACCACACAGCCACTTGCTCACTCCTCCATCGTGCTCTTGGTGGGATGAGGAGGAGGATCAGAGAAAGTAAACCCCATGGGTTGAGATAAGAACACTGAATAACTGAAACAAGGTTAAATAATACTATAATAACAATAATAGTAATTGTCATGAAAAAAAAAGAGGCAACACAGAGACAAATCCCAAGGAAAACAAGTGATAAAAACTACAGCTGTTCACCACCAGCTGACCAATGCCCATCCTGTCCCACCCCCAGCAGTAATTGGTCTCTCCTGGCAACCTCCTCCTAGTTTATATACTATATACCTAGTTTATATACTGTTTATAATATTCTATGACAGGGAATATCCCTTTGGATGTTTGTGTCAACTGTCCTGGCTATGCTACCTCACAGCTCCTTGTGCACCTCCTCATTGGCAGGGGAAATTAAAATTACCTGACTGAGGGAAAGCACTACTTAGCAACACTTAAAACATCATCATGTTCTCTACATTTCCCTCATACTAAAGCTAAGAAACACAGCAACTGGAAGAAAATTATGACAGATTTTACCAGCAACTGGAAGAGAATTAACTCTATCCTATCTGAAACCATGACACAATGAAAGAATTCTTCATCTGACTTTGCCTTTAAAAGCTTTTGGACATTTAATGAAAAAGGGATATGTAATTTGGAAAAGAAAAGGGTTGGTCATTAAAACCTACCTACCACTATTGTCAGTTGTAGATTAACATATTTCTACTCAAACAGAAATAAATCAGGGCCACTTTTTTAGCTTTGCTTAGGAGACTGCTGCAATTTCATTTCAGTTTGTTATTTCCAGGTTTTAAAATTCTCAACCAACTGTGACAACATTTTCCTATACCTTTAATTATGCTTGGAAAACAAAACCGTTTCCCATCCCGTTTATTCTCAAATCTTCTTGAATAATCACAAGAGGTTTATCTCAAGCTGATATTGAGCCAGACTAACAGCTCCCATGCCAATTCTCATCTTTCTGTCTGCACAGATGGAGTGAAAGGACTTCCCTGTGGGTTTTTGGCAGCTAACATAATCAGATCACCTAACAATTGTTCCAATTTTTTATAATAGGATGTTATCTCCTCCTAAATATACTTACACATTCAGAATTCCTCTGATTATTTCTTAAAAATGCCTATCATTTCCACTTTTTCAATGAAGTATATCAAATATTGTAGCAGCAAAGTGGGTAGTACCAGGTCTAGTTGTGATTTAACTTCTTTCTTTTAAAAAATCTTATTTTAATTTCTTTGGAGACAAAGAAACAGACAGATAAACAGGGCAACAAACATGCAATTTTTTTCACTTAAATTAAGAGCTGGAAAGAAAAAAAAAACATGCAGAAACCCCCAGATCTCACAGGTCCAGATCTGCAGCTGTGAAAGTCAGTACTGCACTGTGTTTCTGAGGGTCTAAGCTGATTTATGCCAGCTGAGAACTTGGCTTGGTTCAAAAAGCTGGATAACCAAAGATGTCATTCTACTCTGAAAACTTTCCTTAAATAGCAGATCATGTAATCAAGAGGGACTTAGAAGAGCTTTCATTCAACTCCCTCATCTGTATAGTCTCCTACTACCTGAGAAATGCAGATAGCAGATACACTTTTCACTTCATTTTCAACACATCTCAAAAAGAAGGCATACATCCTTTCTTGCAATGTGCCAAAGGAACACTAAATGTTCTTATTCTGAAAAGACAGCCAAAACAAGCTGAATAAATGTTTAAATATAGAAGTCTGTTTAATGTTTTATTTGCATTAAATGGGTGCAAAACTCCAAATCCCAATGATCAGTAATGCTTTGCCTTTATTCCCTGCTGTACTGCTTCAGCTGCATTTCAGTATACTTCCACTGAAGTTACGAGAAAGCTACATCACCATCAACGAGACCATTCTTCAAACCCTCTAATATCTGCCATCTCTAGTCTTTACATGCCTGCTGAATTTTGATATGTGTTATGAACTTTTGTTTTATTATGTACATATAGAAGCAGTCATGTGCTGTGCCCTTCTCTGGCTCTGTGCTCATGCTCAATTATATATACCCTATCTGTGTACACATACTGCAATAAGCTCACTGTGCTTGGTTCTTATCAGATAATTGCTCAAGTGTAAACTGTTTCCCACGTCATATTTTAGCAGGTTGCTAAGGATATTTAACATGCTCTGAAGCTGCCTATTTTTGGCTCCACATTGTGAGTCTATAATATAATTTTTTTAATATACTTAATGCTTTATATGGTGTGCTGAAAATAAGTATTTAATTTGCACTTCAGTTAACAGGCATTTATTGTACAGTAAGAATCAATTGACTGCTACAAGACCCTTTTTATGATTTAATCCACTCAGAAAATTCAGTTGCTTTCACAATATCCTCAAAATTGCATCAATAATAAATATAAAAGTAATATATTATTAACAATGGGTATCTAAATGACATGAGACAAGATATAAAGAGAAAGTTAGCCATCAATTAGCCTACATTCCTAGTGTCAAAATGTATTTAAATTAATTTAGTTTTTCACTTATTAAATCAGATTTACTTTCTTGGCTTATGAGACAACTAAATTTCTAAAGGAAGCTTTTAGCTTTATTGTGTGAATAATGGAAGCATAACTACACCCACAATATACATGTATCTCAATTCAGCAGCTCTGGATGGTGATTTATAGTGCCATCTCCTAAAACACACATACAAATAGCATACCAGGTTTGCCTTCAAAAAGTTACAGATTCCCATAAACCTGCTAAAAAACACCTACTGAAGTATTTACCTATTTTAGGTAGGTAGAAAATACCTACTGAAGTAGGTCAAAATTCAAATCATTGAAACATTTAAATCTTGTAAATCATGAATGTTTATCCAGTTGGATATTTAGTTTCACTGATGCTGCACTGACAGGGGAAGAGTGACAGAGAGCTACATACAGCTGTAAAATGAAGGTGAGGGATGCTGAAAGTACTGCAAGGTCACCCCTCTAGCCTCCCCCAGTTACACAGCTTCAATAAGTGTGATGCAAATTAAGATGAAAGATGGTGACAATCTGTGGTTGTCGAAGTAGAAACTTGGAGACAGGAAAAAGCTTGAGAGAATACTGGAGAATTCAGAATTATCAAAATGGCGTTATTTTTTTAGTTTATGTCAGCCTACCAAACATAAAGATGAAAGTCCCAGTGTCTAGTTGCCTTTGACAAAGTAATTAGACAGAAGCCTAATAAAAGATAAACATCAAATGACTAGGCATTTTCAAAAACACAGTTTCCACTTTCCCATCCACAGAGCTCATTTTGCCAGAGTGAAAATCCATTCCTGTGCCATGTCTTCACCTTAGCTTTTCTCCAACATCAGCTCAAATGCAGAGGCTTCACATGCTGTCACAAAGGTCAGCATACATATGCTATTTCCTTTGCCAATCTTGAGAACAAAATCCAAAATCCATTTTTCAAATCAGCAAGTCCTATTTTATGGCTGAGAAATGTGAGGATGTTGCAGATGAAAACCAAATTCCTCAATCTACTGTCTGAAACCACCAGGTAAAACCTGCAGAGTTAAAAGAACATCCATCTCTCTTTGTAGCTCAGAAAGTAGCTCAGACATCATCTCTATACCAGTAGGAATTTCCAGATAATTTAAGAGGCAGACTTAAAAACAGAGTACTGCAGCTGCTGAACCCTTAAGTCAAGGACTGAATGACAGTTTTAAAAATGTACAGTTTAAAAATGCTCCAAAAATGTACAGTTGACCAGAGACCTACAGGAAGGTTATGCTGATAATTGTTTAATATAAATGTTTTTGACAGTTGATCACAGAATCATAGAATATCCTGAGCAGGAAGGGACCCACAAGGATCATCGAGTCCAACCCCAGCCCTTCACAGGACCCTCCCCACAAGTCACACCATGGACCTGAGACTATTGTCCACATGTGAACTCTGCCAGGTTTGGTGCTGTGACCACTTCCCTGTGGCGCCTGTTCCAGAGCCCAGCCACCCTCTGGGTGAAGAAACTTTTCCTGATATCCAACTTAAACTACCCTGACACAACTTCAGGCCATTCCCTCGGGTCCTCTTATTGGTCACCACTGAAAAGAGACCAGCGCCTGCCCCTCCACTTCCTTTTATGAGGAAGCTGTAGAGTGCAATGAAGTCCCCCTTCAGTCTCCTCTTCTCTAGGCTGAACAGATCAAGTGACCTCAAGCATTCCTCACAAGGCTTCTCCTCCAGATCCTTTGGTCACTCTCTAATAGTTTCCTATTTTTTATATTGTGGCACCCAAAACTGCCCCCAGCACTTGAGGTGAGGCCACCCCGGAGTGGAGCAGAGCAGGACAATCCCCTCCCTTGCCCAGCTGGCCATGCTGTGCCTGATATTCCCTAGGACAGGGTTGGCTCTCCTGGCTGCCAGGGCACTGCTGGCTCATGTTCAACTTGCCATTGACCAGGACCCTCAGGTCCTTTTCTGTGGCACTGCTCTTCAGCCTCTCATTCCCCAGTCTGTCTGTACATCCAGGGTTGCTTCATCCCAGGTGCAGAATCTGACATTTTTCTGTGTTAAACTTGATACTGTTGGTGATTGCTCAGCCCTTTAATTTTTCAAGATCTCTCTGCAACACCACTCTGCCCTTGAGGGAGTCAACAGCTCCTCCCCTAAGTATCCCTTCCAGTCCTGCATCCAAGTGGTTTATGAAGATGTTGAAGAGCACAGGCCATAAAATTGTGCTAGCTTTAGCCATAACCTGAACTGATGGGACACAAACCAGCTCATGCTCATGTTAAAGTATATTGGTGAGAATTGTACCTGCTCTAGTACCTGCCAATCAGCCTCAAAGGCAGCTCATTGGTCAGCTGAGTGAAAAGTGGCAACCCATGCCCGTAACCTCTCATCTTGTTCTTTACCTGTTTTCCCAGGTTACATTAACCATGCTACTCAGCTTTGTAGACAGCTAATTCTCTATAACATCTCCTATTTCAGTTAGTGCTAGGAGCAAAAAAATACCTTCCTCTGTGCCTTCTTCGTTAACCAAAAAGGAAGAGTGGGAATAAAGTATTTTGTATATTGAAATTACATCTGAGGCACTAGAGACTTTTGTAACAGTCACAAGGAAATGGACAGCTTAAACAATTTGCCCATGGTCCAACATCTGGTATAGCAGGCACGTGACTGGAGACTGTGACTCCCTGATGCCAACACTATTCCAGTAACTAACAATTATTCCAGATTTCAGCACTGACTTCCTCTTATCTGCAAATGCTTCCAATATAAAGGTAAAATCTTTACTAAGTGTAGCCATGAATTTTCATCTCTCACGTAGTTTTTGAGCTGTTACAGTTGTGCTGACCCTTCATATATCCAAGAAAGGCAAGATGGAGGAGAACAAAGTTATCCTATGTTCACTTCTTATCAAACTATGAACATAAAATGCAGCAATGGCCGTATCGTGAACCTGAAACCAAAATGACAGGTCTCCAAAACTAGGAAAAGTCTTCATTAAAACTTCCATGCATTTTATCTATTTTGATAACAAAGCTAGTTTGTGACTTGTAAATTGCTCTGACACAACCAGGAGAGTTTGTTACCTCACTTTTAAAGTTATTGAAAATAGGATTTATGTAGCTTTTTAGTCACAGTCGTAGCAAAAAGCCTTGTGACAATGATTGTTCAAGTTCTTCAAAGTCAGCTAAACCTTGCAATAATAAGAGCTAAGCAAAAAATTCTTTTAGGGCTGCAGGTGGCAAAATTTTCTAATTCACCCAGCCTTCACTTTAATAGGAGGCTTTAAAGCAGCTTTTGTTATTTCCCAAGGTTTCTTAAAAAGTGTTTTAATAAACACTTTTCTGTTGCGAATCTTTTCATCTACCTTATATCTTTAGAAATTATCAACCTTAACTTCCCTCAAAAATCTTCATTAAGTCTCACAATTATTTCTAGCTTGGACCTCTCTTTCCCATTTAGTGTTTTTAATCTTTGATTCCACAGAGACTAGCTTTGAGGAATTTTTTTTTTTTCTCCATTTTGGGTCACACCAGGACTACTTCTGTGAAATTCAATTAGAACCTTATAACAAGTCCCTATAAATTTCATCACTTCAAAAAACAAACAGTAAGATCTTGAAAGAAGCACTCTGTGACTGCCAGAAGGCGTTTATTAGCACTTTGTCAGAAAAGCATATTTGTTTTGGGTAGATCAATCAATTCTACTTCAAATGACAAGTCCTTGAGCTCTGAATAGTGTGGACCTAATATTCAGATTTTATTAAGGAAAAAAAATACCACACTTCATCTTAGCATGAAAGACTAGAGAATGAGCTGACTATTAAGTGCAAAATTATTGCTTCAGAACATTTACTTTTACCTTCAACTTTAGGTAAAGTCTTGTACTCAGAACATTTACTTTGTCACCTTGATCTGGGCCACCAGAATAGCCATTAAGGCTTAGCAAATGATTGCTTTTCCTTTCTCAAGTCATCATATCCCAAGCATGTCTTTTCAAGCTACAAAAATCACTGACTGATTTGACACATTTGAGGCAGGAGCATTAGGAGAATCTACAATGCAATAATTGTATCAATGTCATTTAAGATTGCCAGGATCTGAAGTCCCACATTACAACTACACAGAGCATCTACTCTGGGAGATTTCAATGATGTCACTAGTCACACTGGTGAAAATCTCGCCTCAGCATGCTATCAAGTAGATCATCTTGAGATTTTTTTTTCTTGATGTCCAAACTGCCTAAAGGTGAAAAAGAGGCAATCAGAAAGAAAGACTTTTAAACAGGATCAACAATTGAAATTAGTTGTGAGAAAAAAGCAGCAAAGTTGCAGTGAAAAAAGGAATCTATTTACCAGCAAGTTTCAAAATAAGAAGAAGCAAATATAGTATTTTTATCTTTTGGGCTAGACATTTTCCTTAGCTTCAGATGCTTTTGGGTAATTGTATTTTTTTCACACAAATTGTAAAGCATGAACAGTTTCAGGAAACAAGACCATATTGTCTTGATAGTTGTTAAGGCATTTATTCAGGTTATGGCAAAAGTTTTCCTGCAAATTAGAACAGAAACCCACCTTGCCTGAAACCCACCCATTCTGCAGAATGCCTTACATCTTGTCCCTTGTGTACTTTATGTTTGCTGTTAAACACTCAAGAGAAAAATAATTTCAATGCTATTTATGTATTGGGTTACAATGGTTTTGGTAGCGGGGGGGCTACAAGGGTGGCTTCTGTGAGAAGCTGCCAGAAGCTTCTTCCATGTCCAAGAGAGCCAGTTCCTGGCCACTCCAAAGATGGATTGTGCTGCTGATCAAGGCTGGGCCAATGGTGGTAATGCCTCTGTGATTATATATATAAGGAGAGAAAAAAAATTATTGTACAGAGTGGAGTGAGAACTGGTCAGAGGAACAGCCCTGCAGACAACAAGGTCAGTGGAGAAGGAGGGTCAGAAGATGCTTCAGGCACTGGAGCTGGGATTCCTCTGCTGCCAGTGGTGCATCCCATGGTGAAGAAGCTGTGTTCCACGGCCCAAGGGGATGCAGAGATTCACCCACTGCTCCTAGAAGAGCCCAAGCCAGCGAAGGTGGATGGTTGAGAGGGGGCTGCAAACCTGAGGGAGGCCTGTGCTGGAGCAGGCTCCTGGCAGGGACCTGCAGACCTGTGCAGAGAGGAGCCCATGCTGGAGCAGGTCTCCTGGTAGGACTTGTCACCCTGTGAGGGACCCATCCTGGAGTAGCCTGTGCCTGAAGGAAAGCACCCTGTGGCAGAGGGACCCACACTGGAGCAGTTAATGGAGATCTGTTGTCCATGAGATGGACTCACATTGGAAAAGTTCATGGAGAACTGTCTCCCATGGGAGGGACCCCACTCTGGAGCAGAGGAATAACTCCTTCCTGAGCAGCAACAGGAATACTATGTGATGGACTGACCATAACCACCATTCCCCATCTCCCTGCTGTGATTTTGTTAGCAATAAATTCAATATGCTCATTTGGAGTCTGTTTTGCCTGTGATGGTATTTGATGAGTGATGTCTCCCAGTCCATGTCTCAACCCATGAACCTTTCATTACATTTTGTCCTCTGTTCAGTAGCAGAGGGGAGTGATAGAATGGCTTTGACAAGTGCCTGGCCTCCAAACAGGGTGAACCCACCACAGCTATGTACCAAAAAAAAAGAGAAAAAATCCAACAGGAGTAACAGACTATCTATATATGTAAATGATTGAGGCAATCAGTCATTCCATGGGAGACCCAAATAAACTTTCTACCTGTTTCAAATATGACAAAACGAAGAGTAGAATTTAGGTTTTCAACATCTAATAATAGCTTTTAAATATTTATCACCAGCATATGTGGGAATTAGTAAAGGTAAGAAGATTTTTAGAAAGGTGGGAAAGCAGGCCTTAGAAACGGAAAGAATAGAAAATTTAGAGCTAGCTGCAGCTACAAAGTCTGAAAGTAGAAAAAGTTACAATGGTATAGCAAGCAAGGACATTAAACAATGGCTTGAGTCTTATGCTTGGCTAAGATAGACCTAAAGACTGAAGGAAAATATGCTTAGCAAGAGAGTAGAAGGTTTTAAGCTTAATAATGGAGTATTGTGTATTGTTAATAGAAAGAAGACAAGCAAGCATTGTGTGAAGCAGGTGCACGTGTACTTTTAGTAATTGGCTAAAACAATTGTCTGTAAGCTTTAGCAATATGCTATTGGCTAAAAAGTTTTTGAGATGCTCTGTAACAAAGAAATCTTTGGCTGCTGCTGGCTGTATGTGAGCTTTGCCATCTTCCTATTGTCTCAGCCATGTAATGAGGCTGATGCTGCAAATAAAGCTCAAGAAATGTACCCCAGCAGTTCTGTCCTGTTTGTGAAAGAGAAAAATAACCACGCCAACACAAACACATATGTGGTTTTGACCAGAAAATACATTTTGACCAGAAAATACATTTTGGCCTGAGCACCTCACTAAGTGAAAATTGCTTTGAAACTTTCAGGCTAGTATACAAAAAAACCCCTCAAAAAACAAAAATCAACCCCCAAAATCTACAAACAGTCAGTTTCAATAAAATTCCATTTAAAATAAGGAGAACCTGTCCAAAAATTCCCAAGGAATTTTATCTTCTGAACTGTTTTATGCCAGTGTAATTCGTATTCTCATTTTTGCTTTTATCCTCAATAATATTCAAAGAGCACATATTTTCTAATCAAGTGTCTTTTACTAAATGTCTTCAGGCCCACGCATATAAGGACCCAATGTTTACTGAAATTAACAGGAGTTTATAGCTTGCTTAAAAACTCAATAACTGATGCTCTGGATTATATTGTATAATGATTTGCCTAAGAGAACAGCAAACTAGTAGAAGAGAAAGTTTAAACTCAAAAAATCATTTTCTGGGGGCCACTCTTCTAATCATTCATCCACAAGCTTTCACCTTAAAATTCTCCAAGTCCCTGTTGTGTGGAAATCTGCAGAGAAATTTGTCAAGAATTACTTCATAAATATCTGGAGTTATTCTATAGAGCTCTGTTGAAAGAAAATAAAATTAATCTTTACTGAAAAGGGCACGAGGGTCTTACTGTTCACACATCTCTGCTTCAGCATTCATTTTCTTTTTCTATTGAGGTACATTTGACTTTTTAATTATTTGAATTTGTTTTCCTTTTTATCACTGATAACATTACATTTGTATTGGTTTCCTAAGTACAGCATAAAATATTAATTGCTTACACAGTCACTGTTCAGATTGTCATTACTTTCCTTCCCACTTTAATGTCATCACAGGCATCTCACCTTTCTTGCTAACCTGATGTTGATTTAATGACTTAACTTGCTCATGACAATAGTGCCTCTTATCTTTCAAGCTGCTTAATTTAATTGTGTTAAGAATAACTAAAGTGACTTTGCAAGCGAATTAGAATTACCACAAGAAGTTATGTGGTAAAAAATTATTACAGGAGTTTGAATGCCAAATAAATGAAGAATTTAAAGATTTTCTGTAGCTCCCAAATAACAAGTAGTTTTGTTAAATACAGCAGCTAAGAATTTACCTTATTTAATTGTGGTTTTCACAGGGTTTCAACTGAAAATTGACAAAATAATTCCAAACCTCTGATGCAAATGCCAGAATATACATTGCAAACGCATCAGTTCAATTGGAGACCTTTCAGAGGAGGATGACCTGGGAGGAAAAAAAATTCTGACTTTTTAACCAAAATAACCAAACTGACTGTCATCCTGGCTAATGGTAACAGAAAGTGTCTCAAACGCAGACTGAGTTTCCCAAGGACATCTATCATAACTTTTTGCTGTTCAGCCCTGACACCCTCACCTCCATGTTTACCAACTAAGTAAAAACTAACTCCTTGACACCCCCCATACCCCAGCAAGATCTCAGATGTCTCCAACAAACATAACTTTACAGTACAATAGAAATATTAATTAGTCAAGAAACTAAAAATGGAGATTTACAGGCAGTATCCATCTATCCATTTCTAAGGTGTATATATTTATGACACAGTCAGAGAAGATGTAAATGTTTTGCTTCCCAAATTAACCTGATAAGATTGAGTGCCCTCATGGCACTGCTTAAGTGAATATCTACATAGTAAAGAGTACATGCTTAATGAGTCCAGGAGCAATTCTAAGAGCTATGAAGTTACTCCCATGTTTGAAATCAAGTAAATGTACAACACCAGGTGTTATAGTCAAATGCAAGAAAAGTATAAGCCCAGAGTAAATGACATTTATTCCTCTACGTGTATATACCTGAAATTTCATTGTAAACAGACATTTCTAACTTGTCTGTATTGCACAATAAGAGGAGAACTCTTCTTTGAGTTATTCTTTTCCTGTCATTGTATATTAAAAAGGGGGGGGGAAATGTCTTGCAAATAGATCTGTAGACTGCTAAAATATCATTATTTCATTGTAACTGATTACTTCTGGTTTTCCATGTAATGCTTACCACCCAAAAGTTTTCTTCTTTCACTTGAAGAAGCAAATTTATTTTGTCATTAGCTTGACCTACCACACAAACATGTTTATGACTACTGTCAAAAATGTTTGAAAACCTGAGATACACTGTCAAGTACAGCATAAAATTGATGTTATTTCCATACCAGTTTGTACCAACTTGGCTAGTTGTAGGCATGAACCTAAGTGAAGCCTGTTTCCAGTCACCATATATCTATGCCAAAATTTAAAGAACAAACAGTTTGAAAGGTAGAAAAAAGGATGAACAAAAAGGGTATAAAATTGAACAAAAAGGGTATAAAATTAATGTATAGCAATTAACATGTATATACTATTAACAGTAATTTGGTTTTGGGCAGTATTTTTTGACTTGCCTTCAAATTCATTGGTCATTATGTCAACAATGCTACATTGCTGTGGGGTAGTGCTTGAATGGTGAGACCATAGGGAAAAGGAAAATATAAAAATAGAAATAATAGAGATATTTAAAGAAGTTAAATTCAAAGGAAAACTTTTCTATGGTCTTTTGTCATTATTCGTTTAGAATTCTTATGAGGAAGTCTGAGACATCTGTATTCAGATAATCCACATAGCAAGTGAAGTCAGGAAAACAAAGATGACTAAAACATTTAAATGCAGAGCTACTTCCTACAAGACATGCAAATCACATTCTGATTCCATAAAAATTTCCTCTCCCTCAGTCTTTACTGTGCCATTATTAAAAACAATACTCACACACACAAAAGCACAGTGTTTCTTAAAGTTCCCCACAGATTTGGATAAAAAGGGCAAAGCTCTTTAGTTTACAGAGAAAAATAGCAGAGTTGGGTGTTTTCTGTTACTGAATCTGAAATGCATTTTTTGCAACAGAAGGGAACACAGCAAAAAACCTAATCAAGATTCCAAAAGTAAGCATAATATATAACATATGCATATTTTAGAAGCTGAATTCTATTTCAAGATTATGTAACATATTAGATTTTAGAGTTTTAGACCTAAGTCTTATCACTCCTCAATGCCTACAATCCTGTCTGCAATAGAGCTAATGTAGCTGAATTAGTGTACCTGAAAAAACTCCTCCCTTTGTTGTCATAGCTGCAGCGTATCAAGATCCAAGCACGTACAGAAAACTTACCATATTTTAATGATGTAAGTGAACCTTCCTAGTTACTTCAACCAAGTGAAAATGGAAAAAAATTTGCCTTACTGTCGCTAACACATAAAAATACAACAGAACATAGAAATCCTAATCTAATTTTGATTTCTGGGAAGGCTGTGGTGACTTGGTGCCAGCTAGTAGCCAAGAACCTCCAGGGCTACTTACTCCTTCTCCTCCCCCAAGAGGGGCAGTAGAGGAAATAAGAATAACAACAGAGAGAAAACTCATGTTTGGAAAAAAAATACAAGGAAATCACAGACCAAGTATTGCTACAGGCAAAACAGATTTGGAGAATTTAACTTAATTTTAAACATTTAGTTATTGACTTGGGTATTTGGAAACAAAATAGCAAACATTTAAACTCCTGGGGAAAGTACCTTTCTTCTCCATTTCCCTGGCTCAGCTTCACTATAGTCACCTATTTTCTACCCCACTTGCTCATCCTCCAGGTTAATGCCACAGGCTACATTCAGTCTCTTTTGTGAGACAACATGCACTTCAGGAAGATGGTGTGAGGTTGTAGGGGTTTCCTTCAGTCTCTCTGTATCTCACCCTTTTCTTCCATTGCTACACACAAGTAATTTCCTTTGCTCTGGCATGGGCTGTCCAGGAGCAACAGTTCCTCCTGGGATGTACCCCTTCCAGAGTGAAGCACTTCCTACTGCTCTGTCTTGCCAGTTCTTTTTTCTCCCCCATGTCCTGACTGGGAAAAGGGGAGAGGGAAGTAATGATACTCTTTTTTACTATTCATAACCTTTTGTAAATACAAACTGAGAAACTTATTACAAGCTACAGATTCATTATTCACTTTTCTGAGCAGAAATATGTCCCTGACTCTCTACAAATGTGGTTTAAATATCTACTTACCTTTTGAATGCCTCCAGGGATAATGACCTTCTTAGCAGACTATTCCAACCCTCTTGGGGTTGGAAACCCTCTCAGTGAAGAAATTTTTCCTAATATCTCTCTAACCCTTCATTGATGCAACTTGAAGCCATTTCCTCTCATCCTCTCATTTGTTATGTGGGAGAAGAGACTGACTTCCCCCTTGCTAGAACCTCCCTTCAGGTAGCTGAAGAGAGTAATAAGGTTTCTCCTGAGCCATCTTTTCTCCAGGCTGAGCAACCCCAGATCCCTCAGACACTACACATGGTGTGTGCTCTAGGTCCTTCACATATCTCAAGTGTGTTCTCTTAACGGCATTCTAATGATTACACACCAACTCAAATATATATTTGTTTTGTTTGGGCTTTTTCAGAAAACCAGCAAAGATAATGCCATAGCTCTGAATTTCAGGGTTGACCAAATTCGAGTTGAAAGAAAAATGAAAGCCAAATGGGATGAATACAAAAGAAATAGATACAGCAAGAGCATAAATCTTTACAGAATATTTTGTTACTTCTTAAATTTTACTCCTCATTAAATGCAATAAAAATGCAATAAAAAACCTTTATATATATATATATAAAAATATATATATAAATTTTTTTGGCATCCAGTTGAATACATACATATATTGGATTAGAAAATGGTAACAAATTAGAATGTGTTTTTTCATATTGCAGTGGGCATAAGTCATAGCCCTCACTGGAGGGTATGACAGAAACTGGTGATTGCAGAGGGAGTATTGGGAAGAATTCTGACTAAATCTCCAGTCCTTTCATCTTTGAACAATATAGACTGCAAGTAGCATTTTCTACCCCTTTTATTTATTTTTCTTCCATGTCTTTAATTTTTCTTTGGGTTAGATGGTACCATTATTTACATCAGGCAGGTACTTCAGCCTGCAGGCACTGTGCCCAAGTCCTGTTTGAGTTATGTGTAACATAGATTCTCTCTGTTGTGCATGTATGCTGGTTAATCTTTACCTGTTTTAAAATAAACTCAGCAGACTGCATAGCTTGATTTCATGCACAGCTACAATTTATGCAAAATGTCTGGTTAAATACAGCTGCAAATATAGTTTAAACATATCTTTTGTTTATTCAATCCCTAAAATTTGTATTGGGATATATTTTCCTACATGAAATATTACTACAAAACACTTTCAGTACCTTCAATAGTCACAGAATTATGTATTTCTATGTGGTGCATCCCAGTGTTACATGAACATTGACCATCCATTTAGGACCTTAGTCCCTCTCACAGAGACTTATAACAGCAGAAATGGTCACAAGCTTGAGAAACAATAAACAGTCATCACCAACATTTTCAGTGGTTCACAGAACAGGAGAAGGTGGCCTCTGAATTTTTTGCAGACTTACTTGGTCTTTTCATGCAGCACCATAAACTCTGCTAGTTGTCCATTGTTTCCAATCAGGTGTTGAATAGAAACTGCAGAGGCCCTCCATAACATTTAACCCTTCAACTCATGGAACATGCTTTCAAGTTTAGATCCACTTCTTTTAAGAATGACAAAATACCAAAACCAGACAATTTTAGACTAAGTAGGTGAGCACAATTACTTCTACATCAGAGCATGAAATCTTTTAACCAAAGGCACCAAAACTAATGATTCTTCAGGTGAACCTCCTATGATTGCTAAACTGTATAAATGAAAACAAGCTTCTGGTGTCACTAGTACAATACTCATGATTTATCTTCTCCTAGTTGAAATCACTATGAAGAAATTATATCCACATCTGGAGTGAAGCCATTCTTGGAGTAGAATACAGTGGTCATCATAGGTTCACAGTAGCCTTTTAAGGGTTTTTAAGGAGATTACTCTGTTGAAAATACATTATTAAATAGATAACAGTGCTGTTTACAAGCTGGAATCTGTCCAGGACACATATTTTGTTGTTCAGAGTTCACTGGGATCTTTAATGACTCAAAGTAGGTTTCTCCTTGGATCTCTCTCAAAAGCACTTCAACTATTCTCTTAGAAACCTGAACCCTAGATATCCCACAGTAAAGAGCTAAAGGAAAATGAAAAGGGCAAAATGTCAGTAGTATGTATTGTCTTAGTATGAAGAATCCTCAGAAGTTTGGGAAACATGTATTTTTAATGAGAAACAACAGTTTGTGGCTGGCTGTTTCTCATCATTATGAAAATGTTAGCTCTAGCAAGATGTACAATAGGGACTATAAACACAGTATATTGTAAATAAAGCCTGCATGGATAACTCTATCTACTAATATAAAAGGCACTGAGAAGAGGTAGACTGAGCTCATACACTGACTGACAATTTAGGACAAAACATACTGTTTTTCTTCACCATCTCAATGAGAAATTATATGTAACCTGGGTCCAACAACAACTGAGGCTCCTTAATGTGTTTATTAAAATCTGAATTGAAATGCTGAGTGGAAACATGGTGCTGCATATGAATCTGATGGACATCAAGAATCGTTCTTTTACACCACTAGACTTTACACACAGTAGGATCATGCATTGGACTTCTTTTCAAAACACAGCATAAGTGTGGATTTATGGAGCTTTTCTTAAAGCTATTATGAAAAACATATAAGTGCAGGCAAAGAGCTAAGTTTATCACAAATCTCAGAAAATTTTCTGCCTTAATAATAACAGGGAGTTAGCCAGAGATGATGGAGTTTCAGTGGGTATTTCAACATTTTCTGTCCTGTGATTAAAAACTGTCTACTCCTGTCTAACAGTAGATGTTTGGAATTTATCTGACAGCAAAACAACTGAAAAAAAAATCAAGAATCTTTTCCATGAGTTTACCATAGCAATTTGCACTGCAGGATTTCCTTTTATTTTAAATACTTCAATTATAAGCCAGGGGAACAAAAAAACCCAAATTCCCTGTATAGGCTATTTTTCCATAGAGCTGCAGTTATGCAAATTAGACTAAATGACTTTTCCCAGTTATAACTGGGCTGAAACAAGGTGGAAGGAGCAGAAAGACAATTAACTTTGGGGGCGGGGGTCCTTCCATCTTCCTTTCCTTTCCTTTCCTT
>VZRH01003528.1:1198206-1231063 GCA_013397555.1 Urocynchramus pylzowi
CCTTTTCCCTTTTCCCTTTCCCTTTCCCTTTCCCTTTCCCTTTCCCTTTCCCTTTCCCTTTCCCTTTTCTCTCCAGCAGTTTGCAGTAGATTTCATGCCTGATGATAATAGACTGTCACTGCTACCAGGCAAAATTATTCTGAGATCTTCAAGGGATTTTGTTTATCACATTTTTCAATTAAGCTCTGCATTTTAACTGCATCATAATGCCTATGCCAATTCACACCAAAGAACAAACAACAATCATTGTTTCCTGTCATTCTTTCATAACTTCATAAAATCAAGGGGCTTGGGTATTTCTCCCTTTTCTCCATCTTATTTAACACCGGGAGAAAAAGGACGCAAATTTCTGATTACAAAAGACTACAAGAAGGGGCAAAGGGTTTGATATAAATTAATTTTCTATGTTAACCTTTTTTCCTTTCTTTCTTTTTCTGCTTTTGAAATGAGAAAAGTAATTTCCATACAGAAGGTATGTTTTATAATTTTTAGAGTTTAACTTGAGGAACTTGAAGTAGATACGCAAGGTTCAATACTAACCTAAACTCAAGTTTTAGCAATGCAGTCACAAAGAGAAAATCATAATTTTATAGCTCTAAATAATTTTGCATGGCAAGAGAAGCACTACATGTCTGCCATGAATTCTGGCACCGCATTCAGAGCAGCCATGGTTTTAAGCAACATTAGCTAAAAAAGTCTTGTTGTTAAGTATTACTGAAATTTCATAGCTACAACTCAGATATGTTTAACTACATGGAATAATATACCTTTTTTTCTGCTTTGTCCCCTTCTTTACCTCTTCCCAAATTGATGATGACCATCCACATGTAGAATAGAAAGGAACGTATCTGTGTGCCTGAACTCAAGCAGTTTGCATTGTGTGTGTAATACTTTCTGTCCAAATTGGTCAGTCAGCCTTCAAACAGAATAGGCCTATTTGCAACAAAATCTCAGGTATTTTTCCACATCTATTAAACAATGCTATTTGTGTGGGATGGGGCTCAAATCATTTAATGCTTGATATCTGTCTGCTTACATGGAAGCTTGGAAGCTGGTCCCCCTTGGCTCCCTTTCAGCTCAGTGGAGAGTAATGAGCACTTTCAAGGTTTGATTCATTTCACTTCTCTTAGACAGCTGCTTTAAGATGAAACAAATTGCACTTCAGACTCTACTCACTATCTTGACTACATCTCCACTGACTATGAATGGAGCCCAGGGCAAAAACATTACCCTTGATGAATCCAATCCTTTCTGTTTTTTCCATCATCTGGTCCAGGTACATCAAGTAACAGATCACTGACTATGTTCAGGAAGTTGGTGATTATTAAACATGCGATAAAACGGGTAGACAATAAGCAAATTTTAAAGGAAGAGGACAGAGGTCAGAATTTGGAATGGGATTTGGGGGACTGCACTGAACTTCAGCACACTGATTTTTGTTTTTTCCCACTTGCTAGTGCCTCCCTATGATGAGTTCTGAGAGCCAAATGAATTTTTCATTCTCGATAGCTTTGTTTTTAATTTCCAAGCCACAGGTATATGAATTCTCAGCTACTCACTACTAACAAATCATTTTAAAATCTGTGAGATTTTCACTGCATGGTCAGGCATATGACAACTTGTAAAGTAGGAGCTAAGCATGACTGATACTGAGGGACACTGTTGTCCAGTGTTTAATCTGGGTAGCAGCTGCATGACAAACTGAATAAATTTGAAATAAGCCTATATCAAACTGAGAATAGGAGGGGGAGTTGGAGTAGTGTTAGACTCATCAATTAAAGTATGTTTACATGGTCTCCAAAGCCAGGACAGAACTTGCCTTGCTGTAGACTTTAATGGAGATAGCAAATACTAGGATCTGGACAAAAGGAAACTTAAGTCCAGACTCAGAACTTAAAGCATGAAGAAGACCAGGTCAAGACATGTATTTTAGACCTTGTTAGTACATAGTGCATGTGCATGCATCACTAGGCAGGAGAGCTGGCTGACAGTCAAGACTTATTAGTTTGATTGCAGTTCTTTATTAAAATAAATATCTTACCTAGAACATACAAGTATCTCTAAGTCACTCTGTGCACCAGCTCTGCTTGAACTCCTTTATGTACCATACTTAGAAACTTTTCTGCTTGTAAACTCAGCTCCTGTATAAAACTGGATGTCCATCCTTTTCCAATAATCATAACTATGAACCATCTCCTGATGGTTGAATGAACCATGATGAAATCAGGTCAGACCTTTTAAGAAAGGAGATAAAAGTAAACAGCATAACTGCCCCATTTTCTTACCTCTTTATTTACTCAATAAATACCCCAAAGTTAGTACAGTCTTTGGGGATTTGAGAGACCCAGGTTTAAACCACTTTTTGTCTCCATTGACTAAAAATGACAGTCCTTGCCTACCAGCCCAAGTGTGCCCTAACTGTAGAAGTACAGATTATTTTGATGTGACAACTCTGTTTCTCTCCTGTGAAGCAGATTAAATACCAATATATGTCTTTGCATAGAATAGGCTGCAAGTGTTTTTATAACCTGCTCATTAGAGTGTTGTCCTTCTCTCAAAGCAGATGTGGAGCCTGCTCCACATATTAGATAAGACCATAAGTTCCACCAAAGAGCAATTAAGGTCTGAAGGGAATGTTCACATAAAGCATATTGCAAGTCATTAAATTCCTGGTAGCAAAAATAGGAGTACAGCTCTATTAAATACTTCAGGCCTCAAAAAAATTATTAGCAAAGGTAAAAGTAGAAATTTATGCAAAGTATTCCATCAACACAGAAGGTAGAAAGGCAGTTCCTTCAACTTCACAGTCAAATGCAAATGTTTCTCTCCTAAAAACCTGCAAGTTCAGATTGCATGAGAACTTAAAAGCTTTAGTAAAGTGTAATCTTCACAGGGTACATATTAAGTAAATGATTCTGACAATAACTGATGGAAAGATTTCTCCTGGCAGCGTCTCTATTCATAATTTTCTTGAATGTTGCAAATCCAAAGTGCTTGAAAATTCTGGTTGGACAAAGTTTTCAGCTAGTAGTAAAAGATCTATAATCTCTACTTTTTAAATTGTTTCAACTTGATTGGAATAAAAAGAACCATAGCTAGAAGATCTAAAAACAAAGCTACTACCCATGGACTGGTGATCAAACAGGAGGAAAAAAAAATACATAAAGGACAATGTAAAATTCTCATATGCACCAAGAAATTTACATCAAAGTTTAGAAACTTGAATGAGTGAATTCATTCAGATATCTCAGAATTACCATCACAAAGGAAAGTCTGAAGCAGATATCAAAAGTAGAATTGCTTTTGTAATATCATTATTTGCAAAGTTCAACATAACCTGACAAGACAAGGATATCTCAAGTGCATCAAAGATAAAACTCAGAAAAACAGAGAATGCCAAAAGCTTAAAAACGCATGAAAACTGGACTCCAGCAGTATAGATCAAATGACACATTTAGACATTTACATTCAAATGCTTCCAAATAAACATACACTGTATAGGAATAAAAGTCTATTAAAATGAACATTTCTGAAATAATTGCATCCCATGAGTCTGTGGAAGCAACTGAAAAAAGAGACAGCTGCTGGGCTGTGAGGAAAGCAGCAGGCCTTGCAAACACCACACACCAGACAGAAGTCAAAAAGTAGAGAAAAAAAAGGCTCCCAATGGCCACGTAAAGAGATGCCAGCATGAAAAATGTCCATTTGGACAAGGAAATAAGAGAGAATCAGACAGTTTCTCTACTAATAACAATTACTTCAAAGGCCAATAAGTACTTTAAAATAATACATCTATAATAATGTAAGTCACGAAAAAGGGCTGCATTTTTTTTCCACTGGACTGTAAGAAACAGCTTCATGTGTAAATTCCTCTGATTTTACTTTTTTTTTTTTAACATTTTGAAATTGATATAGAGATCTAGCATATAAGGAGTGTGCCCTCTGGATGTCTTCATTAGTACTTTGTGGTGTGGCAGTGTTAGATTTTGACCAGAAATAGGCCTACCATTTCATCAGTAATGGTTTTTTAAAGTCATACTTTTAGATTAACCAGGATCAATTATTACTTAAACACATTTGTTACACAAATGTACACTTATGTATTAGTTTAAACATACATTGTAGCTTAACTGTTGCTACACCTAAATACATATTTCCTCTATAAATATTAAGGGCTGGGGGTCAATTCAGTCTACCCCTGAGTTTATGCAGAACAGTAAGTTGTGCATGACCTCAGTTTCCTAAGTCATAGAATTTTGCTTTTCCCTTAAGTTTCTGTAGCAGGGAGGTTGGACCAGATGATCTACCTTTTCCCTTCCAACCTTACCCACTGCTGAGCAATCATCTGTCCTGAAAAAGGTGGAACACACCCTTGAAAAATTGCAGCTGTTAAAAATATGATTTGATTATTTTCTGCCAAAGGTGTTAATAGAAAAGATATTAGTGCAAAAACTTTAAGCACAAAGATAACAGATAGAAAAAAATACACTTTGCAAAAGCCAAACTTCACAGGTCCTGTTCACAGTGTTCCTATTCATTTCCCTCAGAAGTTTACAGGTAACTTGCATATTATAAGCACAGACACATCTAGTGTTGAATCATATATTCTTCTCAGGACAGAGTGAGCCATAAATTAGCCATTGGAAACCAGTGGAAGAATGTTTTTTCTGAACTAAATACATAATCCACATAATCAATCACAGAAAAAGGCACAGACATGTTGCACATCAGTCAAATTGGACTCATTTGGGGTAAGATTTTCCCATGACTTAAGAAGTTTGCATAAATTTGAGCAGAAAAAAATAAATGGAAAGCATATGTATGGCCTCGGGGTAAAATCCAGAAATTATGAAGTTTACCAGACACAGAAAAAGGTCTAACCTATAGCTGAATAAATTCATTTGGAAGTTGTGAGAATAAGGGAACATACATATTTTTAATTCTGTATTTTGACAGTCTTCTTTCCTTCAAAGGACAAAGAACTGAAACCTTAATAAATGGCATGAAGCATGTTTATTTAATAAGAAAACTTTTTTAAAATCTTTTGATTACACATTTAAGGTATTTTTTGAGTATAAATATTAATGGTAGAAATTTTATAAATATAATTGTTTAATAAATTAAATTCAAATTATGTTTTTTGGGTATAACATAAATTCTTATTGCGTCTTTTAGGACTTTTTATACTTTTTAAGGTCTTCATAAAGATAAGATGCTTTCAGCAGTCTGTTGAAAAACCTCTGTAAATAAGAAGATAACCAGATTTTCATGATGCAGATCTACCTTTCAACATGAATATATGGACTAAATTCTGTGCTGCTGATGCAAATGATGTCAAAGAAAATCCACCTACCATCCCTCTGCACAGGGTTTTGGATGGTTACAGCAATAGTCTGAACATAACTATGATAATTACTTTGTGTGTTGATTTTAGCACAAAAATTAAATCATAGTGAATTATTCACTCAGTTCATAATGGAATAATTCCATTCAAATCAATGGAACTAAACAATGTAACCCAACTGGGAATCTATCCAATGGTGTTCCTAGAGTAATTTTAACTTGTTTTAGTTAAATAGCATGCAACCTCATTTTCCTTTTTTTTCTATTAGTGCATTGTCATTCTGTTGTATGTAATATAAATTCAAAATATTAGTTTTACAAAATCTTCTCTCCATTGGAGTATAGTGCCAGATTTTTTTCTTTTAAGTGAGTGCATTTTATATGAATACAGACTAGTGTGTGTGTCTTTGCCACTTTTGTGCATCCATCTGGTAATCTACTGGGTCATAACAAGTGAAGCTCCGTGGGCTTCTCAGGAAAGATACTGTATAACAGCAAGCTACAACCACCACAACAATTTATCTAGTGTTACCCTTCTCTCCCTGGCTTCAGAGGAGAGTCTGGAAGGTTCTGTGCATTGGTTTGGTTATGTGAGGCAGCCTATGCCTCCATTGCCAAGGCATCCCATTGGCCTCCAGGCAGAACCTGGGAGAGGAATGTGCTTTGTGTGTGTACATCTACAGTGAAGTGCTTGATTTGGGCAGGTACAGCAAACCCAACAATGACAGCAAGCATTGGACTTGATACATCTTTGCAAATGAGCTGACACTTATATTTGTTGTGATGAGATGGAGATATAGCATTGTTTTGGGGTTGTACTGCAGGTCAAACACCATTCAGACTCTGGGTAATGCATGATGGTATTTTGAAACCATGCATGAGATGTCCAGTCTGTTCTCACTGGTTCCCTATGGTTTTTACAATGATACTGAGAGCAGCATTTGATAAAGGAAGAAAGATTTATTTCAACAGTGAAAATGGTTTCCCAGACTGCCCTTGAAAAAAAAAAATTCTGTCTGAATTTCTGATGCTTTGTAAGGAGTACTGTGAATCTACATAAAGCACTGAAAGAACAACTCTGTCCACCAACATTTCCCACATAAATATCCTGGGTAAGTTATTTATGGCCTCACAGGCTCCTGTCATGGATAATGTCAGTGATTAGCTAAGATGATCCCTTGGTACTCTAGGAACAGGTCTGACTGCCTAATAGGAAAGCATTCAAATCTGTGTCATGGACATTGATTCTGTCACTTCAGAACAAGCTTTCACAGCTTCAAAGTATTCCCCATTGCCGGAGCACTGCCACTTTGTCTGGAAAATTAACTAGCTCATGATTTACTCTTCTCAGCTATGATCAGCTCCTTTGGGGCCGACCTGCAGTGCCATTCATATCTGAAGAATATTAAAGATCATGTTATGGTGAAACAAGGACACAGATGTACAAGCTACAATGTTCTTTTTAGCCTTCAGCAGGCATTCCATGCTGGGCAGCTGGAAAATCTCTGCAACATAGGTTCCAAATTTGAGACTCAGCATTAAGATCTTGCACCACATTCTTTCATAACACCTCACATACAATCTATATGTCAGTCACAAGGGTAGAAGGTTATAGGCCTGTAGCCATCAATGCATAGAAAATCTGAAGAGAAAAATATAGCTTTAAATAAACAAGAAATAAGTCATGGAAAACAAAGATTACATTCCCCACTGTCACCTGCATACAAATATAAAGGCAAGGGATTTTCATGAAAAATGCTAATGAATTTCCTAGGAACCTAGCTTCAACAAAGATGAAAAGCATTTGTTCAGTTTCAGTGAGGCTTGAATACACAGGGGTTACCAGTGTAATTCTCTCTTGAGAATTCCTGATGCATCTTTGGTATGGTTAAAAGAGGAGAAAAGCAAACCTGAAGGAGTCAGCTAGATTACAAAATATTTTTATGCATCTATTTTAAAATCCCAAATCCTTGCTGAGTTGTGAAAAAGACAATCTGTTAGTCTGACCTGCACTGAATTTATAATTTTAGAGCTCAATGATATAAATATTCTCAAGAGTTAATTGGCATCCACATTGGACCTATTCAGTAACTAGGGAATGCTGCATCATAGGACAAGTCCCCATCATGTCTAATTTTGTACAAGCCACACGACAACACAAATAAAAAAAATCACACAGCTACACTGGGTAGAAGAACTTACACATCTCCATTCCCTGAGAGAAAAAAGTAACATTTTCTTTAGGGACAGACCACACAAGAAAAAACACTGCCAGAAAGTCATAAAATAGAGCAGTGTATGCTCTCGAAGGACCTTGAGCTACCGAGGTTTTTGACAATATAAGAGCAGTCAGGTGCCAAGGCTCAGCAGGACTAGTCATATCTTGGGTAAGTTCCATCTGGCTCCAAGCAGAAAGGCACTAAGACTCAAACATCTGTATGCATGAAAAACAAAACAAAGCATTTGGCAATACTGAGACCATATCCAGTATAAAAATTGATTTAATTAATTTCTAAACAAGACAGTGAAAGTGTATGCATAAGCCAGAAGACCAAAGATATTTCTGTACCTTCCTGTTAATAATTCATGGCGAGGTACAACCACCTGACCCAAGGAAAAGTCTTGTAGATATGCTTGTTCCATCAAAGGGCAGACTGAGACTTCATCTTCTCTGCATTATGAGATCAGTTACTTTGTCAAAGGAATTCCAAAGCAGCTAAACTATGTCCTATATCTTTCTCTAGGAGAATTTTCATATGTGTAGAGCATTGTGCCAACTATTCAAATAATGGGAGTCTGTGCCAGTTATTGAGACACAGACAACAATTCTTTAGGGAAATGCTGGAGTACTCTCTCTCTTTCTTTTTTTTTTTTTTTTTTTTGGCTTTTGACAGGGAACAACAGACAGTAAAAAAAGTTACTCTGTGTGCCCTCTCCTTCACCCAACTGGTAACAAATGTGAGGGCAGAAGTGACCCCTTACTTGTACTATACAGAAAAGAGGAGGAAGAATAGTATTGATTAATGTCACAGATTAAGGTATCATTCTTCATTTTAGACAATCACAATAAACCATTTTCTGACATGAAGCATAATATAGCAAACAAAATATCTGTTTATGTGACATGAACTTGCAGCAAAAGATGAGAAAGGCAGATTTCCTCTTCATACCCTTACCAAATAACACCCCTAATATTAACTAACCCATTCAGTTAAATTAAATTATATTACTTGTGCCAATACTTTTCCAGAGATTCTGAGACTCAGAACAAATCAAAATATCAAGTGACCACTCATGCAGAAGCAAAGAACACCTAAGTATAAACAAATATCTCTGTTGTTTGTGATCTGTTTGCCCAGTAGGACTGACAGGAGCCCTAAAAACAGAGCACATGGCTTCCCAAGGAACAATGGAAGGCAATTGCATTTGTATCCCAAATCCTATCTCCAAAGGAGCCTCCCTAAGAAATACCTGGAAAGATTATTCAGAGCAGAGGGCAGTGCTAAGAAGACGTTTTGTGAGAAACGGTGATTCAAAGGACGAAAGTATGGGATTTTAGACAAGAGGTTGAAGAACTGAAAAGGTACCCAGCTACCAAGTATTTAATTTTTTGTTTCTAAACTTCTTTTTGGGATTTTACGCACAGTGTTGGTACACAAACTTTTATTTTGTTTCAGTGCCAAAAATAGATGATGCTAGAGCAAAATAATCATGGTGCAGTCATTTAAGCTCAAGATACACTAACTCCACAGAGTTGGCACATATAAAACTACATGTTTAGAGCCCAGAAGTACAGAATCAAGCAGAATTATCCAAAAACCAGAAACTGGAGTCTCCTTCCTATCAAGCTGAAAGAAGGAAAATGTGATATCAGGACCCATATTTTTTAAGAAAGAGTATTTTTAGAGCAACATTAACTAGTTCCTCTCCTGTAAAAAAAAGTCAGTAAAGAGATAGCCTCAGGATTCAGGCAATCCCCCAAGCATCACAGATAAGGGCTAAGTTTGCACAAGCTGCTGTAAGAGAAACAGTAGGAAGGCAGTAAATAAAAGAAAAAGAGCCCTAGAAAGATCAAACGCACACATAAAAAAATCACTAGAACAAAACTTTAGAGAAAAATGCAATTTGTTTCCTGTTTGAAACTTTCCAATTCAGAGAAACAAAAGACTGACTAAAAAGCTCCTCTATCAATTTTTCTGCCTAACTGAGCTATCAAGAGGCCAGATTAGCCCACTATCACAGGACAGAATGGGCAGCTAAACAACATTATTACTGCTTGTAATACTGCTAATGCTGCCAAGTCATGATTCTGATTCATACGTGCTGTGAGACTGTTTCTGCTCCCAAGAAATCCACATCTAAGTAATCTCCAACCTACTGCTGGATGGCTGCATGGGTGTGAAGAAATATTTTCCAAACCCTCATTTCCAGTCTGTTTCCTCATCAATAATGGCCCCAACAATCAATGTTTCTACAACATCTGAGCCAGCTTTCATCTACTACTAGAAGATGTTTCATCAACGTGATGGAATAAATACGAATAAATATTTCACATTTATCTTCAATGAGATTACAATTAATTTCTGAAAGGAAGGATACATTTAATAGTGTACTCAGAGAGGCTTATACCTACATAAATTATTAAATTAAGGAAGAACAACACTGAGATGCATAATTTCTCTCTTTCCCATTGATGCTCAATACAAATACTTACAGTTATCTTCCATGAGTTGTGGTCTCTCAGACAATCATCTACCATTACACAAAGCACTTCTAAACATTAGGAGGGACTACAGGACCTGCCAGGTCCTTCCTCACTTTATGGACACACATGAGAACACCTCAGCTACCCCCATTAGTGCACTTTTCTCCACTGACCATTAATTCTCTGATAATAAATGGGCAATAGAATACCTGAAAATAATCTACAGTAAGTGCTCCTTAATCCTTAATACCTGCATCTGGGGGTGCAAGACCATGCAGAAGACTAGAGGATTAAACACAGTAACACCTCTTTCAGGAAGCACTAAATGGAGATGGCAATTTGGTAGCCAGGCATTAAAATTTCTATTTGTTCCAGAAATAGAAATTTCTTCCTGATGTCCATGCTGCAGAGGAATGGGTAACACATGATTTCTGCAGCAGTTCAACCTGCAGTTTAAATGAAAAAAGCTATCAACCTGCTGTGACCCCTGTAAGATGCAGTATATCCTTCCGAAGTATGGCTTAGACCAAAATGTCCACACTATTCATCATTAAAATATCCATTATACCTCATTAAAAAATGTGTTTTCACACCCATGCACACTAAATAATAATAATTAACCAAATATCTAGATTGAATTTAAATATCTTTGGTAAGAATCATTATGTCTGCAAATAGTCACTAGCAGTGATTTTCAAAAAAAAAGAAAAAAGTATAAAATAATGGAAATGAAGACCTAAAGGGACTGCATTATCTTAAGATGTGATGTTATCTTTACTTTGACACTTTTTCTATATACAATTTTGTTGAATCTCATCTGTTACAAAAGCAAAGTAAACAAGACAGGAAAACATTCTGGTTATTGCTGTTATTACAATTACAGTCACACCAAGGCTGAGCTCTAACTGAAGCTAGTTGCACACTTGGTGTGTATGAGTTCTGTAAGGAATTTAAACAAGTCAAAATCATCCTACAAACTGGTAGAAATAGAAACACACTTAGTGCTGATGTTATTTTGCAACATGGTATTTTACTACTGTCCTTAACATCTCTTAATATATCTATTGACATCTATGGAAAAAAAAAAAAACCCAACTTTTTCTGTATTTGGTGTTTATTAGCACTGAAACACATGCAGTATATAACACTGAAGTCTCTACAGTGTTAATAATTGTTTCTTGAAGCAACAGACTTTCTATCAGGGAAAAAAATCAGCCAACCCACACTACTTTTGATTAGAACTGTTTAATCCTAATCCCTTTTCTCTGATCTTGGCAGAGGATTTTAAGCAAGTAACTATATTTAAATAACTACCCAGAATTAATCCTTTTGGTTGCTCAAGGCATGAAGGGAAAGCAGTCAGAAACAAAGAATTCAGAAACATGTTGCAGCTGTTTCTTAGAATTCACTATTTATAATTGAAAACATTCTTTTTTCTTTTCTTTTTTTCTTTTCTTTTCTTTGTGTGTGTGTGGTGGTATCAGGATAACTTTCAACTGCCTTCCTTGTCCTTTCCTTTTCATGATAGCAAATATCGAGAGAGACAGAGTAGGTATAAAACATTCCAGCATGAAGTTAAGTGTTTCTGACAGCTTACAGCATTCTGCACAAGGCTGTATGTAAAAAGAAGGTTCTTTATTCTATATAGCTTGGGTTGATTTAATAAAACTGGGGGAAAATTCCCATTTTTAGTCTCAGCAATAATTGGCTGAAAGCAGCAAGCTTATTCCTGGTTTTCAAAACAAGGAATTGTACGTACTGGAAAGCAATTTGATGTGTAGCTGTAGTCCCTCTGATCCTATCCTTCTCTCTTAATATTTGGTCCTTTCCAGATGCAATAGACCAATTTTAACAGAAGAACCCCATCTAATGTGTAAGTCAATGTTTTTAGACCTATTTTAAATAGCCAAAATTGTGCCAAAAGGTACATAAGGCACATGAAGCCACTTTTTAGCATGAGTGTTAATGCTTTGTTCAAGGACTGGGTTCTTATAGAACGCTTGGTCTTACAGTAGACAGAGAGCCAGGAAGTGAGTCTCTCTCAATCTGCAGCACATGTTTTGAAACATACAAAAGTGCAACTCAAAATATAAAAAATAAAGTGAGGAGTGTTGGGAGGATGGAATATTTGGGCACTCCAACAATGCTATTGGCTTCTGTGAATAGCAACCTGCCACTTTGTAGGTAGAAGAGAGAAGCTGGTTTTGTTTGGGACTTTTTTAGAAGGGTTACCTTTCCAAGACTGCATTTGCAAAGATGGTTAAATAATGGGAAGAACTAAAACATTGCAGAAATTAACTTTCATTGTTAACAGTGTTAACACTTTTAACAATAGCTAAATAGTATTGATTCATCCAACGTGTGATCTGTATTGGTACATGTAACCCATTATTTTAGCATCTCAACAAATCACCAACAATTTTTACCTTACCACTAAGGATGTGCCCCTTAGATTTAGGAATCAGAATCTTAAATCCAGAAAAAATTAAATTGTTCAAGGTCACACAAGTAGCTGGGGGCAACAGTAGACTTTTTTCCTAGCCATGGGTCTGAAACTCTGCTTCTTGAACCAATATAAAAATTATTAGCTTAGTTAAGAATTGATGAAATAGGAAAGTTTTAAAAAATTACTCTAAAATAGTTAAGTTTCCTTGCTTAAAAGAAATACAGGTTTTGATAGCAAGTTCCTATATCTTAGTGATTCATCAGACTTTAATAATTTTTTTTCTACAGTGTTTTCTCATTTTTCCTGAAATGGATCTCTTTTACATTAACTAGTCCTCATTTTCCTTTCCTTGAACTCTTATGTAAATGTCTAAGATGTCAATAACACAAACCCCTTTAAAAGAGATTCCATTATAATTCTTTCATCAGATCACTTTCATAGTCCTTGGGCCATAGTTCTTACATTTGCATTGTACATTCATATCTCTCTAAATGATAGATTTTTTATTTTGTACAGTTTTATGTCCTTTATCCTGATTACATTAGAAAAACTCCCCATCCAATTACAAAGCATTTCTTTAATTCAGAAGTAGGTCATTTTCTCAAATTTCCAAAGCACCTTCTTTCTTCAAATATCCAAAGCACCTTCCAAATGCTTGGACAGAGAAGAAGATCAGAATTCTTTAATTCTTCTGTGTTTTGAAGTAGGATATATGGTGAACTTGAGAATATGGTAATATCAGCTAGGAAACCAGTCTCAGTTTTACCCTGTGGGTTAACAGTCTAGATGCAAAATATCATTAAAAGGAATAACACTGTTGTTCAGGGGAAAAAAAAAAAGCTCATTGTGTTATACACAGAAAATGCAAATATTTCAAATATGTTCTGTATTATCAGCGTACTTTCACTCTTCTGCCTACTATTTTGATGTAGAACCTGAAAGATCCTTCATCCCTGGTACTTAATTTATATGACTTTTATATCATTAGTAAGACTTCCAGTAGGTGGCTAAAAGAAGTCAAAGAAGCACAGCTTCAGCAGAGGCATGAAGAGCATCCACAGAAAAATCATGCTCTTCCCAAGCCAAGCAATTACCAGTATCTTGTACTGTTAAACATAAATATTTTGCCAGACCAATTGTCACTGCAGAGAAGCTAAACAATTTGTTTCCCACATCATATAGTCTGTGTGTCCCACAAACATGGCACAGAGAAAACAATGTTGCCAATAGCACACAAGTAAACTTACACTTACAGTAGAGGGTTATGAAAAATTACTTTTAAAACCCCAACTAATAATTGTGAATACAAAGCTCTAACTGCTTTATCTGACTGCATTATTTCTGCAGAATGTACTATGAATTTTAATACATTATAGCTATAATAAAACATGGTCTCTATATACTCAGAAATAGATCTCTTTTATTTTTTTCTTTTGCTTTCTGCAACCATGTGACACTGCTAATGCAGAGGAGAAATAAAATCCAGATATCAAAATCATGCTTTGTAGTCTATTAAAACCCAGCTGTTGGCCAGAGTTAAGAAAATGATTGTGCTGTTTGTGCCATTTCTCATTAATAATAACTAAGGATTAATAAAGCAATTTGGAAAAAGAATGTACCAGGTAAGGATTTATAGGCAGGTGAAAGTAATTTTATTGTAAATAATCATGAATAAAATTAAATGTGAGCTAAGACATTTTATGGGGAAGCAAAAAAAAGTGTTCCACCTACTTCTCAAGCTCTGCTTCTCTCAAAAGCATATTAATGGAGGTGGAGGTACTGCAAAGTTGCAATTTCATCCCTGACAAATAGTTCAGAGACATCTGCAACATTTAACATCTCTCTGGATTGTTGCAAGAAGCTTGAAAACTGATCTTAAAGGGGGACTTCTCTCTGTTTATTGTGTATTAAGGATCTTAGAGGCTTCACAGCTTGATGGGCAACTCTGACCACCCTGCTGAGAGAAAACTTTAGGCTTTAAAGGAGCCAGCCCCAGGAGATGCTCTCAGGAGCTGCACTTAACCTACTGCAGAAGGTTTATTAGGTTTTCTAGAAGAAAAAAAAAAGTCCAGTTACATCAGTCATTAGTTTTTCTGCCCATAAATGAAGGAAAGAGCAATTGACCATTCACCATCCAAGGCAGCTCAGCATGCCCAAGTATGAAAATATTCAGTTCTAACACATTGTGTATCACTGTCTCCTGAAGCCCATCCCACCCCACAGACTTCTGCAGGCTGCTGTTTCTAATATCCATATTCTGAACATGAGTCTTAACCCACCCTTGATGCAGAGGCTTGGGTGACATGTCCTTAAGGCTGACACACAGCTCCAGCTCCAGCTCAGCCTGGGTGCCTGAGTTAAACACATCTTGCACTTGTCACCTGTGAATCCTGCAGCTCCTCTTCAGGAGGGGATCATCAGCTGCTTCCAAGCCCCCTGAGAATGGAGACTGTCCTCCCACAGCTCTGGCACCTTGGCAGGCCATGGTGGGGGGTCTGGGGGAGAGGAGGGGAGGCTTTGAACTGCCCTGGCTGCCGGGGGGGAACAGCAGCGGAGCTGGGAGCCACCACCCCTGGTGCAGAGACTGAGGGCTTTGGGGCTGTGGAAGACAAACATCTGCATGGCAGGTACATCAGGAGCCTACTCTGATGACAAGTGCAATATTGGAGCCCAGCCATGGGCACAGTCTGGGCTAGGAACAAAGAGCACTTGGTAGCATACTCAGACCTTGCTCTTAAATTTTCAATCTCAAACCAGACAGAACCCAAGTCTGCAGCCTCTGTCCCACCCCAGTTTCTTCTCCTGATCTGCCTGATGGTCTCTGGCTCTCCAAAATAGGTATGAAACAGTGAAGGAGGCAGAACTTGCTTTGTAGTCACTAAAAAAACCTGTAAGTTTTGATGCCAATAATATGTACTGATCAGAGCTAATGTAGCCTAATAGTGCCCTCAGGAGCCTGACAGGTATATTGTGGAGGGAGTTCAGGCTGCAAGAATCTCTCTATTACAACTCTTGCTCAGAGTAAGTTATTACATATTGTCTTCTTTCGTGGTATATACTGCCTTAATCTTCTGTTGCCCTAGTGGCAATGTATTTGATGAAAAAAATGCAAAATGAATGAAGCTTATAGAACAGAGTGCATGACAATATGGAGCTTCTTTTACTCAAAACCTTGCTAGTCTGTCTGCATTAGGCCCTAATTTCCTTCTGGATTACAGTTCTATACCTTTCACTGGTACATAGACAATTTACAACAGCATCTGAGTGCCTAAAAATTACAAGCATCTATGCATTCCTCTGTCACACCTTGGAAATGGGATCACATTCTCCGGACAATGAATATGTTTGTTTTTAAGCATCTCATTTATTTAAAACAACAACAACAAAAAAAAATTTAAAGCACACACATGTGGTCTGCTGACTGCCAAGGAGTTTTGGAACATTTAGTCTTTGGAACGGTGAGCCCTAGTTTCTTCTGTGGTTTATTTATATATTTACATCCATACACAAACATAAACATATACACAGAATAATAGACCCCTTTGCCTAAGAGACTGCACAGTTCCAGTTTGAATAATAAAAATATGATGCCTCAGGAAGGACTAAGAGAAGAGTTCAGATTGACTTTATCAATATCTATTCATATGTCCACCATGCAGAAGTATTTGTTGCTACTACTGTCAGGTTTCTGGAATTACTTTCACTGTGAAGGGAAGGTTTACGTAATTTAAAGGTGAACTTTTACATATGAGAAATCTCAGCCATGAACAGATGATAAAGAGCATTAATAAGTCTGCTAAGATGTAATTTTTTTGTTGTTGTTTTTAAACCTTGAAACCTGAGGAAACACATTGCTGTTTAGGCTACTCCAATTTTCAGGGACAGTTGTAATTGTGCTATGATTTTTGTCTTTTTCCTTGACTTCCCCATTTACAAAGTAAATACTCAGTGTCAGCTGCTCGCATTAATTCTTTACAGGACAGCAGGATAAGAATCAAAGCAAACAGTTTCTTTCTTTGATTAGCCATTACCAAACACAGCTGTAGTTCTACCTTCTGATTATCTCCCTGCTTCAATTTCATTTGGAGGATAACTTGTGTTAAAACCAGAATAGATCACTTTGTCTAGATGCTGCACATTATGAATATAGTTTTGTCTTTTAGAAAGAGCTACTAATTCTCAGCATAAAACCACCAGAATATCAAGTACAGGAGTAAAGGGTAGTTTGGGAGGGAATAGTGTGGCCAGTTCAAGTAAGATTGGTATTTGTCTTTTTAAATTTATTATCCAGCACGCCATCTTGAGTATATCTCAAAATGTAGGTCAAGTAAATTGTTTCTAATCTTTATGTGTCAGTTCACAGAATCTCAGAATTGTAGAATCAAAGAATGGCTGAGGTTAGAAGAGACCTCTGGAAGTCATCTTATCTAATACCACTGCTTAAGCAAGACACATAGACTGTGTCTAGACTCCTTTTGAGGAGTCTTATCTCCATTCAACAATAGAGATATTCATTTTTTCAGAGCAACTTGTTGCAGTGCCCAGTCACTCTGACAGCACTTGCAGGTTAGCTTTGAATATGAACTGACTTTCTTGGGCCCCTCCTTCCTCTGCAGCTCTATGCCATGGGACTCTCCCAAACAGATCCTTAAAGAAGCCAAAGTCTGCTCACTGAACTCTAGGGTTGTGAACTTGTTTTTTGCTCTACTCCCTCTTCTCTGAATTCCAAACTCTAACATCTCATGGTCATTGCAGCCAAGGCAGCCTGCAACATTTTTAATTCCAATGAGCCCTTGTTTCCGAGCATAAATCGCAGCAGAACATCTCAACTCATTGGCCTCTTTCACCTGGGTCAGAAAGTTGTCATGGCTTCTCTCCAGAAGCATCCTTGATTGTTTACACCCTGCTGTGTTGTTCCTTCAGCACATACCAGGGTGGCTGAAGTCACCCATGAGATCCAGTAGTCTTGGCCACTTATTCTTCCTTATCACGTGACTTTGGCAGACACTACACACATATTGATCTTCTCTTTAATCCTTACCCATAAGCTTTCAGTTGGTGTATCTATCCCCAGGCAGAAGTCCATGCATCCCAGCTGATCACTCACATAAAGGCCCATTGCTCCTGGAAACTGTATATCCCTCCATTGCAACCCTCCAGCCATAGAAGACATCCCACTGAGCTTCTGTGATCCAAACAGGATTGTAGCCCTCCAGCTGCACACACACAGATATTTGTTCCCCATGCTGTAGCATTAGTGTGCAGGCACTTTGAGAGGCACCCCAGCATGCTGGGCTGTCAGGAAGGGTTGGCATGGTGGTGGTGTTTGGCCCAGAACAGGCACTTCCTTGCATACTTGAAAGTACAGGAGTTGGTCTGCTGAAGTTCTGTCTTGGTGATTTTGTGTTCACCTCACTCCAAGTCCTTTGCTTGTCAGCCCAGTCCCTCACCCCCTCACAGGTCTGCTGTTAACTCATTCTTGATTATCCTACCCTGTATATTTAGAAATTTGAAAAATTACATAACAGAGCAGTTAGAAATACCTGGATTTTAAATTTATTTACTAATTTTAAAAATTTTTAATTTAATTTTTATTAATTTTTATTTATTCATTTTTACTTCATTAATTCTAATATAAATTGCACTCATCTGTACAGAGTGACTTTTAAAAGCACTTACTACTTTCAGCCTCTTTTTCTTTCATAAAACACCAAGAAAACACCAATGATAATAAGAGAGGCACTATTAGTCTATCACTTTTACAAAGCAAAATGTTGGACCAGATGCTCAGCTAGGCAAAGCAGAGGAACTAATCCATTTATTCTGTCTGGGGAATTGTAACCATGGACAGTAGTAGACTTCCATAAATTTAAACTATCCAAAAAAGCAGTCTGATTTTCATAGCCTTTCACCCTAAGATTCTCATTGTTTTTCTCTCACTATTTAGAGAAAATTTTTCCAGCCCTTTGAAGAGTGAACAAAGTCCAATTGACACAGGCCCAGTGTCAATTTCCAGTTTTGGGATGATTCTTCAAGCAGCTTTAACAAGTAAAATAGAAAGGATTTAGTAGGACTTTGTAGTAATTTCAGCTCAGGACACAGGCTAACACAATTCAGAATTTAAAACAGAAAATATATGAGTATTATCATTCTGCTACTCCTCTGTTGCTGTGAATGTGAATACATTTCCATTTACCAGTAGATTTATTCTCCTACCTAAAGGGCCTACAAGAAAGCTGGAGAGGAACTTTTTACAGGGATAGTGTAGTGATAGAACAAAGGGGAATGTCTTTAAACTGAAATAGGGCAGGTTTAGATTAGATATTAGGAGGAAATTCTTCACTGTGGAGGTGATCAGATGCTGGAACAGGTTGCCAGAGAATTTGTGGATGTCCCACCCCTGGAAACATTCAAGGCCTGGTTGGATGGGGCTTTGAGCAACCTGGTCTAGAGGAAGGTTCACGACCAAAGGTTTGGGACAGGATGATCTTTAATGTCTCTACCCATGGAAACCGTTCCATAATTTTTATTCTGTAAATTCCACATGCACAATGAGGAAATATTTCACTTGGGATAAGAAAGTAAACAAAAAATTATAAAAACAGGATATTAGTTTTTCATAATTTTCATTCTAAACTTGTCAGAACTTCTGTATGATAAAAATGTAAAACAGATATACTAGTCACTGTAGAAAAGCAACATTTCTGCAAGAATTCACCTGAATTGCAAATGATACTACACAAGCTAATTTTTTTAGCTGTAGAGAAGATGTTTTGGTGAAGAGTAAAGGAGGAAGCCAAGAACAAACCACATTTTTATGTAAGGGATCTGATTTCTACTCATACACAGGTAAATAAGGAGCTAATAATAACTCTCTTAATTTGGGATATTTTTAAATGTTATTGTAGTTGTTAATAGCTACTTTGCTAAATTGAACATGCACTTAAGTGTGAAGAAGGTAGAGTAGTGTTTGCTGCAAGACACAACGGAAGAGGGAGCAGAAATTAGGAATTTGAATCTTAAGAATCTGTGCTTGAAGAAAAATGTAAAATTAGGTCTTTATGAATGTTCCAATCTTGCCTACATTCAAGTATCCAGCTCATCTGAATAACAACTACAGTTGAATAACATCTCTAGTATTTGTTAATTTTTTTTTTTAATAAGATCTACTTCATGTGACCAAAGAAAGTAAAATAATCTTCATAATTTGCCAAGTACTGGATAATTTTCTTTATTGCTAAATATAATATAACTCTACAAAGAGTGCAATTCAAATTGTTAAAAACAAATTATTTTGTAACATAAATAAATTTCCCCAGAGCATCCTTTCACATGGTGCTGTTAGACTAGAATTTTTTTAACAAAAAAATTAATCCTTCCAGGTATTTCATGGCGTGTCTGGGGCATGCAGTATGCTTTCAAGATAAGCATTTTTTTGATAAAGCATTAGCAGTAAGGTTTGTGCTAAATTTATGCTGTTGGCCCAATTTCCACAAAGGTTTATTTTACAAAAACTAGAACTCAGGTGCTGCTGCTCTACAACGCTTCTGTAACATTAATGTGGGTCACTGACATGATGACAGAAAACTATGATTTCGTGTCAGTAGGGTTAAAATTTCAGACTTGAATAAAATGTTTCAGTCAGAAGGGACAATACTGTCAATGAACAAAAAGACATTTCCATTTATCTTATCTGATGGTAGAAAATATACAGAATAAGTATTGCAGGAGCACTTGCTAGCACCATTACAGCTAAAGAGGACTTTCACACCAGGGAATGCTTTAAGTATTTTACTTCTTACATGGATTCATTTCTCTTGCAATTACCTTTAGGTGTTCTATTATTTGGGCTGCTTCCAGTAGCTACTTCTACTAATGCATGCCCTCTGCTACTCTTAGTCTATCTTGAAATTAAATTAAAATATGTGTTTTAATGGCATCAGAGGCATTACTTGATGTACTCTGGTGTTGAATTTAAGCCTTTGTTCTATAAAAAAAAGAGCATATAAATAAAAACTACTTGAATAGATTTTCCATTCTGAAATATTTTTTAAAGTAGTTAATAATATGACATATCTTTGCTGGAGATCCAAAACAGAAGCAAATGAGATCCATAGGTATGATATCTATACCTGGAAAAATAAAAATACACAGTATTTTAAATCTTCACTCAGTGAAATTATCCCCAACTAAATCTTAGTATATTCATCCTTAGTAACAAAATGACTTTTTTTTTTTAATGTGTTACTTCTGCCCCAACCTGATAGACATTTTTATAGGCTACTCAATTGCTTCCAGTTAAGATTTGATCTAATGCTCAACTTTCTACTTTGTTGCTCCTTATTTGCAGTCATAGATTCACAATCAGAAAAAGAAAAAATTCATAAAATTTTGCCGAGGAGAACTGTATAGAAAAAAATTCTGTTAAAATCTAGGAATGCAAACCTTAAAACTCTTTTAGGTTTTCCAATGTAAAATATGGATGGAAAAGTTTTCTGGAGTGTCTAGAAGTCGTATTTTTGTCTCTCATGTATGTATTGTAAGCTGCTATTTCACCTAAACCAATTTACTTAGACAAGTGTCTACCCTTAATTAGAATGTTAGCAGGAGCTGCTGAAAATACTAATAGCATTGCAACCCAAAACCTTCACAAACCATATGCAATTTGGCCTAAAAATTGTTAGGTTTAAAAAGCATCCTCTGTGGACTGATTTATTTTTCATTCATTGTTGGGTTTTCAGAATTAGCATAACTTTCCAAATATTATTTATATTTTGTCAGTTTTTCTTTGCTGTGCTTACCATGCCCTCTCCCACCAGAGAAATTGTTCTTGGCTTATATGCAGACTCTAAATCTGCAAAAGAGGAGGCACAGCCTGCTAAGACTGGGTATTCTGTATTCCCAGATTTGCAGGAGACAACAGTGCAATTTGCTTTACTGCCATAGAAAAAGGCTTAGATTTGAACCTGGCCTTCTGAAAAGCTGCAGTGATGATAATACTAATACTGCTATTGGTGATGTTGGTGACAATAGAAGGCAGAAGTCACTTTTGTCTCTTTTAACAGAGAGATGACCACGGCAGATGTGTAAGTTATCTTGTCCAGAGTGGAATCTGGCATATGCTGCCTTCTGTGGCATTCTTTTTTGGTAGTGGTGAGCCACTCATGAGAAGGAATGTTCTTGCAGGTGGGAGAAGAAAAGCTGCAAAAATAGGCAAAGACAAGTTTTCAGCAGGACAGACTTTTTGCTGGAAAATTATTGATCCTGCCGTCGCCTACACTCAGAGATGTGTCTGTGAAGCTATCAGAGTATGACTGAAAGAGAGTCACAATTCACAACAAGTTCATTTTTGATACCTATGGTAAGTTACAAGAAATGCTGGGAATGCCTTATTAAGAGATCTGTCTGATAGTTGACAGTGACACCATTAAAACTCTCTTGTACAAATGAAAAATTTGGTCTTAATTGCAGCAAGCTCAGGTATGAGTGGCAGTGAAGCCATTCAAGCTTGGCTTTAAGCCATGGCAGTCTGGATTCAGCTGCTGAGTAAATACAAGCAACATCTTGTGCCAACTGCACTGCAAATTCACTGATGAAAGGAAAAATGCTGTTGAACAATGCCAAAATAATTCTTGAAAAATTAGAACTTTTCCTTGTGAAATGTTCTCAATTCAGCTGTCCTCAATTTTCTATTAAATAGAATGTTTCTAAATTTAAAATAACTAAGTTCAAGACAGAGTTCTGGTTACTTTCAGATTACCAGTCTTTTCTAAAGGCCTTCAGAACAAAATTTATCATTGAAGGTTTAAAAAGTTCTTAAAAATACCATCTCCAAGGTCAGTTCTGTATGGTGATTTTTATTGCATTGGAGTAACACTTTAACAAATTCTCACTTTGTGGAAAAAGTCTTTAGCACATCCCACAGAGCAGGTAAGAGACATGCTCCAGCTGTTCTGACAAGGTTATATATTCATGAATTGCCGAGTCACATTCAGAGATAAACCACCACTCCCTGAAATCTGTAATTGAAAACCTAACATGAGATCCATAGCAAGTGAGAGAAGACCAGTCTGAACAACAAAGAGATAGGCTGCAAACCTAATGCCACTAAATGCAGAATAAATACTCTGATAATTTAAGTCAGGTAAACCATCTTTTGTATCTATTATAAAGTATATACCTGGAAAAGTTAAAGGGAAACAGGGCTATCAGTGCTAAACAACTATATAAATTCTGGAGAGCTCACACAGGCTCTCCACAGCCTTTACAGCTGTAGCATCTTTATTTTTATGACTTACCTCAAATAACATTATCACATTTTAGCTTCATATGGCAATCTATTAACCATCTATATACCTGATGATGTTGAATACTTTAAGTCAAGTTATCTGTCAAATGTGAATGAATTTAAGTCGTTTGCTTTTTTGCTCTGAAAGGAAACTGAAGGAAACAGTCAAGGTAATTCCATGTTTGTTCTGGTAGAAATACTACTGGCCAAAATTAACATCCTGTTGGATGTTAATTTCACAATAGAAGGAAACAATTTTCATATTTTCAGTTGTGGGTTTCTCAGCAAAAATTGCAAAATTTTGCAAAATTTCAATGACTTGTATTACTTTAAAATATCAAGATTCTGGAAAAGTTATATTTTTCCACCACTTTTCCCAGCATGGAAATGTCCTATGCTTTGGATCACCAGTGACAGTTATAAGATCTTGGGGCTTTGGCCCCAGAACCTGTTTTCTGATTGCTTTGAACATACTCTGCATGGCACCACAGCCTCTGTCACCCTGCAGCTGCTTGTGCCAGACTCAGCTGTGGCTGGCAGCATTTAGCAGATGGTGGAAGTGAAATGGAAGCTGTGGGAGTGCAAGGTTGTAATCCTGTATAATGATTCTTCCAGTGTAAGATTTCTGCACCACTTGGGCAAGACTCTCTTTTTTCCTCAAATGCTCAAAATCCTCTTTTTTCCTCTCTTGTTTCATCTTTTTTCCTCAAACTCAAATGCTCTCAGATGGTGTCACTGACCATAGACTATGCAATGGTAGTCTAAATAAAGTTTCAGCAATCTGAACAATTAATAGATGGGCTAATTAAAGACTACTCATTTGTGTTATGGCCAATAAGTGGTTCATAGCTAGCCAGTAAAAATAAATGCATTTCTGAAGGGCTAATATTGTGTTTAGCAGAAGAGCAAACAACAAGAGAAAGAACTCAAGAGCCTGTAATTACAAGTGTCATAATGACAAAATACAAGAGTAAACAAAAATTGAGATCAGATAGGTTTGCAATGAGCGTTGAACTAATCACAGCACAAAGTAAAGGTACAAGAGGTTCAGAGTTGTTTATTCAATAAAATTTCTTCTGATATACTTGAAAGCATAAACACACAGATTAGCTGTAATGTACTCCAGTGCAGCTGTGCAGAACCATTTGCACTTTGCCACAGGTGATGTATACTGATACATCACCAAGTCATATTGAACCCCAAATTCTACTGTACTACTGAGTCTGAAGAGTGACTCATCAGCACCTTTTTAATCTTTTTTTCTCCCATGATTATGAAAATTCACTCTGCTCAATACTTTCACTTATATTTCTCCCTTACAGCTTTCCTCTCAGAACTATATTCTTACGTGGTTTATTCTTCGCATTTTCGTGTTTATTCTGCTCCACTTAATTTCTTTCCCACATTGTCTGGTACTGCAGCCACTTGTCATTCTAAAAAGACAATTTTCCTCTCATACCCTGCCTCATAAAGCTTCCAAACAATCTTGACAAGGGTGGTTTCCTTAAAGGTTGTATCAAACAGCCTCCAATTTAGTAAGTCCAGCAGCACCTTTGTATTTAGCAATCTTTTTGGGCATCTTCTTAAGATGCTAAGATTTTCCTTAGCAATAATTCTGTATCAGTCTTTGCATTAGTCTTTCAATTAATGCTGGCCTACAGAAAAAGATTAAGTAACTGTGCTTCCTCAGGGCAGAAGCAAGTAGAAGAAGCAAGGCTCAACCTTGGTCTGATAGAATGGCATGGGTGTTTTCTTTCAACACTTCAGTACTCAAGGTTCAGATATCTTGAGATCTGAATGGGCACAGCATACTTCTTCTTTGTACCACTGCCTGCAAGATAGAGAATTTATACCCCTAATCTTCCAGTTTATAAAAATACTTTTATTCCTCCTTTACCTCTCAAGTTTTTACATAGTTCTTCTTACAGTCATTTTGATATGACAATAAGAGACAATATAGTGTAAGTTTCGGCTCTCATTTTTTTTTTTCATGGGTTTAACCTTAAATGCAGCTTAGTGACTAAGTCTTCACTTTTGGGGGGGCAGAAGCATAAGCACTAACAACATACAGAAGACATTGCTTCTCTCTACAGGGGTACAACTCAGCAGCTTCTTCCAAGTGAAGGAAGAAGTTTGGTCTATTTCATTCATTTTATACATGCTGGTTGAATTAATTTGGTAGGCCTAAACATGGTGGAAGATTTTCCATTTTCAGGACAATACATGCAGTAAGTGTGCTCGTCATTTAGCAAAATGGATCACTAAAAATTGATGCAAAATGGCATAATAGATGTTGCTGTTTTTCTTTTGCATCTAGTGTTGGGTTCAACTGGGGATTATATTGCCTCGTATCCCACACATTAATAATTTAGAAGGCTGACATTTACAAGCTTAGAATGAAGGATATTTGAGGCTTTCAGATTAATGTAATTTCAGAGATTCTGGATTAGATGTTTATATGCTCATATGGCTGCTAATAATTAAATTGAACTTCGGTTACTGGCTGTACAGACATCAAACCTTTCCAGATAAACATAAATAAGGTACATGTAATACCTGTGTCATGTGTATCTAGTATGTCCATAACACCTTTTAGGCTAGATTTTCAGCAATAAACAAAATGTTTCTATACTCTCAAGTGTAAATTCACATTGGACAAAAATATTATCTACTACTTATTTTAATATTTTTAAAAACTACAATGAATCCCAGTTTCTTCCAGCAGAGGAGATACAGTTTTTCTTCTTTCATAATGGAATGGAAAGTAATGGTGCATTCCAACAAAGGAATAATTCCTTCTTTTGGTTATTATGATCAACTTCCCTAAATAGAGCAATGGACTAAGATCAGAGTATGCTACATGAATCCTCAAGCAGCTGAGATGGACACAATTATGTCTAAAGAGATATTAGCAAGAGAAAAAGAATTGCCTGTAAAACTCCTTCTTCAGGCCATAAAGCTTTGTGTTACACTGATCAACTGCACAGTTTCTGCTGACATCCACAATGCTATGTATCCACGTTGTAGACTTTGGGTGAAGTATTGCCCCTTTTGCCACTACCTCATCAGACCACAGTTTCAAATTCAGCTTGGTTTAGGTTCATTTTCCACTTTCTTTGCCAACTAGCATTGGCCTGTTCCTTGTATTTATCAAGCAACTCCATGGCCTGGTATATTTGGTTTTCCTTCCAGCATCTGTGGCTTAGCTACTCAGCAAAAGAAGTTTTGATTCCAGGGCAGGACAATGTAAGTGATGGCAGTTGGGCAAGAAGCTCTCTTTAAATAGGAATTCTCCAGCTTACTGTAAATGATATAATATTGTTTTCGTCACTATATGTTTTCTTTTTCCTTCTGGTTATCTATCTCTGAACTCACGATATTGAAGCTGTCTGAGGATACTCAATATGAGTTGCTGCAGATATTTGATCTGGAAAGAAATCTTGTCATTTCACTATATTCATGTAAAGGAGAATCATGGGAAAAAAACCCTAAATGTGTCAGTAAATTATGTGTATGTGGTAAAAACAATATCAATCACATCTCATGAAAGAAAAGAGGATACTTGGGATTTTAAGAGGCTGTTTATAAAAGAACAGCCCAACTAAAATAGTAGTTTCTTAACACCCTCCAAGTGACAAATTGACAGATGTTGTGCAAAAAAAGGACAAGCATGAACTGAAAAATGCCAGAACGAAATATGCTTTCAATTACAAGCTTGCAACACCTGAGGTATGATCTTACTGCTCTAATTTAAGAGGTAACACTAAAATTCCTGTGAAGATGAGTGTAATTATAGAGGAGGGAAGCCTCTAATACACCTCATTAGAACAATTTTTTAAAGTTTTTAGAAACTAACAGTGCCATCTTGAAATTATTCTATTATTATGGGCAGCAAATTTAAAGAGTGCTAGTAGTGGATTGTGGTATCAGAATTTCTCAGACAAAGAAATAAAAGTGCTTCTGCATTCCAAGGCACTGCAGGGAACAGAAAATCCTGCATAATCTATTGGAGATTTACAGTAAACACACCTTTTGATCACAAGGCACATATTTCTGTTGTGAGGTTAACCACCACAGAAATAAAGTCAAGATGTTTGGTGGGGTTTTTTTTAAGTTGGGTGGAGACGTGGCTTTTTTCCTGCTAGAACTGCTACATTGTTATCCATGAGAGGAGTTTGTTTCTAAACAATGAGGAGGGTTTGAAGGGTTTTTTCCCTGACAAAATAGGAAAAAAAATTGAAAAAAAAAAAGAATCTCTGCTTTTGCTAACTAAATTAAAAGGAAGAAATTACAAATTTCAGGACTCGCTCAGTGGCTCTATGGCCATAGCCAGTTTGATGCAGAGTACTTTCAATACATTTTTTCTGAGATAGCTGTTGTCACAGGTGCTGAGGATGATATGGTCAGACTATATGTGTGAAATCATGAACAAGTAACACTGACATCAACAATAAAATTTCATTATAAATATAATCACAGTTAGTGGTTTTTTACAGCCCTGTTGTCTGAAGTTTTGTGAAGGTTCAAGATTTCAGGTTTTTTGAGAAAGAAATAACCTAAAATTAGTTTTCCGTGCCTTTTGGCTAAAGAGAAGAACTTCAAAATTGAGAGATTCAAAAACAGAGAACAACTGCTAAGGAGAGGGGGTAAAAAAAAAAAGACTGTGGATTTTTATCTTTTTTTTTAAGACTTGAGTTTTGGCTATACTGTTAATGTGTCAACACAGAAAAACTTGCAATTACTGTCCAAAAGGTGCAAACAGGAAAAAGAAGTCCAGGCAGTTCAATGGACTTGCTCATATTTTCACAGAAAGCTGTAGTCTGACTCTAAATCTCAATCCCCCAGACCATATACCAATCACTTGTTCATGAGACTATTTTTATAATTCAAGTACTGCTTACATAAAAAGAAAAACAATGAACAATGCTGCATGTGGAAACTAAAGTTTCTGGGAATATTTCTTTTACATAAAAACACCTTACAGTTATATATGCAGTAAAACAAAGGGTCAATAATAACCTGTTAATCTCCAGTCTTAGCAAGGGAAATGTAGAAAAGCTTGCAGAGGAAAGCTCAGTAACATTTCCAAAGATATTACTTAATTTTAAATACTGAAGTATTTATCTTCATTCACTCCCAACTAAAACAAAGTGCTTTCCATTTTTTAAGCTTTTCTATTCAGAAGGCAGATAGAATAGAGATCATATTAGCAGAAAGTTTGATTTTTTTCATTTCAGTGAGCTTTGCACTGCTAGTATATACATTTGAAACACATGAGAGCAGTTAGGGGAAAATCATTGTACATAAACATGGTGTGCAAATGCATTTTGTAGTATTACCTAAAAAGATCCAGAATAAAGTGTTGCAGGAGGCAGACAAACTTGCACACATTATGTAAAGGTACTCAAAATCCCTTCATCAATGAATTTGTGCTAAGCCCTCTTTTTAATATCTCCTATCTGGATATCTTTACAAGGAATATTCTTTTCTAATTACTACTACCACAGATACTATAGTGGGTAAATTGGTGAAAGGTGTATTACAGACAGAGAGTATGGAAAGGGCTGAGTTAAGGAACAAAAGTAGGTTTACATAGCATGTACTCAGGATTTATAGCACAATTGTCTTTTCAAGAGAGGGTCACTTTGCAATACAATAATTGTTTCATTTATCTTGTGCTGAATTACAATAGTGAGCAGACTCAAAGTTGATTAAAAATTAAAATGCACTTTATTCAATATAATAGTAAAGTGATGCTGCGTAAATGGAATGGACTTTCCCATTTCTCTCATCATAGTCTGCTCTCTGCTTTCTTTTCACATGCTGATACTCTTAAATGCCAGATATTTTCTGCAAATTTAAATGTTAAGGATTAAAAGAGATAATTGCTCCCCAGGCTAATGGCCACTATTACATGGAGCATGACTGGAACATTCTGCTGCTTCATTTGGTTCACTGATATCCCCTTCAGGAGGTCACCTGCTGTACTCATGGTAAAAAAATACAATAAAATTATTTCTTGTTCCATAGATTTCATAGAAATATATGATAGATATATATTTGTATTGCATAGAAAAGTGTTGGATCCCAGCACACGAAAATTTCTAGAGCTGGATTTCACAGGACTTCATACTTAATGATAGTAATAATTTCATTTGTTACTAAAGAAGACTCCATTTTTTTGTTCTCTTGACATTTCATAGTGTAACCACAGTTACACAAGGTAGTGCAAGTCATAGACTATTAATGACTATTAAGACCATTTTCTCATAGGATTATGTAATTCAGCATAATTTCTCAGATGCAAATTTCTCAAAAGTCCAGCTAGATTTTCAGTCCTATACTTACACTCAGGTGCTTTGATAATCCTGTTCATTCTAGGTTAGGTAAGTAAAGCACTTAACTGGTGTTTTCACCCAGGACACATGTAAATATCTATCTCTCAAGGTGTCTTGTTCTTTTATATACTATGATTGCATTACCTTGATGTCCAGGTTCCAGCCAGGACAGGGTTAGTTTTAGCAGTAGCCAGGGGTATGGCTAGGAATAGGAATTCTATACCCACATCATTTTCCAGGAGCAGAGTAAGGGTTCCCTTCCAGGTCAGGGTAGTGTGGCAGCAGCTGGGAATTGTCAGCTACTGTGGAGATCACTTGCCTTTCTTGTGCACCTTTTTGTCAATGTGGTTGCTTTTACTGGTCATTTTCTTACCTCATTGCTGTTTCCAGTAAATTGCTTGTATCTCCACCTGTGATCTTTACCTTTTGTGTCTCCAGTTTTCCTCTCCAGCTCACCACAGGGGAGAGCAGGGAGGGAGTGGGGAGTAAGTCAGCAGCGCCTGGTTTCACAGAATCACAGCTTCACAAAGCGCCCTGAGTTGGACAAGACCTATTCTTAAATATTATTATCAAACCTACTGTCTGTAGCACCTTGTGACATAAAGCAGACTCCTGCCAGTAAAAAATTTCATGTGTTTTGGACTATTGTTTTTCATAATGTGAATATTCACTTTCTACCTTCAGAACCTTCTTAGTAAACATAACAAAAATCTCACCGTTTCAATTTTTCTTCTACTCTATTTAGTTGATAGTTTTTTGGGGTTTTTTTATTGTATGGAAAATGAAGCTGTTAATTGATATTGAATAGTTCCTAATATTTATTTCTATATAAAAATGAAAAGTACTGTTAGGTGCTTTTATTGTTTTCCCATTAGACTCTTTATCACTAGAAAACATGTAGTGAAACACAATTTTCAGGTAGCAAAGGAACTACTTGAAATATATTACATTAGCATGCACTAAGGTCAAAGAATATCCATAGTTAGCCCTCTTTCTACTTCCCCTTTATCAAAGCCTGGGATTTCAGGTCAGCCATGCAACAATGTTTAAGGTCACAAAACTTGTTAGCTCATTAAATGAAACCAACTTCAGCATGGGAAGGCATGTAAATCCCACTTTTTCAGCATAGCCTCTGTTAAAAGTCAGAACTTTATGACAGGGTGGAGGAGAATCTTCACTTAATGAGTGTGGTAATAGTTCTGAAAATCAACAATATCCACAAGTATTGATAATAAGCATAAGTATCAGAAAACAATAAAATTAGACTTGACTCTAATTAGAGTCAGTGGAAAATGTAGCTGACAAAACAAGAAGCAGGAAAAAAAAAAAAAAACAAACAAACCAAACCATGTGACTCCTTACACATTCTGGAGTCTCTCACGTTAACATTATTTTGTGTGACTCTCTTTCATATGTTATGGAACTGAAAACTCAGTTTTTCATACACTTTGCACTGAAGATCATTTTCCATACATGTTTTATTACTCCTTGCAGTTATTCATGTGTGCAATGAACTGTGTATTGGAGTGGCCTATCTTTGTCATGCCACTGGGATTGTCTTAGATGGGCTTATTCTGCACCATGCTTTAGCTTCTCAGTTGCTTTTATCTGTTCATTTTACAGCTTAGCAGCCAGTGCCATTTGGGAGAACACTTGTTTATTTGGACATACCTGTGTGGGAATAAAGTAGACCATAGCCATTTACTATTAACTTTTTGTATATCTTGTGTGTGGGCTCTCACATCCATCTGCCTAATGGTTTTATTCTGTCAAAGTCTTCACATAAGGACATATTTCATTGTTTTGTCCTCTTATTTAGGATCATATTACTCATTAAGTCTTTGGCACTTTCTAGGGTGACTGTGCAGAATTTGTGTTGTTCATTTATTAGCAATTCCATTTCTTTGCTCCTTTTGTACAGTAAGGTTGGTTTCTTTTTCCACATTCCTTTTCACCCCTTGATTTATTCAATAAACCATTTCAGTTCTTAATTTCATCTTTAAAACCAAAGTAAAAATCCAACTTTCTTAGTGACCATTGTACATGTCCCCATGATTTCATTCCAAAAAGCAAGGAGTGTGCTCTGAAGTCAGCAACCTCTTAATTAATGCTTTTATATTATATGGTCAAGGCCACACAGCCACTAACCATCTACCCCCAGCAAACTCCGAGAGCACTGGAAAAGAGGTGTCTTGTTTTTGTTGGGTCTCACAGAGGAACATGAATTGGGACAACTGTGGGTACAAAAGTGTGCAGACACCAGATAAAACAGAGCCACAGGATGAGCAGTGATATACAATAAAGGAGGTGTTTACACCACAGAGCTGGTACTGGGCACAAATGCTGAGTTATGACCATGACAGGAGACCATGGAATGGTAAAGAATGAGGCAGGACAAGGAGGAGAAGGAGAAGAGTAAAAAGAAGATATGGGGAAAAAAGAAGGAAAAAATATTCTGAAAAGAGTCAGGAGACCTAGACAAGACAAACTACCTGGTGCTTAAGTCCCCAGAAAATGAAAATAGATTTTCCTAAAAGAGACTTCAGCTTGGAGCTTCTCAGACCCCTTTATTTAATACTGATGACTGACTAATCCAGAACTATACTGAAGAAAATAAATGAACTGATTTTCAATCTTTCCAAAATGAAGTTAACCTTCCCAAATTATTAAGCATGTGTTATCTTTTGAAAGCTTTCTAAATAGTTCTCTTCCTATGATAACTTAAACTACAGCGCAATAAAATGGAATTTGCAAAGAGATAGGTGAATATAAATAAGAGTGGAAGGCAATGTATGCTGCATGGAGTGCTGCCATCTTTTGGTTATAACAAATTAGGATTATTTGAAGAGAGTTCTGAATATGCCTAAGAAAGATGAACACAGTCTGAAAGCATGATATATAAACAAAGTATTATTAAATAAAATTACTATTGTTACTAAAAAGACTAATTTTTTTTTACTACAGACTCAGTCTGAAATGTGAGATTGCTACTTTAAAAATGTGTCCTTTCATTTAGACTACTGATTTCACTTTTTGCTCTTTTAGAGATCTAGGTAAACAGAGAAATTAAATATTTCTTCTTCTCTTTTTGCAGAAATTGAAGCATATAACATATCAAGAATATAAAAAATAGTAATTAGTAAAAACACCCACATCTTTTTGAAGGAGATTTCCATCAGTTCAGTTTTGTCTTTTTCTTTCCATATAAGGATGATTCTTTTTCTTTCTGTGCGTAATTCAAGTTAATGTTATGCTCAAATTCCACCTTCATCAGAAACATGCCTGTGTAAGAGACTATTATATTGATCTTTTTCTTTTATATCATCCTCATAGTTAAAAAAACCCTGTATGTGTGGAGCATTTCTTTAGCTTTAGAAGAGCCTAGAATTTGATGAGGTATTTTTCTTGTTTTGAAGGAAGAGAGCCACTGGCCCTTGAACACAGTATTCTAATGTTGATTTTTCTTTCAAACATTCAATGTTTCCTTACAGTCATATTAAATTTCTGGATTCATGGCTAATAGTAAAAGTTTGAAAATGTGATTTGAAAGGCAGGAAAGTCAATAGCCAAAATTAGCGTTAAATACAGATTATTTTCTCTGGAACCTTTTGAATACTCAGACTTATAAATTTGCCATTTTAAACATCTGAAAATTTGTATACCTGCCCTCAGATTTATTTGCTTCCTCACAGCTACAATGGCAAAAAAAAAAAAAAAAAAAAAAAAAACCCAAACCT
>VZRH01003528.1:1231107-1253283 GCA_013397555.1 Urocynchramus pylzowi
CAAGAAAAAAAAAAAAAAAAAAAAAAAAAAAAATCCAAACCTACTACCTGCTTTTAGTTAGTGGCTTTCTGTCATTTTGTCTTTTTGTGCAAAAAAAGTGCTTACTGTGCTAATAATGATATTCCTCACTTGTTCCAAGCGTTTTGTTTACCTAGTAAAAGAACCAGTGGAACATCTCAGCTAAGATTGTTTCTTCCATTCTCTTTACAAGATTCCAGCTTATTCAGGTTTCTGTTGCTTACACGAGTGTGTTTGCTTGGTGGGAAGACGTTGACATTCACTATTCCACATTGTGCATGTTTTGTCCTTTTCTGGTTCTGCTGATGCAGTAATATGTTTTCTGTCAAAAGCGTTTTATAGGCACATTACCCTGCTTGACAGAAACAGCGAGCTACAAGGATTTCCTGAGGAGAAACTTCCAGATGCAGTGTGTGAGATTTCTCATCTCCCAACTACATTAATTACATTATCACCCTGAAACAACATTCTAAATGAAATCATTCGCTGAAAGTCTTACACACAGTCCAGCTGTCTGGACCTCTCTAATGTTTCTGTCATCTATAAATAATTCACAGAAAGCCAACTGGGAGGCTGCATACTCATTTTCTGCTCTCTCAGTATCTGCCAGTCATGGCTAAGGAAAGAATTTCAACCTGGCAGCTGTGGGGAGATAGAAGCCCACCAATTTCAAGTCTTCAAAGAATCTCAAGTGTAGTTTTAATAAGAAATGAAACTGGCTTTAAAAAATAAAAGTATTTTAAAATAGATTTTTAAAATATTTTATCTCTTCTTATTTATTTTGAAGTTCACTGAGGACCTATTTTCACACACTTTATTATAACCCAGAGGACAAGAATTTTAGTTTCAAAGCAAAAAAAAAAAAAAAGTGATTTCTACATAGCCTCTCATCTCTGGAAGCTGGAGCTTCCAAAAAAAAAGATAAGGAAAACCATAAGAGCTGGAATAAAATCATGAGTATTAACAACACTGCTACAGAAAGGTTCTTAACTTGAAAAGATGGTGCACTCTATTAGACCAGAAGAATGCAATTGCTTCCATAGGCAAAACGATCATATTTATTGCTGCTCTCAGTAGTTAAATAACATGGATGAAGTGTGATATGTACAAACCCTGAGACTGTAGCTAAGAGGACTGGTTAGTTTGTTTTATATCTGCTTTCTTTGCACATTAATGTTGGGGGAGAAGAGAATTAATTATGCCATCACTAAATATTCCAGTCAAAAGATGAGGAGGCTAAACTCAGATATGGAATAATTGAATTTGTACTTGCTTTCACCAGTTACAGATTTGGCTCATTATTTGTATTTTCATGTTGTGTCAAGTGGCAAAAATACTTTTTGACCTTGTGATAAAAGGGAAAAATGCTCACAATTTCCCTTTGAAAGACAAATGGGACATGCATTTTCTGAGTCATCTTTTTTTTACAGTTACACCCTACAAACTTTGATTATAATAACGGGAATTTTGCCTGATGATTATAGTATTGGGCCAATCATAGGTTTGATTTAGTTCAAAATGCATACAACTCCATTGAAAATAATTGGTTGAATCTGTTTACACCCAAACTGATTTTGCATCAGTTCCTTTGAGAGACTGTATTTCCCTTCAGCTATTAGAAGCTTGTATCCCAAAGGTAGAAACATTATCATATCATTTGCACAAAGGAACAACATCAAATGCTGCATACATCAGAACAGAAAATTAAGTTTTAAAAGAGCTGCACGCTTCTTTCTTTAAGGACTTTGAGGAAGAAAGTGTACAAGTGTGACCTTATACTCCAGTACCTGTGGGATGCTCCATGGAATGAGCAGATTCCAGTTTTTCACATTTTTCCTCTCCTTACTGTAGTCAGCTAACATCTCTCCACAAATCCTCACTTAAGACAGATCAAAGGTTGGTAGCACCTGCAGTGATGGTTGTACTTTAACTTGTTCTTAAAATTGCTGTAGAAAAAGGGATCTTAGTGCTCTTTTTGAAAAAAATTGCAATATTTGCTCTGTCATGTCATGGTAGATATTTTTCTGCATCCTGAAATTGTGTGTTGGGATTTTTTTTTCTCTCTTCTTCATTGTCTTGTGGCAGGTATTGTTTTTCTGCTTCCTGTAGACCTGAAATTAGTAAAATGTACAAAAGAGATAGTGGATGAGAGTAAGAATGAGAATACAGCAATAATAGGAATAATAAGTTGAATTTCAGTTCAGAGAAAACAGTAGTCTCTCTTTGTAGTAGTCTTGAGAATAGAACTGAAGATACAAGATTCATTTAGGGTCTTGAGAGGATTAACTTGCTAACAAATATCACCTTTTAGCATCTCAGTGTTCTTATGGGATAGTCTGAAAACCAGCAATTTGGGGCTTGAATCAGTGATCAGCTTCTGCATATACAGCAGTATTATTATTACTACTTTTTAGTCTCACATGGTAAAGTCTCACAATCCATTCAAAGACTTTAATTTTTTCAATTACCATCAGACTTTCAGTTAGACACAACATGTTATGAATATGCCGCCAAATATGCCTTAATGGAACTTGATAGTTTGTGGTGCACCCCTTTTAGAATATGAGGTCAGATTTGTATGTTTTATCTCTCCTGAAAGCAGGAGTAATATGTGTGTTTATCAGACTTTGAAGAATGAAGGCCTGACATTCTTTGTCAAATATTTATAAAGGACATTTTCAAATTCTTTAATAAGGTTTACAAAGGTGAGAGTTTTTTCTCAAGGAAGAGGGGGAAAGGCAGACTCTTAATATAACTATCTATAACTTTAATATATGCTTTAGGTATTATTGCATTTCATAGTATACAGAACATTTCAAATAGAGATTATTTATCTACTCTTTCAAACTATTCTTCCCTCTTCCTTTTTAAAAGGTGACCATAGGGAAAAACAAATTTTCTTAAGATACACATCTCAGGAATTGGATACTAAGCTGGTCATTCAACTAGAGAAAATGACATATTCTTTGAAATAACTATGTCCTTTATTGTCTCTTAGTGTCTTGTTTTATAAGGTATGTTTGCACTCACTGTAGGGAGGGTTCAACAGACCAAATGTAGGCTTTTCTATTTATAAGATTCCTGAAGAGTCTTTATTCCTAAGACTCCTAGCTATCTAAAGTAAATATTGAAGAATCAGCCATGATTGTCTGTCCATAACTAAGTCTGAAGTTTGAAGAGTTAAAGGAATAACAATGGCCTCAGAAAATTCTTATCTGCATAGGTGCCATAAATATGCTTCCATCATTTTCATTTAAAGCAGTTACAAAGATTTCAATGAGTGGTGCTCCTCAATGGTCATTTGATTTCAATGAGTGGTGCTCCTCAATGGCCATTTGTATTAGGACTGGTACATTTTTACATTTTTGTTGGTGATATTGACAGTGGAATTGTCAACATGAAGCTGCATGGTGCTGATGACAAACTGGTAGGAAGGGATGCCATCTAAACAGACCTTGACAGGCTTGAGTGGGAACATCACAAAGTTCAACAAGGCCAAGTGCAAGGTCCTGAACCTGACTTGGCACAAGTACAGGCTGGGCAGAGAGTGGATTGAGACTATCCTTGGGGAGAAGGCCTTGCAGGTATACATGGATGAAAAGCTCAACATGACTCATCAATGTTCTGTCACAGCCCAGAAAGCCAACTGCATCCTGGGCTGCACCAAAAGCAGCAGGTCGGGGAAGACGATTCTTCTCCCTCTGCTCTGCTCTTGTGAGATTGCTTCTGGAGCACTGCATCCAGCTCAGGGTCCCTCAACAAAGGCATGGACTGCTTGGATCAAGTGCAGAGGAGGGTCACTAAGCTGATCACAGGTCTGAACACCTCTCCTGTAAGGGAAAGGTTTAGAGTTTGGGAATTACTTTCATCCTGGAGTAGAGAAGGGTTCGGGGACACCTTAGAGAAGCCTTCCAGAACTTTAAGGGGCCTTACAAGAAGGCTGGAGAGGGACTTTTCACCAGGACATATAATGACAGGACAAGGGGGGATGGCTTCAAACTGACACTATGTTTAGATTAGATATTAGGAAGAAATTATTTGCTATGAGGGTGGTGAGGCACCAAAACAGGTTGCCCAGGGTAGTGGAAGCCCCACCACTGGAAGAGCTCAAGACTAAGTTGGATGGAGCTCTGAGCAACCTGGCTGAGTGGAAAATTCCCTGCCTATGGCAAGGGGCCTGGAACTAGATGATTTTTAAGGTCCCTTCCAATTCAAACTATTTATGATTCTTTAATTTTGACAGGAAAATAAATTTTATTTCCTTCAGCTACTCTCAATGGCTAAACAAATATGGTTTCAGTCAAAAAATCCACAAAGTAATACCAGTTAAAAACCAGAAGATTACAAGCAGTATTATGATACTTAAGTGACAGATTTATTCTTATACATATAATTCTTATAATAAAATCTCTCAAACAACAAGTTTTTAGAACAAGCTGTTGAGCATTTGTCAAAGTATCATAGATCCAACATACAGTATTGTCTTTAAAGAATGTAAGTGTTGGGCTTTGGAAGGAAATAAAGATTTCTCTCCCACTACTGGCAAAGTTAGCATTTATGTCATACAAGATGAATTGTGGCATTCTTCCATTCTCTGTAAACATTTATGGATCTCTTCTTTCTTCTTTTGTCTCTGTTACAGTTAAAATTCTCAAGATCTATAACCAGTTCCTGAGAGGAGCATTTTGCATTCCTTTTGATATATGCTTCTAGTTAGGTATTTAGGTCAACTAGAACATGATGCACAGTGATGTCACATACAGAAAGAAATAGCAATCTTAAAGAATTCCATTAAAATTATGACAAACAAGTCTAGTATAGCTGTCAAACACAAAATTTCCTTTCTTTTGCTGTCTTATTCTTAATTTCCTTATCATTAAGAAAAATTTCTTTGAACAAAGGCTTGTTAGCATTGGAACAGGATGCATGGGGAAAGGTTGAGTCACTATCCCTCTAGGATTTTTTTTAAAAGTAGCTGTAGCACTTAGACACGTGATTTAGTGGTGAATGTGCCAATGCTCGCTAAATGATTAGAGATCTTTTCCAAACTAAATGATCCTATGATTCTGTGATTCTATTCTATCATGCTTAAATATCTAAAGCTGGACAATCAAGTCTACCAGACGTAATAGAACAAGAGACACTGGATGAATTAATTTATAATTACTGAAACAAGTGATCTAAAAAGAAGACTTTGACACAGAAAATAGTCATAACATGCACTTTTTGCACCATGTACCAAAACTATGTTTCTAAAACCTTTGTTTAATAACATTACATCTCACATCATCCCCAAATCTCACTAAGCAACTGGTTAGGTTAGAAAGTTCTCTGGACAGTGGGATTCTGCTTTTGCACTTGCATTAAATTATTCTAGCGTGGGCACCTAGATCCTTTCAAAAAGCTAAAGCTGGAAGCTTTACAAAAGGGCTGCAAAATTCTCAGAAGTTTCAAGTCCATGTTAATATTCAAGGGAAACACACTACATGGTGGGTAACACCTATGCCAAAATATAAGAGTAGTATAGCTTTTGGTTAAAATACTTCTTTTAAAAAGAGAGTAAAAATAAATGCACAATTTTTTATTAACAGACAAGTTTACTTCAAGTTAACCCTCATGAATTACATCAGGCCCAAATTTTTCCATCAAGGTTTTGAAGTCTCAATGAAGCTAAATACTATTGTCTCATCTATTGCAGTATTCAACTCTAACGAATACTATTAAAAAATCAAACATCAGACCAAGGGCTAACTCTAGGACAACAGATACTCTCTGATTTTGCTAAAAATTATCATTGAGCCTTATTCTTCCTTCCTGTCTGCCAAAAAAATCAGAATAATTTCTCCTTTTATCTCATATCATCAAACACAATGAATGTCTACATGTCTTCAGTTCTATTTTCTTTGCTCTCCAATTTGTAAATTAGCCTGAATAATTTAATTTACCCTACTCACTCATTTTCTTTGTTTCATTTGTTACTGATTTCTATATTTCCTCCTCTTTACAAGAGATTAATATCTCCCATTTTGAAAGCATCACCCAAACTCTCTGTATCAGATTTGCAGCAACAGACTACACAGTTAATACGCTGGTAACACAATACAGTGCCCTAACTACATCCAAAAGTGAAAATTCATCTCTTCTACATCAAATATATTCAATTCTGTTCATCCTTTGTGATGCATTATGTAAAGACATATATGCCTCATGGATTGTCTGGAAATTATCTAATGCAAAACTTTCTGTTGCCACATTAATATTCCAACTTAAAATACCTGCTACATATGCCAATATGTAGACACATTAATTTATATTAAACTAAATTATGTTAGGTGAAGTAAAAGCCCTACTATGCTACATTTCTCTCTTTTGAAAGACAAAATTAACAAAATTATCTAATATAAAGTCTTAACTGAATAGAGGTTAAATATACACATGTGCAATATAGATTTTTCTCCTTTACTTCATCGTCACTGATCTATTATATAGATTCTTGCCTTTTCTTCCAGTGCCCTCTTTTCCTTTGTTTCTGGCTTTGGATCTTGTGAATGGCTATGCAATTTCCTTTGCTATATTAAAACTTGCCTCTTTTTCCCCCCCTAGTGCAGCACAACCAAACAAAGGACAGTACAAGGACATAGAAACCATCATGAAATGCCTTTTATTTCACAGCTCTTTTCATCTGCTTAACAAATAACAGAAACCACGGTTAATCATTGCATACTTCTGGTTCCCTGGGCACTCATGGAGCTCTCCATATGGCCTGTTCAAAATGGAGGCACTTGCATATATCAGATCTAAATTATGCAAAAAATGTGATCATATAGTGGAACAGAGTAATAATAGAAAAGATACCTACTCAAGAAAAACAGAAACCTAGCTAATAATCACTCCACATTTCCAACTCCCAGGGTAGGAGAACATTGTGCTAAATACATAAATCTATATTCTGACATTAATTTCATAATATTTAAAACATATTCACTCTTGAGATTTATACATTGTTCCTTCATGCAAGAAGCCAAATAGCACAATAAATTGTTTTGGTTTTTCATTCCTCTCTTTTTTTTTGCCTTTTTTTTTTACCTTGCTCTTGATATGACCAAGCTCTTCTAGGTCCTCTTCTTTTTATTTACCTTTTCTTTTGCTTTCCATTCTTATTATTCTCTTCATAAATTACTATTTTATCACCTTTTTTTTAATGTTCATGACCCAAGATAAGCAAGGAGTCTAAGCAAAGATAATATGTGATTATTTTCTACAGGGAAAAGCTGAAAAAAATTTTACTCATGTGCTATAGGCCTTGCATTGAACAATCTGTGGAGAAGACTACAGGTACATATTTCTGGTGAGCCAAAGTGGTTATGGTTAAACTTTTTTGCTTCAGCTTTGCTTTGCTTCAGGTTTTGATATGTGGTACATTGGTATTTTGAACCAGGGATACTAATAAGCAAAGAGGGCAGGCCAGGACAAACACATGAGTCCATTCCTGGTGGGCAGAAGGAGACCAGGCTCATAGCTGGTGTAAAGAAGAGTCCAGTCATTCTCAAGGCAACTGCACAGTTGGATACCAGGCATCATTATCAAGGGCAACTGACAGATGCAATCACTGCTATAGATGAAAAGGAAATTACTGTTATAAAAAGGAACATGGAAGAATATTCTGACTGAAAATTCAGAAATCAAAAAATGGCAAAACTAAGTTTTCCTTAGTTTTGTTAGTTCAGCCTGCATGTGCTATAGACTTAAGGCTTAGTGGGGTTAGTATCAGCACTTACCTCAGCAGGAGGAGACTTTGTAGGCTGAAAAGGTGTGTAGAAATATTGCATGTACCTTAATTAGGAAAGTAGCATAGACTGAATTTTCCTATGGAGTTAACAGAGAACGTGTGTTATTACACAGTCTTAAATTGGGTAGCCACATATTATTTTCCCACTGGACCTAAGCCTTATTCAAAATATGAGATGGACAGTTGCCTGTACATGAACCAGAGCTGTGCAGTGGTAAGAAGAAAAAATAAGCAAACACAGCTAAACTTTGTGCCAAATCCAGCAGATGAGTTGCTGCTTTGAGATTTAAAGGTCTAGAAAAAGCAAAAATAAAACCAGCAGTTCTTCAATTAGAAACTTATCATTGAATACCTACTCTACACTGACAAAGTGAATGCCAGAGCTGGCTGCTGGCAGGATTCATTCTGATATATTCTGAAGATTTTATATATGTGTTTTAACCAGGTAGAATCTCCTATGGTGTTAGAACCAGCAAGGTTAGCTTGTCATTTTTGTCAGTGAGTTAGACAACATTGTACTAAATGACACAAGGCAAATTCCCTGTTTTTCATTCCTGTGGCCTTGTAGGGAGATGCCAATCACCTGATGAGTGGTATTAATAGTTTATGCTGCTCTACCCACTTTTAAGAACTGGTAAGGAAGTCTCTGAAACATCTCTCAAATTGGTTTTGATGTTGCTTTATTAGAAAATACATATTAAATTTGGTATAGTTGTTTTGCAATATTCAGAGAGTTTCTTTTGGTTTAAAATTCCATGTTAGAAAGGTAGACTTTAGTTTAAATAAGTTGATCTTGGACTTGAAGCTCTAAATCATAGTGCATTTTTTTCATCACCCAAGTTTCTTGATAATGGAAGACATGAACTTAGGGTTATGTACTGTTAAATAGTAGTTTTATTAAGTAGATTGACATAGTAGATCTGAGCCCTTATATAGGCCAATACCTATATTCAGGAAATACCCAGGAAATTTTCTTTCCCTTAAACAGCTTGTAATGTGAAACTTTTCTTGGTACTGCCTGATAAAAATTTACCTCATTGTATGCATGCATGCACTGGTCTGTGTTTTGATGGGCATTTATGATTTCAGGAATCTAGAATCAGTTTTGAGACTTATCTCTCATAGTATTCCCTCATCCAGCAGAGAATGGAAGAAAGACTGTCCTCCTTTTACATTGGATGCATCCTGCAGTTCAGCCTCTTACTGGACAGCTCTGTAGCCTTGAAATGCAGATTCACTGCATTGGAATATACTTTCATCAGCTGCACCTGTATTGTGTGTTATCTGTTTAACATGTCCAAAAAAATTTGTACAGTTTTAATTTTAAGCTTAACTATTATTGGCACTAAACACAGATAAGACAATTCAGTTAAGACTTTACTAAAGTAGATCTAAACATGCAAGGGACTTAAATTGGGGTTTAATTTATTTGGATTTGATTCTTCAGCATTCAAATGAAGGTTTGAATTTGGTATCCTCTGCTTGGTACAATGCTTCTTTCTGTCTCAGGGAAGTTTGGATTAACTTAATTAGACAAAAAAAAAGCCTGTATTCTCATGAACATCAAAGTAATGTTGTTACATAGTTCCAGTCCAAGAGTAACATATAAAGAAAAAGTCTGCCTACTAATATTGCAGGTTTTACCAGGTATAGTTTTAGTACAGTCTGCTAAATGCAGTTATGTGCCTAGGACAAGGGATTATTGCACAGCTTAACCAGAAGCTAGCCCTTTTGCCTCAAAATATGACTCAAAGAACTGCATCCAGTCCTTTATGAGTTGTTTTCACTTCCATTTTTCCTATATACGATTATCACCCTTTGTGTGTGAGCAGAGGAGCTGTGTTCCATGAGTGTCTGCACACACAGACACACAGACACACAGACACACAGACACACACACGTGCACATGCCCCTCATATCAACAAGAAGAATGTGGAAACAGGGAGAGACCACGGGACTCCACAGTCATTCCCCAGCTCCTCTCCCTGGCTGGAGCTGAAGCCCTCTTGCAGCACTATCTGTCCTCTCATCTCCCTTCTTTCTCACTTACAAGTCTCTACCTGTTTATCTATTTGAGGCTGATTGCTTCTAAGCCATTTTAGGAAATTAATTTCTTTTCCTTTTTCAAAAACTTCCTATGGGGATGTTCCTCTTCTCCAACATGGTAAAAAGTGATATTGTTTCCCACCTGTTTTTAACCCTGTGACTCTCTTTTAGGGGCCCAGATGTTCCTCTGCATGGAAATAGTCTTGGAAAGACATTGATTTCCTAATTACTCTGTGCATTTTCTTTCAAACTTCTGAACTGGACATGGCAATACTAAAGAATCAGCATGGAGCTGAATTCATTAGAGATATGCTGATATATACTGACTAGGACTGCAAATTGCTACATTAGAAGTGAGCAGGCATTTTAGCCAAAAATTTACTGAGAAGGTGTTTTAAAGACTTTTTATTTTTTTCAATATTTTCTTTATTAACAGAAGGAAGTGTGCTTTATTAGCAAAAGGAAGATAAGTCTAAGGTTCTCAGATATGAGTTTTAAGAAAGGCTATGGTAGGAAGGGGAGAAAACACAAAGAACTAATTCAAGGTGAAAAAAACCAGGCATATGGAGCCATATGGAGGATGGCCTAGATAAGAACAAGAGAAAAAATTCAAAGCAATTAGCTGGGAAGCTCTGGGAGAGCAGCATGGATATGAATTTCTGAATGTTGCTTGTCTCAATCTCAATTTGAGTTCAATTTATCCTTTATCCCCCTCTCTTCCTACTTGCTTCAGTAGTGCAGAATAATAAAAAGAAATAAATCTTCCTACTCTTTTTCTATTTTGAATAGGAATTAATCAAATCGACCAGTTGTTCTGCATAATACATTTTGTTGTGACTATTTTCACCAACACATGCAGATTTGATACATTGTGTGATTATTGTTTCTGCAAATCTCAGACACCTAATCATTTCTTTCCTTACATATAGGGAGAAGAAATAAGATTCAACTAGAGTCCTAAGAAAAGTATGTGAACTCGAGCAAGTTTGGTGCAATGCTTCAATATTATACATACACATCCTATACATATGTGAGATGCTTCACTGGAAAAAGGGCCTGAATCTTCTTTACTGTTAAATTGATGTCAGGGAAAGCTTTTGTTGAGCTGAATTTTTAAAAAGTTCCAAAACTTGCCTATAGGTTATCAAAATATTGTAGTGAAATTATATGTATCCTAAGATTGAAATTTTCATATTGGCTTGACAAACTCAATTTTGATTGAAAAAAAAAACTGAGAAAGCCTATACAAAATTGCATTAAAACAATTAAATCAGTGTAAATTCATGATCTTTGCAATTTCCATCATGAGTTTGGCAGGCTCTAAATCTAAACACAACAAAAGCCAGGATAAAGGAAGTGGAATACTGCCAGGAAGGGTACAAGTTCAATTTCCAGTTATCTTAAAAACTAACTGTAAGGTTTCAAAAATATGCATAACTTTAGGGTACTTTCTCAGTCAGTCCCCTGTTACCCTGGGCAATTGTGTCATTTAGTGCCTATGACAGACTAGGTTATCAATTTTACCTCTAATTTTATCTAGATACAAACCTCAATAACTCTGTCTACAAACATGTAGTGGAATACTGCCAGGAAGGGTACAAGTTCAATTTCCAGTTATCTTAAAAACTAACTGTAAGGTTTCAAAAATATGCATAACTTTAGGGTACTTTCTCAGTCAGTCCCCTGTTACCCTGGGCAATTGTGTCATTTAGTGCCTATGACAGACTAGGTTATCAATTTTACCTCTAATTTTATCTAGATACAAACCTCAATAACTCTGTCTACAAACATGTCAAAAGGTTTAAATAATATCTGAAAATGTTTTGAGGTCCAAGATTACGGCTACCAAGGAAGTCCAGAACATTTAGGAGTTGTAATAGTGTTGTGTTTATCAGTATTTTTCTCTTGTACTTTGATCATCATAGTCACTTTCCATTTCAAAGCAAAAAAAAATGTTGAACAATTCCCTCAGAGGGTGGTTTCTGCATAAGAATTCTCAGTTCTTTCTGAGACACCCTGCACTGACATGCCAGCCAGCACTGGGATAAGAAATGACAGATGGCTGAATTGTGAACAATCAGAATTGTATAAATGAAATTAAAAACATGACAACTGATTTCCATATGTGCTCTGTATAAAGTCACAGTTAAGAAAATAGCTTGCATTTCTCATTACCCAAAATGGGATTTGACCAGGGGTATAAAGCTAAAGAGCTGCTTAATTGCTTGGCTAAGCAAGACATGAGGTATATAGCACAATAAAAGACAATAAAGCTGTACAACAACATGCCTACATTTCCCTTTGTATTTACCAGCATCAATATAAACTTACAGTTTACCAAAGACCTCTTGTTTTTGATTCCCAGACAATGGTGGTGAGGAATTCACTAAAAGACCAAATTTCACTCGTTGTTATTACCTGCGTGGCTCCATTAATTTAAATGGATGCACTCACATATGTAAGGCAAGAAGCATTTGGCCCATAAACTGCTTACATTCAGTACTACAAATCTTTAATTTTCCAGGAGTGGCTCTACTAACACACAGAAAGAAGAGAGTTGTATTCAGATCTAATATTTGCATACTATGTAATATATTTGCGTATGTTCATTTTTAGCTGCATAGATAGCAAAAATGAAGATGCATGTTGCCATAACAGTGGCAATATTGGAATATTTCTCCATCTCACTCCAATGTCTATATTAAAATGCAGAGAAGAAATGTCATAAATACACTTCTTGAAATAGAATGGCACATCAGTAACAATGTTTAAAGAGCCTCTGTTCCAAAAATGAAATGTTCATTTCATATACACTAAACCTGAGGTGGTTTTTTTTTGGTTTTGTTTTGTAAGGAGGGAGGAGGAGAGCAGAGGGAATGTTGCCAAGTGAGGGAAGATGGGAAGGTTGCAAAGAAACATTTAGTCAGTAAAACACCATGCTTTCTCATAATGTCATGCATCTCACTCACAATAATTCTTTCTTATTAACTGCTTGGGAACAATTTATTTTCCTCTCAGGCTATGAAGGCAAGTGCAAGTGTAGCAGACTCTGGTTGGAGCTGATAAGCCATCCTATAGAAGCAACACTGCTGGCATGATGAGATTTGTTAAGAGGACAATATCCCATTGGCTCAGACAAACCATGCTGTATATCAAACCTATCAACAGTAATATCTGCAGAATAATGCCTTTATGTATCTGCCAACTGCCACAGAAAGCTCTCCAGCATTCCTTTGGAAATGTGGTTTGATTTTTTAATTTTTGTTCTGTTTGTGCCACTGACGTATACAACAGCTGAAGGTTCACCTACTCTCACTTAAATTTTACAGTATTTTAAAAACCATCCTCTAAAGACACTAAGCAGAAAACTGCACTAAATAAACCAGAAAGTGATCAGTCACTGGTGTAAAAAATTAGTCTTTATGATAAAATCATAAACAAAAAACCCAATATATTTGCATTGTTAAATTATTGCTATGTCACTGTTTAGAATGTTTTAACTGAACTGCATGGTCTTAAAAGAGCATAAATAAAACAAATAACTTCTAACTTCATAATTAAAACTTTAGCTCCTTTATCATCATCGTAGGTTTTGAAAATTTTTTTTTCAAGTTATTCTGTTTGCTATTTATAAAACTGTTTCAGATGTCATATGTTCAAACACTGTCCTTCTTAGATTTTTTTTATATTAAAAGAACATCCTCAACCATTTCTAATGAAAATTTGTGTTGGTCAAGGTCAGTGGGGAAATACAGTTTTATTTTGGGAAAACAGCTATCAAAGACAGTAGAAGTTTGATCACAGGAAATAAATTTGCATCTCAAAGAGTTATAAAAGACAAAAAAATTAAACTTAAAGTTATCTAAAACTACAGGCGGAAGATTACTTTTATGCACTCAATATTCACATTCTGGCAGGAAGAATAAAGATCTCATAAAATTTCTGGTAGTTTTTTTCCTGTTAAATCTGTTGGTAAGTCTGAAGCTGAACAGTTAAATAATTGTTTGAGTGGCAATGTCATGAACAATGCAGACAGAAATTCTATTTCCCTCTCCACTCATTTCATTACAAATATTTCTAGGAGATCAGTACTTATCTGAGTGGACTGCTCAGCTTAGATCATAAATGCTGGACTCCCTGAAGAGATTAAATTGTGCAAAAATAAAATCCTTACTGCAAATTTTGCTTTCTGGTGTGAAGGGCAGCTTTCATATCTATAAAAGGGGAATAAGAGTATTTTTGCACTGGAGAATAGAGAGGGTGGATGTGAAAATTCAAGTATTGAATATATGAAGAATTTGTCTCACTGTTCAGGACAGTGTAAGAGCAACCTGCAGGTAGATGGACAAGCAGACAGGTACCTCCTCTTGCAATAAAAATTAAATAATATTTCGTTCTTCTTCAGACACAGTTTTCCTGGGGTGTGCTGAAGGTGTCTCTCATGACAATACCTGAATTCTTATTACAGTATTGCAGCCTCTCTCCAATTCCCAGATGTCCCTTGACAAAACCCATCAGTCAGAGTGAAGCTGCAACTACTTGGATCTGTGTAAACAGGAGAAGAGGAGGCAGGGATTACTGAAGAAGTAGGACTAAACCCACTCCTCAGCTGAAATCCCATGTTGCTGGCACAGCTATATCATGTCACCATTCCCATATGGAGCTACCTGTGCTGCTGTTCTTCAGTGATCACTGTGGAACTCAGCCACACTGACAAGGGCTCAACTAAACAAGGGGAGGGAGACTGTGCATGCAAGCTGCTCTTGCACCACGTATGGAGAATGCATGAATGCACACATGCACAGGAGAGGAAGATGGATTAGTTCCAATAGACAGTCACTGCAGCAATTTTCCTAAAAGAGAAAATTTTTTTCTTTTTTTTTTAAATATAGAACCTGGTAGGCATCTCCATGGTTACATTTCACTGTCAGTCATCTACATTTAACCTTTTGATGCAAATCCATTCAAACACTGGAAGCACCTCTAGCACTTTCTTATTGTTCCTCCAGCTCCACACATGCAGGGCTGTTTTATGCATGGAAGAGCAGCAGACATGTACATCATAGTCTCAGCCCTGCAGAGCATGCTGATAGCTGCTTCCATGGAGCTTGCATGCCCACAGATCCAAGCAAAATAAAGTCTGTTCTTTCTAGTGGTCCCAGACAACAGGTTTTGACCATTGGCTCAAATGGATATAATCCATTTAATCATGATGCACAAGGACTGAGGCACTCAGCTCATAGTGTTTCACACAGCCCCATAGTGTGAAAAAGAAAAAAAAAAAAAAAAAAAAAAGAAGAAACAGTGCTCCATGAAGTTCAACATTTATGCTGCTGGTTCAAAAGCTGTTTTGTCCTGCTTCTCCACAGATATCCAACACAATACATAATGGAGCATTAGGCAGCTCCACCTCCTCCTAGAGAGATCTACTTTTTGGAAACTGTTACTAAGAAGCTTTTAGCTCCCCTCAATATTTGGGCTGTGATCTGCAATCCTCTTTACACAGGCCATTCAGAGGGAAGAGGTTTTTTATTTAACTTAATAAATAAATGTAGCCTATTCCAAAAATGAAGCTTAACTACTAATTAGCACTTTTTGATTAATGCAAGCTATTTATGAAGATTATACTCACAGTGTTCAGTTCAACAAAACACTTAAACTCATGCCAAACTTCAAATTCATCTCTAGTAAAACATCTTAGGAACGTAATTTCCTCCTTGTAGCAGAGCTGATACCAAGAAGCAAAAGCAAAACTCCCTCTTTTAAAGGGCACTCCACACTACAGGAATACTATTGATAGCAAGCAGTTTATGAGCAGATTGAAATGTATCTGTAGAAACAGATAACAAAAAAATTAACCAGCAAAATATTTTTTTAACAATTGCAACTTGATACGACTCAATGCACTGCAGCCAAATTCTCAGATGCACAAAATAGCATTGGGAGATGGTGTGGAATACATGTAGCTGAAATTATGTATTGAATTCCTTTCATAAAAGTACAGCCTATGCATTTAGCTTTGAAGAAAATATTATGAATATTCCCAGACCCCAAAGCTTGTGTTTTGCATTTCTTGCACTCTTGTAAAATGTTTCACATTGTCCACAAAATACAAACTGTCCTTCCTACTGCTCCTAAAATCTTTCTTAGTTTTGACTACTTGTCTATAACATCTTTGACATTTATGTCAGTAAGTAAAAATCCCAAGAGGCAGGCATTGAGACCTTCATAACATCATCCAAGCAATGACCCATGCAGAAGAGACTATATTTTAGTGTCATGCTCAAGCTGCCCACCTAAATGTATCTCCAGTTTATCCCAAGACCCCAAGAATTGCCATACAGCACTGCTATCAGGCATTCTGCCATACTGACAGATGTGTATGAGCTTAAGCAGCCAAAAGATGGGGTATGATCTCTAATGTTCATTTCAATTGTTGCTTTCCCAGCCAGAAATATCTTATCTGTAGCTTGTTTACAGGGTTCATGCCTATGGCTAAGGGCATAAACCAGCACTAGCTCAGCTCTGAGGAAGCTCATTCAGAAAACTAATGTCTGTTGTCCCTGGCATGAGACATGGTTTGAGAGATCTAGTGTTGCCTTTGTCTTTGATCCTCTATCAATGGGTTCCATTGAATTGTCTGGTAAAACCCATAGTATGTCAACCAAGAATGTGAAGAAAGGTGTCCAGAAATATTAAGATAACATTGAGTTTTGAAGCAAATGTTGTTATTGATCCAAAGCTCTGAACAAATGGTGCAATGCAAAATCCTGAATGTGCCATCAAATCACAAGGAACCACAGAGAGCCTGTTAGGATTGGATGGACCTCTGGAGATCATTTAGTTCTACCCCTCTGCTTAAGCAGAGTTAAGTAAAGAAGGTTGGCCAGAACCATGTCCAGACAGCTTCTGACTGTCTCTACATTGTGTCTGGGGAAACTGCTCCAGAGTTTGACCAGACTCACTCATTTCTTGTGTTCAGACGGAATTTCATGTTTCTTAATTTTGTCAATTGCTTCTTGTCCTGTTACTGAGAAGAGTCTGGCTTTCTCTTCTACATTGTCTTATATCAGTTATGTTGCACAGTGATAGTATCCTTGAGCCTTCTCTTCCCTAGGCTAAACAGTCCCAGCTTCCTCAGCTTTTCCTCACAGTAGAGATGCTCCACTCCTGTCATCATCTTTGTGGCACTTTGCTGGATTCTCTCCAGGATATCCATGTCTCTCTTGTACCAAGGAGACCAGAACAGGAACATGTTTCCTCCCCAGTGCTGAGTAGAAGGGAAGGATCACCTCCATTGACCAGCTGGCAACACTCTTACTGATGCAGCCCAGGATGTTGTTGGTTTTCTTTGCCATGACTAGGCAGTGCTGGCTCACAGACAGCTTGTCACCCACCATGATCCCAAATTCCTTCTCTGCAGAGCTGCTTTCGAGCTGGTGGTGCCAACACACAATGGCACACATTCTTCTACAGATGCAGAAGTTTGCAGTTCTCTCTGTTGAACTTCAGAAGGTTCATGTCAGGCCAGTTCTCCAGCCTGTTGAGGTCCCTGCAGATCACAGCACAACTCTGCTGTATCATCCACTCCACCCAGATTTGTTTTATGTACTAACTTGCTGAGGGTGCATGCTGTCCCATCCTCCACATCACTGATGAAGATGTCATACATCACTGGTCCCAGTCCCAATCCCTGTGGCACATCACTAGTGCCTGGCCTCCCTGGGCCTGACCCCATTCAGCAAGGTTCCATATCTAACATCTGCATGTTTCCAGTGAAGGTTTTTAGAAGCAGGTTCCTACACTCTACATAGAAATGTGTATAGTGGGGGTTTTTCTGGCTGCAGTATATGCATATTCAGAATTTAAGCCTTACTACTGAGTCCAAGCAATGCATAATACCATGATTGTGCCAAGATGTATCTTTATAGAAATAATTTATTTAATTCCTAGTTTGTAGTTATTCTAATTCTGTTTTTTTCTTCATACAGAATTGTGTCAAAGTAGGTGGTAACTGGGTGTGATTTAACTTTTCATCCTCACATGAGAGTAAACTAGGACAACCAGTTTCATCCCAGAGAATTTGGATTCAGCTGCCAAATGCAAGTGTAAAATTGTGAAATGTGATTTGTTAAAACCATTTCAGTAGAAAAATATTAATTATATGCAAAATGAAATGTCTAATGGATCCCACTAATTAAGTCTCAAACAAAGTGTTATTGTAGCTCTGATGAACTTATCTTTCTCTTTCAAATTTAAACTGAAGTAGATAATATAGATGAAATTTAAGAAAATAAGATTTTTTTTTCACCAGGTGAATCACAGTTGAATTATAAGGATACCATATACTCAGTAATGCTGCCATACATATCACTAATTTTTAAGTTACCCATCAAAACGTAAAATTTAATACTGCTATTCTGTGCTTTGGCCATGGGTTGGTTTTTTGGGTATTTTTTTTCCTGAAGTTCAATTCATGAATGCTTTCTGAAACAGCATGGTTTGTTTTCAACTCTCTGCAGCTCTGGATCACTAGTTTAATACTCTGCAGTGTTTTAATAGGAATCCACATCAAATGGTAAGCTTCCTTCTGCTGCACCAGACAATAGAGTTGCTAAACATTAACAATGCCCCCTGGGAAGGAAGGGAAAACACATTCCTAAACTCTTGTAAGTCAGACCAAAATTGTAACATTCTCTGTATTTGAAGGCAGAATAACATCAAGAAAAACTGTTGGAAAGGGACTTGTCAGGTACCAAACACAAAATTCAAGTTATCAGAATAAGAAAAAGTTTTATTTCTATTTGTTACAATTTCAAAGCAAATAGCCCACAGGGTTAAGAAAAGCAACAACTTTTAAATGGGAAAAGAAAACCCTGTCTCTGGTAAGTGAGTGTATTTCTTTTTTTTTTTACATTATATTCTGTATCCCATTTGAATACACAGTGTTATAAACACATCAAATTTTTTGTCAAATTATATATATCAAAGCAGTCAAAATAGTCCTCCACATAGGTCTATAAAATGATAGCACATTGTATAGTATTTCTTAAATGTAGCAAAAGAGACTTTCTAATGTTTTTCTCTGCTATACATTTTACTGAATGAACAGCTCTTAATTTTTGAGGAAAACCTTACAAAAGACAAAGCTGCAAGAGAAGCCATAGATTCCCATAACCCTTTGTGCATTTTTAAGCTTTCAATCTTCTATTTCTTTTTTTTTTTTCCTCAGACGAAGTGAAATTTGTCAAACCCAGTTCAGATTCTGCCTTTTAAAATATCAAAGGTGAAAAACAGGGAATCTGTGGATAATGTGGTAAGCAAAAAAAACTTTAATGAGAAGGGAATCTTTGTTCTGTATCAGCCATTGCCAGAATAGAGAAGAAGCTGCTCAAAAAGAGAAATGAGAGACTTCATTTTCCTTTTAAATATAAGGGACAATAAGGTCTACAAAGGCTTATGTGTGATATGTACATCTGCAGTGAAAAAGGTGTTGTAACAGAGGCAGGGGACAGGGATGATGATGGCTATGGTGATAGAACAAAGGCAGAATATTGCTCATGGATACACACATCAATGTTGGTTGATTAAACAGCACCAAAAAAACACTTAGAAATTACATCTGAGGATAAAACATCATGGATATTTTGCTAAGTAGTTAGCAATAATTAAGGCACTTAGTGGCTAGATTTTTGCTAAGATCAATGCTTCTGTGTTTGGCTGCTATACTCACATTCATTTCCAATCTCATGGAAGGTCCCTTACTAGACAAGACTCCCCATATGAATCTGAGCATTTTCTGCAGCCCCCTCCCTCATCAGCCTGACCTTTGTTATTGTTGGTCATTCACATTCTCTGCTTTTAGATATTGTCCTGTTCTCCATCCTGCTCTTTAATGAACAATCACTTCAATTACTATCAGAAAACCCTATCAAATGGAACCTATCTAAACACTCTTCAATATTCCAGCTAAGCTGGGTTCTGGTTTTTTTTGGCTATGTGTGGATTTGAACAGATTTCCTATCACATATAAGAACTTTGTCTTCCCATATTGATTAAGCAGACAAAAAAATCAAGTCCCTTTTTTTTTCATGTACTTGCCTGTATTTCTTTTCCTTAGTAAAATGACCAAGTCCTGTTAATATGAAATACCTGGCCTGATATAATTGAAATAGTGCCTGTTTTAGAATTTAAATAGAGCTATAATTCTCCACTGGCAGAGAATGAGAAGAATTCTAGGTCTTTATCCATGCTTAAACTTCCTTCCTCATAATTTTTTATAAGTAATTAATAGTAATTAATAGCAAACTATCTCAATATTGAGAATGGGGGGTATGATCATATATTTAGGCTTCTCCATAATTTGACAACCAGCCATCAAACAAAAAATAAATGTTTTTCCTTGCTTTTTCAGCCTTTTTTTTGAGCCAAAAATACACAACCCAGGCATTTTAATCACTTTATTACACGCTTTTATTTTATTTTTTTTTTTATGTCACAAGTTACTGCACAGAACCTTACTACCTGTTTCCTAAAATTATATAATAATATGTGCATATTCTGGTTATACTTACTGTTCTCAAGTAGCTACTGAATTTGAACATCTTCTACTGGAATTCAGACAGTGGTATGGCATATTGGCTTTCTAGAATGAACCACTTAGTGTAAAAGGACCTCAGAGAATGGCTGTTATTGAGAATAAACAGGAATGGAATACCTTCCCTCTTCTTCCCTTTCATCTTCCCTTTTTCAAAACTAATTATATAGCCACTTCTTTTTGAAGGGTACTCATGTTTATTTTCAAACCTCCAAAAGGCATAAAATCAATGTGTAGAGAGTTTGCTTGAATTCTCCCTTTGTGTGTTTAATACTTTAGTGGAATTCAGTGGATTGATACCAGAAGCCTTTTTGTTTGAACATCCCTGATGTCTCTCGGAATTTGTCAAAATTCTGCTCCTCAACACAGAGCTCACCCAATGGTTGTTCACCCTTACTGAGCTCTTCATTACAGCACTTGTCAAAACACCACAGCACCTATCTATTACAGCATTTTGTGTAAACGTGTATTCTATTCATGTGATAATTATTTTTTTTTCTTTATCAAGCCTTTTTATTGTAGATAGTCTTGCCTCCATTCAGTGACTTCCTTGTAGAATGACCTTACCTTATTGGGGTTTCTGCTCCGTCTGCTTTACCGAGCTAGGCAAGTGTTGTTGTTTGCATTGTTCTATCAGTCTCCTGGCATTTGTTTTATCTTGATCATATTCCTCAGCAGGAATCTGACTCCTGTCCTGAACACATGCTGTTCTTACACTGTTGGCAGACTGTGTACATAATTAACCTTTTTGCCATTCAGTTTTGCCCACAAAAGGGGCTTCAGAAAGCATTTACTCTGCTTCCTTTTACACTTGCCCAGAGCACAGAAATCACAGCCTGGATCTCTCTGCTGACCTTCTCACAATGTGGTGCTAGTCACAGTAGAATAAACCAAAGTTTCATCCATCAGCCTGATCACAGAGCAAAGGGTACATGGGCTTCATGAGGCACCCAGAATCCAGGCAATGCCTAGTGTGAGTTTTATCCCTCTTTCTTTTTTCAAATTTTAAGCAGAGAATCAGCTGAGTAATTTTTGGCCAACTGTACCTTTCACAGGTATCTTTGAGTTTAACTACAGTGCAGTTTAGAGCAGACAATAAACCTTTCATCTGCTCAGACATAGACCTATTAAGTAACATGCTTCTCTTCTCTTCCCCCATATTTCTACCTAAATAGATTCTGGAACTAAGGATGCAACGTGGCTTTCCCTAAATAGAGTGTGATCTTCACATGGGATATTAAAGCAATACAGTTCTGCTGATACCACTCATGTCAGCTGAGAATCTGGCCTTTGATTCTTTATAGAGACATGAGTGTAATCAGTGTCATTAATATCTTGCCAGAAGGCATTAAACCTTCTTTGACAGTTTATTGTTTTTGTATTTTTGTAATTTTTTTCAATTGTCTTTGCTGCTGATTGGAAGAGGATGTTTCCATTACTGATTTCAATAAGGCTTAAAGGAATAAGGATGCAACAAAACAGGCTCACATGTGGACATGCTTCTGAATTTATAGTATATTTGTTGGTTCATCTCAACTACATTTGGGAGGGTGAATTGGTCTGTAATTTGGGGTAATTCTGAGAGCCATTTCGTGCCATGCATAATTTTACCATCAGATAGAATTGTTCTTTATGGAGTTAGAAAGCCTCACACTCTTCTTCACTTATTTGACAGGCAAAAATAAGCAAATGGGGAAAAAATCCAAGTGAATTTTTTTTTTTTTTT
>VZRH01003528.1:1253288-1291335 GCA_013397555.1 Urocynchramus pylzowi
ATGGGGAAAAAAACCAAGTGAAAAAAAATTAAAAAAAAAAAAAAAAACCAGGTTGTTATTCAACAAACAAGCTAACAGATGAACATAAGTATTGTAGAGTAACAGAAAGATGATGCTGAGTAAAAAATTGTTGGTTTATGGATAGGGTTGTATTTTGTGTTGTTCTGCAACCCCCCTTTATTCTTCTCTTTTTCCTTTCTGCCTCTAATCTGACTTTCCCTCTGTAAAAGGTGGATAAACCCCATGTTGTTTCTTTTGTTTCTTCCCCTACTTTTCTTTTTCTTCCATCAAAACTGAGTATATACCTCAATTTATCTTTATTACATGATCAATTTTAAAGTGTAAGCACTTTTTTAATGCCTACTTTGTATCTGTATAGTGGCATTTTCAGTCTCAAACAAATGAGGTTGCACTTGCATACCTGGCTATAGTGCAAACTGAAGATGACAAGTCCTAAGAGGAAGATGGGAAATCCTGCAGGCTTTCATGGGATCTGCTGCGCTCAGAAGAGGTGAAACATCTGAATTTACTCAGTTGAGTTGAAAACAAGGTCCTGAGCATGCATATTTCCCTCCCCACAACCTACAGCACCAGTGTTTAGAAAATGTGGGACACATTTGTAATGAAGAGATGCATAATGCTCCTACTGAAAAGGTCACCTGTTTCAATCAGCTTGAGCTCTGGGTCTCCCAAATTTCATCCGTGTAATGCAGACTGCTAAGCAGAATGAGGAAACAATTTTTTTGCTACTAAACCATTAGTAGCCAAAAAAATGGGTATAGTGGACTATACCCATTAATATCCAGCACAAGCCACTGGGTCACTGGGTACCTTGTTAAAGTACTGGGGAAAGTAACATGCTACTGGTCCACTTTCTTGAGGAATGCTGTGAATTCTTCTGGAAGCCCATGAGGACTTTCACTGGTGTTTAATTAATTTCTCAGTGTAGTGAAATGGGGCAAAGGTTCAACAATTCAGCTATAATTCAGCCATTTACAATACAAAATTGTGGAGGATTTTTCTAAAAATCATATACACAAATATATACAACACAAGAAATGACACCTGCCTAATTCATCTTCTATGTTCTCTGCTAGGAACACTGTGCCTTTCCTCTTTGATTTAATGAAAATTAGTTTCAGTGACATACAGTGAAGTGGAGACACCAGGTTCTTTCTTAAATTGGGGAAAATATGAGCCCCGTTACCTTTACATTTTATGAGCTGGTTGCTCTTTAGTGTTTGGCAAGACAAATAGAGTTACATACTGTGAGTGACTAGGAACAGAACTTCACTATCAATCACCTGCCTGACTCTGCACAAATTCTGTAGGGCATTCAGGACATTTTGCTGCCTATGAATATTTCAGACAAGATGAATCCCTAACAGATTCCTGATGGATTAATATTGGAAAGCAGGACTTTTTTTTGTTTTATAGCAGTTTTTCAAAATACTATTGCCACTAAAGCTCTGCAGCAGCATATCTCTTTAAACGAAGAAACTAACCCAGGGGAGGGAGTATCACTGACTGCCTTTATCACAAGTCATTTGAAGACATTATATTTAATATATTTATATTGTATGAACTGCAACAGCAGAAAATGGAGAGTTATGGAGTTTGTTTTAGCTTCTAAGTCTTTAATATGGCACTAATGAAAGTGAATTACAGTGGATGCTTTAATAAAGCCAGCTCCTGGGCAGAGTCATCCAAAGGTGCAGGCGATGGGCCTGGATCTCTTGTAAACCTCCAAAGGTTCCCCAGTGCTATGGGAGGAGGGTCTCTAACACTGAGAAAACTGTGGTTCCTCACAGTCTTTTCATAATGACAAGCCATCTTTCACTGCCAGAAACCTGGAAAGGGACTATTCTATATAGAGAGATAATTCTGATAACTCCTACACACTCATCATTCCAAATTGTATATTATGGAGAATTGTTTTGTGAACATATTCACCTGCCCAAAGACCTCCAGTCACTACTACAAACAAGGCCTCCAAAATGTTTAAGATACTTCTATCAATAGTGATCTTATGATAGGAAATTACCTTATCTTCTTTATTGACATCTTATTATTTGAGCACTAAGATGACAGCTTTATTTTAAATCCACATTGATTCTGCTCCTCCACGCACCCTTAAGAGACTTTTGCAAATCTAGTGGAATAGATTTATTCTGATTTGTGATTCTTTTCTCACGTTAGGGAAATCAGAAGTACCTATTAAGTGCACAATTTTTATAAAAATAAAATTTCATTTGCATTTCATTAATTTAATTATATGTCCATCAAAGTACATAGAAGACATCTATTAGTTGTCCATTTTTCTAATGAATCTACAACAAAATACAGTTATCATAAACCAAACATATGAAATCATAACACAGTCAACAGAGGATTCAACCTAATGTCCACCTTCAACTAACCTTCAATTTTATACTTTTATTACAGAAATTTCCTCTTGATTTTAGCTCATCTTCAGCCTTAATCTGTGCTTCCACCTCCTGTTAAACAGCTGCTACATGCCAGTCCAAGGACAGCTGCATTTCAACTCATGTGAAAAAATCCTTTTATCTCCCATGACTACTTCTCCAGGTTGTTGTATTAATTAAATTTTGCAGAAGACTTTGAGGTATTTGGATGCCTGCAAAGTGTCATTAATTACAACCTCATGCTATAGGCAAGTATCTTCATGCTTACACAGCTCCCAGGTAAGGCCATATGTGCCTAAGCACTCCTGAACTTTGCAGTATTCATAAAAATATATGAAATTTGGAGGTCAGGCTTACTTTCAGTCAGAACCTGAACCTTTGCAGAACAGAAAGAAAATACGCCAACTTTTTTCATTTCAGACTTTGTCAAATGATGGAATATTTTTCTTTATTAGCACAAATATTAAACATGATCTGACTAATATCACTGCAGTACATCTGTTGTTGTAATGGATATGAGTTTGCCAAGCTATTCTTTCATTTTGTTGTAGCAAGAATAAAAAGCCCAGCCCATTAACAAGAATGGGGTAAATGATCTCACTTCATCATTTTCAGAGGGACTGATGGAATATGAAATGAGTTTCATGGTAGCAAAGCATCACAGTATTACAGGATTGTTTGAAATTACATAGATAAATGGACAGATAGCTGCAAAGCAGTCTCTTGAATATTTGTATATATACATATTTATATATGTCTGCATGTCTATATTGCATTTATATTTACATTTTAAATCTATATCACATTTATATTTACATTTTAAAACAGAAATAGAAGAGTATTGTTTAACTTTAATTGTTGATACTCATGACCCTCTATATGTCCTTACCAGACACATAGTCATCCTGTGACAAATCATGTTGGTATAACTTGTTTTCCTCTGCTGAGGATCTGGCACTGCATGTATGCACATGTATGTCTATATATAGATATAGATTATATAGATGCATCTACAGAAACATATAAGCTACATGTACAGAAACATATAAGGAAACTTGGAGTGAGAGCACCTTAGGTTATCTTTTTCCATTATAAAACATTCTATGGCCTTTTTATATCTTCTACCTCCTTTGATGCAACATGAAAATACCAAGAAAGTAAAGAGAAAATCCTTGGGGGAAAAAGGAAAAAAAAAGGAGATTGCTTTGAAATAACAATCTTAGCTGGATTTATTTCTTTATTTATTGAACATGGTTAAAATCAGGGACTGTCTAGCAATGGCTGGGTTCCTCATAAAACCTTAGGCTATCTTCCCAATAAATGTTCCAGAACTGGTCCCCTCATGATGTGCTATACCAGAGATGCCATGAACTGCTGGAAGTTCTACAGCGTTTCTGGACACAAACCCAGGCTTGTTATCCCTTCAGAAAAAAACCCATTTTTTTTTTAGATTTAAAGTGATAAAAGGTTCCAATTAAGGTTCTAGGCATCCTAACACATTTCTTGGAAAAATACAGCAAAATACTAGTTTTCCCTTGGCACAAGGTTGAAATGCTGAAACTCAGCCCAAATGGGTCACAGCTTTCAAGCTCACAGCCAAATGAGGAAAAATAGGATTGTGTAGTGATTTGAAATCTTTCCTTTTAAAAAAAACCTAAAAAATAATGCTTTAAGTTCTGCAGTAAACAATGGAGGGTTAGTTTTCAAAATCACTGTTTCGTGTTTTAAAAGTGCTGGATGTGCATTTTTTGCTTCTTTTGTAAAAATCTAGCAATGGCTTAATCAATTTTACATTATTTTTACATAATACTTTGTCTTTCTTCCATGCACAACTTGTTCACATAGGGAAGGGGAATAAGGCTTACAGAAGCAGCTGAAGTATCTTAGTGCACCCCAATTTCCATGAATGTGATTTCACAATATAACTAATTTAAAATAATTTTCCACATAGTCTTACATGTTCCACAGCATAAATGCCTCTCACATGATGACTTGCTGCTGGCTCCCTGTACCTCAGGGAGCCTGGCCTCGCTGTGCCCTGGCAAAAGGGTATTGATAGCTGGGAAACTGGGATGGATGCCTCTGGCAAGAAACCATGATGAGCTTTAAAGGTCACATAAGAAGAATTACATTCACATTCTCTTATTTGATAATCAAGCAAAATTACTTGTATTTGAGTGATAAAAGTATTTCTCATTTAAATCCGTTACCTTTGTTCAACTCTGATTCCCATGGAACTCAATGAAAATATGGAAGCTTTCAAGAAATATGGCCAAAGAAATGAAAGGAAAAAAAATTGTTATTAATAACAAATTATAATCAGCACTTTAATGTTAAGATAAGAAACTTAGTAAATACCTTCAGGCTAATAGAAAATAATTTTAATATTTTAGACAGGTATGCATCAATTTTCAAGATGCAGACTATAATGTACCAGGTGTAAATATGAAATGATCCCCTATTTCCTAAAAATTATAGCTATTCATTGCAACATACTTCCTGTCACATAATTTATTTTCTAATATTTTGCAAAGTAAATGTATGAATACATATCCTCAATTGTAGTGTTGAAGGTGTGAAATTATTCCTCTATTTGCACATGGTTTTGATTGTTGGGGATTTAGAATATCCTGAAGCTTAGCTGGGAAAAAATTGCTACAGTTGAATATATTACTGTTGAAGTAATTATTCAACTGAAGTTGAAGTAATCCATACAAAACAAAAATAAAACTAAATAGATTTTTTACAAAATTTACCATGCAAAAATAAACAGTGATTTTTTTAAAAAATTCTGTTTTGGGAATTCAACAGATTTTTAAGAAACCTTTGTTTCAGACACTAAACATGGTAGTGTCTTTCAGTTCTCATAGCGTCTGAGCCTCCTTCACATTGCAAATTCTCCATAATAACAAGATTATTTTGTTTACAAAACCACAGTATTGCAAAACATTTGCATCACTAATGTAATTAAGTACTTGTGTACATGCTAATGTGTTCTACCTAATCTTAGGTTTGCAAATTTTCAATTCTGTGTAAGGGATAGAATTATAATTTTTTCCTTTCAGTAAAAGCTTCAGGGTTTAATGACAAAAATTAACTGGATAGCATTAGTGTATTCCAAGAGACAAAGAAAACTATGCTGCAGGAAATTATCCTGCCAGAAACAAGCAAAAAATTTTCCCATGTAAATTTTGTGACTAATGTTAAGCATGCATTGAGCTTTTAAGCAATTAAAATGTTGTACTATGCTCAACCATCATTTTATGCCCTGAACACAGATAAAGAGAATAACTGCTGATCCAATAGTCCTAATCCAAAGCTGATTGATGTCACTGGAAACATTGTAGTTATCTGGCATCCTATGAAAGTGTAAGGAGCTCTCTAAATGCATAGGCTAAAATGTAATTCCATTTGAAATATTTTTATTGAGACTAGGTGCTGTCTGTTAAAACAAATTAATTTTAGTCATCTGTGCTACACCCTAAGGTGGAATACCTACTCATTGTTATATTAAAAGCTCATGAGTCCAAAATAGATCTTTCATTAATTACTGCCTAAGAAAACAGTTGGCCTTAGCCAGAGAAAATGCAGATTAATTATCACTGCTCAGTCACTTGTAGGACTGGATCCTCAATCTCAATGTGGCTATATAATACACTGCTAATGAGGCTTCATTAGAAAACACCCTGTCCCAGTCTAAATAATTTCTTTTATCACATTTATTATAAAATAAACCCTATTTCTTTGGTTTTTAGTCTAAGTCCTTTTCATTTTTTTACCTATGAAAATCCTAAGCCTCCCACTTATTTCTGCACATTTATTTACATGTAACTCTTACCATAGCTGTCATTTACCACACAGGCTCATTAAGAAGAAATTGATTACTTGTCCATATCTTCTTTGTCTTATTATAAGGAAGTTCCAAAGTAGGGATAGCAGTCATTTAACTAAAACATGAGAAACTTATTAGCAGAAAGTAGCAGAAAGGAGAAGTCTCAACTCTTCCACTATTGCCAAGCTCTAATCCATGCAAGGAGTGAAGGAACAGGATTTAAAGAACGATAAACACAACTACAGGCCACCTCTAGCATTTCTTTTTTAACAACCTAATCACAAATATGTCCCATGTAGACTCCTTTCCCAGTGCTTAGCCTGCCTGGGCTGTAGATCAAACAACTGGATTTACATCTCTTCAAGAAGCTCACAGTATCTGAGTAGCCAGAAGATAACTTGGAAATCCTATTTTCTCATGGACTTATTGTCTTTTATTCATGAACTTATAGTCACAATTATTGCCACACTTTTTCTGAAGAATTTTAGTGCCAGGTCCTGGCAAGGGAGCTCCTAATGATTTAATGCTTCTGAAAATGAAAAGGTTATCTAATGGTTAAATTTAGTGACTAAATATTAAAAAGCCCTATTCATAAGAATTTTTGAACACTCTCAATGTCCTGAACGTAACATTGATCTTTCATTAGTTACTAGAAGTGAACACTTTTTGAACAGTTTTTTTCCTGGTGTGTTTGCTTGCTCTTGGTACAAAGCCTCAAATCCACATTCAGATGTCATCCATGAACCAGGATAGTCTCCTGATTACTGAATCAGGAATCTATAACTGAATCTATTTTCCTTCTTATGGTTAAAATGGTACCTAATTCAGGTGCAAAACCACTATCACTTTAGTTGAAAAATTGACTAAATTTCTAGAATTAATATTAGCAGTACACATGACTGAACTGTGTTCCATTTATTACTAATTATTTTAATTTGCAGAGACTGCTAAAGCAATATATCATAACATCACTAATGACTGTTAGAAAAGGTGACTACTCAATTGCTTAATAAGTGACTAACAGCTGAAAGGGAGATAAATCCCACTGCACACTGGAGTGTCTTTACTTGCAAACACTTGGCTTTATAATCTCAGCATTGTTATCTTAACATCTTTTTTTTTTTTTTCTGTGGAGTTTTATAATGAAGATTCTTACTGGCTATTTAGAGCTTGTCATATCCACTCAGAGCATACTTAGGTATACTTAGGTATACTTCAGGCCCCAGCTATATTCATCACACTCTAGAAGTGGAAGACAAGTACTTAAGGCTCAGTAAAGGCAAAGCATTATAAAACTGCCACTTTTAAGAAGCCCATATAAAAGGAAAAAAATTCAATATAATTTATGTATTAGTAAAAGCTGCTCTCATAAAAGATGTATCTGTTCTTATGAGCTTAATTTAAATAAAAATAAATTATATAATAAATTTATTTATTACTGAAGTAGAAAAATAACCCTCCAATAAGACACTAAAAATATACTACTACATCAACATCAGCATTTCACTGTTCTACTTCCCCATACAGTGATGTTAATAAAGAGTAGATTTATGTTCATAAAATGAAGTTCAATATTTCTTTAGTTTCTCTGATACATGTAGTTAACAATCAGTGCCAAATTAAGATAAGCTTTCAGCCTGCTTTTTTCCATTGACTGCTGGAAACCAAGGTGCACCGTTATCTTTCACAGCTTCGCACTATTCATCACAGCAGCAATTTTCCTATTTGTATCTTCACAAAAGCCATATCAAGAAAAAGTCATGAAAATTTATGATGTTACCAAAATGAAACTCCAGTGCCCAGTTCATATTTGCTCTTCTCCCATCTCTTATGCCTGCTTACACTCTTCTCCGTCACCCATGACTTTGGCAACCTGGTGAATGGATTCACCCCTCTTCAGCTTTCTGCCACGGCCCTTGGAAAAGCTTTTATGCCCCTGCAGAAAGGAAAAGACCTGTAACTACAGCAGACCGAGAAAACCAGCAGGTTCCAACTGGATCTTGGGCAAGGAGAGAAGAAAACAGAGGAAATGAAAGGCCACGTGGAAAGGCACTTGCAGAGACTCAGAGCAGGAGACGTGCACGTACACCGAGCACGGTAGCTGTGGGCCGACCCTACACCGAGCTGGACATCTACATAACACCAACATGGTGGTGTTAGAGAGGACAAATCCCCCTAATCCATGTTGTTTGCTTTATATTTTTTGAGAACAGAAAAATGTTAAGGAAACTTAGAGCACTTGCTTTATGTCTCATCTGTTATATGTGGTTTTCATTATTCACTGGGGCTTGAAATTCCTGTGTCAGCCTCTTCAGGATTGTCTCTGCCTTTTAGAGCAAAGAAAAAGCAATGTTAGTTGTAAAAAGGCTTTGGTTATTCAGACATCCATGCAGAAGTTGATTTATTTTTACTAGAACTGCTGTACTTTAGGTTTAAATCATATTAATGTAAAAGCATGTTTCCTAGCCCATTAAAGCTTAAATTGTGCAGATTAATATACTACATCTACTGCTGCTCTATTTTGGAAAGCAACTAAATTGAAAATGCAGTTCAGTCTGAAGCAAACATATTTTTATTATTATCTTTGATATAACTGGCCTTGCTACAAACAGTATATATTGCCAGTGTAATTTGAATCAATTGAAACAAATGAGGGTATAGTTATGCCAGATAAAATACAAGACCATTTCATTTCCTCTGTGAAATGTCAAAGTTTATGATTCTGATGTTTAGAATAGAATAGAGTTGAGATAACCACAACCCACACACCAGTTTCATTTGTGGATTGCAGACACTTCTTGATCTGTGCCAACAGATTACAGTAGTATGCTTTTAAAGAGCTCATCATTTATATAAGAAGACAAGAGTTGAAATGAAAATGTGTAGATGAAAACAGCCTTCATAAAGTGAAAGAAGCCCAAGATAGCTGTAAGGTGACATAACATCTATCAGTGAAATGGAACAGCTGTCTCAGGCAAGACAGATAAAAGCAAATGACTTCAAAGCAGAGGAGGAAAGTCAGGACCAACCCTGGATTCCTCAATCCAAAGAGATATCCATAATGGAGAAGAAGGTTTGAGTATTAAACACAGGATTTTAAAACTACTCCACATCTGGCAGCTGCAGGACAAATATTGGAGTAGATTGTGCATTACAGGGATTCAATATGGTAATTTTTGTGATTCTTTGTTGGTTTGGCATGCATATGACAAATCAGTTATATTAGAGAGAACTTTGAAATTTTTAATAGTGCCACATTTCAAACATTTCAAACATTTCTGAAAATATGTGTTCACCTAAAAACCCCTTCTGTTAGAGACAGAACAATATGAAAAAATATGAACTATCTGTCTTAAACAACATAAGTCATTATGAAAATTTGAAAATTACTGCTTAAATTTGAAATGTCTAAATAACACAGAGTTGTAAATATTGGCATTCCAATTAAATGAAAATTAGTGCCTATTTCCTTAGAGTTTTCCTTGAAATTAAGCAAGTGAAACAAGAACTAATACAGTCTATCTTAGCAGGAAATGTAGTTTTTAATACCTGTAGCTGATCAAGCAAAATATTTCTATTTCAAACATAATGTCATTAGAGTTGATTGGGATGATTATTTTTGATTGGGCAAAAAATTGCCCAACACCAAAGTTAATTATCTGTTCAGAAGGAATAAAGGAATGAGATTTAAAATTGTTGTAGGGTGTTGGGTACTATTTTTATGTGAAGTGAAAACTGTGCACTTACAACCATCTTTTACACTTCTCATTGTGAGAAGTCTTGATTCCCTACATTTGCATGTGAACTTAAATTTCTGACAAAGTTCTGAACACCCACTGATGAACAAGTCCATCATAGCATGTATAAATAAAAATGAAGGTGCTTGAACTCTCCATAATGGTGTGAGAGATACAATTAGAACTGCTGTGCAATGCCCCGGGAGGAGCCTGATTGACTGTGAGGTAATAACACAAGTATTTTTCCTGTAAACAGGCCACCAGATCACTGGAAACAGTAGTTAAAGGTGAAAGACTTTGTTTACTCTATTCTATTCTTGCATTTGTGCTGGAGGTGCATTTTGCCAATTAAATTTGCTCACCAGCTATTCATCAATACAAATTTAATTTGCAATGTTCATGCAGTGGGATATATTCATAAAAAGGAAATTTAATAAAATAACTCCAAGAAAAAAAACACTTTAAAGGCAAGCTGCTGTAGTGGCATAGCCCATTTTGCTAAATACTGTCTTGCATATGAAGAAGTTATTATTTCAGACAAGACAACTGACACAGCAGTAGAAAATTCTGTCTACAAACCAAGGGCCCAGTGCTTATGGACTAGCACATGCTAGTGCTGACATTGCCAGCAAGGTTCAAGGGGTTTTCTCTGTGAGACTGGCAGTAGACAATTACTGTTTTTTTTTTCCCAATCTCCACCCTTGACTGACTTGATTGGACCTTCACTCATCTGAGGAAGATAGTGATGATGATGATGATCATTAAAAAACAACTGTTCAAAAAAAGGCAGCAAGAGAGCTCACTGTGAAAGGTTTACTTCAGGCAGTATGCTTCATAGACCAAGCAGCTGCTCTGCCTCCATGCAGCCAGATTCCAAAAATCCTGCTGATGCTACTCCAGCCTCAGCATCTTCTGTAAGGAATACTGTCTCCATCAGATAAAAGACTGTATATTTGCCATCATGTTGTTTGCTAATGTCTTTGATATCCTGAAGGACAATTCATTGTTTTAATGCATGATGTAGTGCAATTCATCATGCAGCAAGAATAATGCTAATCCCCTTTCCTGTTTGCATCAGCCATCACTCTCCAGCCCCTATTGTATCTGAATCAATCTGAGCTCATTTATATTAATCATGAGTTGTTTGTAAAGAAAAAATCCAGTTGCAAATTGTATGCATAGGTACCATACAGATGAGAAATAGAGAGTATTACAGAAGACAAAAAGAGGAAATGAAAAGTGTGTTTTATTTTTTTATGTTTATAAAGCAAATAAAAAGGTTAAGCAAACAGCATATAAGCAGATATTACAGAAAAATAATATTCAGGAAATAGAATGTGAAAATGCAGATAAGCTCATTTAAAGGAGATTGAAGAACTTTCAAATTGCCAAAACACTTAAAATTCCCTTCCAATTTACACTCTTGAAGAACTGCAACACCAACACTGTGATGTTGCAGATACCTTCTCAAAGGTATAGTCTCTCTGGTACAGTACCAAGTTGAATGCTTTTGCAATAAGATTTATCAATCTCCTCTCCTAAGTATGCATGCTGACATTTATTGTAATTTCCATTATTAAGGGTTTCTTAGGTTGTGTATCAGCTGCTAGGATGAATGCAGCATGCTACTACTTGTAAAAAAAGATTGGCTTTGACCCTTCAGTTTAGAGTTAAGCCCAAATAGAAATGATTCTTGCATTTACTTCTTACAAAATGCATTTATTTGTTATAAAATTGCAACTAACTTTTTAAAAACTAACTTTTTAAAAATAATTTTACATCCAAAATAGTAACATTGAAGCTAGGTTACCATCAGAATCAAACTATACTCTTAAGTAATTCTCTGATTCATAGCTATCATACTTTTCCATGGACATAATATGTCACAAACCAGTGTATTTTAAAAGTTAACAGTACAAAATAACCCTACATAATATGTCATATTAATATTTCTCAAGGCACAGGACAAAACCTGGGTGTAAAAATGCTATGGCATTTAGAATTTATTAAATCAGAATTCTTATTTTTCTCTTTAGCTTTAATATTTATTAACCTGTCAACTTGGATGCAAGCCAAAGGTAATTTCCATATTTCTACTAATGACTAAGGAATTTTCTTTTCTAGTCTTAAATCTTAGAATTGAATAGCTCACACAAAGCAATTTCAGACAAATATAGGAGTAATCCAAGAGTACAGTTAAGCTACAACCATACTTTTTACATCATCAGTCCTGCTCCAAAGGATCAGTTCCCCCAGAGTATTGATTAAATTCCATGTAACGTTAATGTCCATTAGATAATAGGTAACTAAAGGGGGTATACAAGCAATCTTCATATCCAGGCAATATTTATGAGAACTCTAGTCTAATGTATAGCAGAATATTAGCCTTAAAACAATTTCAAGGAACAAAAGAAAGAAAATGCACTATTTAAGTACATTGGCTGACATTTTTGCAACCAGATCTGGTCATGATGTCACTTTGAGGGCTGTGAAGATACCTTGATTGTTTTGGGTGGTTTTTTATTTACTAAATGGTCACAAGATACAGCTACTTCAAAGATGTTCAAATCTTAAATTTTTACCAGCGAGTTCTCAAATACGTGATACAAGTAAGATAAGGACTCAAACTAGGTAAACAACCAGAACCTATTCATACTGAAAAAATCCTGGTACCACAAGGACTGTATTTTTGTGTAACTACTTCATGAATTTTTCATTATTTGCTTGTTTGCTTTTGGTGGTTTTTAATGCAGAAAGAGTTTCATTACTGTGGTATGTGTGAGGCTGAAGAAATAACATCGGCAACTGCCCTCAAAATGAGGTAAATAAGAGTGATATCACCAACAGTGTGGTTACACTGGACTTCATCTTAGACTGAAAATGTCAAGAAAACAGTAATAAAGGCATTTAAGATGCAGCTATAGTCTCATCTACAGATTTCCTGGCATGACTTACAGTAGGTAGCAGACAGTTAAGCCATGCCCTGGACTTTTTCATAAAAACAAAATATCATAAATGTTCAGGCAAAAAAGACCTGGTCTGAGAGGTATCAGTATTGATAGGAATTATTGAACACACAGGCAAACCATTAGATTATTACAAGATATAAGAAAGTCTTTAAAGGATTCATCCATCTGAAACAGAATCAGAAAAATATTGCTGAAGACATACTTTTTGAGCTGGATATATGTTCTGCAGTATGATTTATGGAATAGGAATTCCATCATCCTCTTTATTGTTCTGCTAGCTAAAAAAAATACTTTGAAATGGCAGTTTCCTTCTAAAATTAAGATTTATTGAAGAGATGATCAGAAAGATTAGACTTGTCAATGTCTGCTGGATATATGGTCTAAGCAACTCATTTTTCATTTTGCTAAACAATGCTTTAAGCTTATAACAAGTTTTCTAAAAAACAGCCCTCTTTGCGTGAAGCCTTATTTCAGTAACTTTTTCTTAAGAGAATAATGAGGCAACCACCAGGTTTCTAAGCCATCAGAAGCAATCCAAGACCCCTAAGTGTTCTTACATTGCTTCCAGAATTATAACATGAAAACTTTGCCCTTATTCAGTTTTATTTCTAGTAATTCCTTTATTCAATAGCTTTATGTAAATATATATATAAGAAGCCTTGATAAAATTACATGTTGTATTTCTCAAGTAGGACGAAATTCTACTGGTATCCCTGCTGTTTGATGCATTGTATTAATTAATAAGTCTTGTCACATAGCAGCCCTGAAACACGACAGGAAAGTAAATTCCTCATTTTAATTAGTGGCAGGGTATTTACATATTTATCCTTTTTTTTTCCTCTCATCTATAAATGCATTAATGCTTCACATGAATTTTTTTGTTTATAACTTGCACATAGTGTTTCTGTCTGAATATCAGATAAAAGCTTAAAGGAAGGCTTGGTCTTTTAAAGAAAATCTCTTTTCTCACTTAGCAACCATTCATCATCTAAGCCTAGGGCCTCCTGAAAGCTGCTGCAAAGAAAAGGGTGGATGTTCTGTTTTTTCACTTGCTTTCTGGCTGTAATTTTTTTATTAGCAACACTACAGGAGACCAATTACACCAAGAATAAACAAGATATCTACTTGGGTTTTTCATTATTTGACTGCTGAAGTTCCTTTTCCTCCATTAGAGATTTTCAGCAGAAAACACCCCATGGTTTTGCCTATAAACAGGATTTTGGGAGCATACTTAGAGTAATAGTATTCACTGGTGCAGAATAAACACAATCATAATGTTAAAATTATTGTAATGTCTCTGGGTTTCTGTCTGCACAGCTGCAAGCTTCAGTGTGAATTTCAGTCTGGCTGCACTTATACTATCTTTAAAAGAATAATAGCAATGCTGCCTTGTTTCAAAAACTTTGCCAGAAAAGAACAGCTTTAGCCAGTGGTCCCCTGCAGAGCATTCAGGAGATGTACTTGAGTTAAATAATAGCTGTGCCCATTTGTGTAGGTCAGTGCTGTCAAATTTACAACCTCTGACAAAGGCAAGGCCAAGTCTTGGCTTTGTTGGCCCATATGACTTATGACTTACCTTGTATATCCTCATGGCTTTACAGTATTTGTCCTACTATAATAACCTTGGCAAAGAGGAAAATCACACAATGCACTCAGACAAAGAAAGGAGTTTATACCACATTAAGCCACAGGCTAGTGATTGGACATGAATGTTTGGAGAATGGATCACAAAATTAATTAAGTTGTTTGTTCCTCTGACACTCAAAATACATGCTGGATGCAATCTCAAGGTTTGCTCTTGCCAGTTATATTTTTGATGATTGTGATTTCAAACACAATTTTCTGTTTAAGCTCAAATATGCAATACCATACTGACAAGAACTGAAAATGAGGGCAACTACTCACACATCTATTCACACTAATTAACACTTAGAAGATATGTGAGAGCCTTTGAGTAAAACTTCATTCTTACTTTCATATTTATTTTTCTTTTTCTATTAAGTTTTCCTGCTTTTAATGCTTGTAGGCTTCCTGATTTAGTTTCACCCAGAGCTGCCCTATGTTTCTCTAAGTCTCTAAGAAATACCATTTCTAAGAATTTCTCTAAGAAATACCATCCTTGCCTGTATATGTAGAACTATTTCTTCTAGAAGACCAAAAAACACCAGCCTACTTATCATCTGAGTATTAAAAAACAATGACAACATTCATATTAAATGTCAATAATAATGTGAGCAGTAGGATAAATTACTGTCTTTGTTAAGTGTAATTTCTTATCCCTCACATGTATTTCATATAGATTATAAATCTTCTGGGCTTCCCTTCCTCTATCTGAAAAAGAGTGAAGAGTTGTAGCTGCATATTTGGATAAATGTAGGGCAAGAATAACAGTGAGAATGGTGCTGTGGATGTGGTCTGCACATCACATTTTATGTGTATAACTTGAGAGCTGATGGTTTTGTTGTGGTGAATATATCAGACTGGACATGCATACACAATATAGGATGCCAGAATCTGAGCTAAAAATTGTGCAGGGAATGATGAAGAATTAAGGAACTTCAGTGAGCTCTGCAATTGCTTGAAAATACCTGTTTCTTTCCAACTTATTATAGACTAATAAAATAATATTTTTCATAGAAGCTTCAATACAAAGAAGCATTTCTGTATTATTTATTTTTTGTTAAGTAGACTTCACATTTATATTGAACAATATCTACAACTTCTACACTTGACGAAAAGCATGAAGGAGTACAATGATTCTGTTTCAAATCCATTTGAAATTCAATCCAGCATTAAATTTCATCCAATAGCACTTACTAAGTTTCTGAGTGGGCTTAGGGAGTTAGAAACTACCTGATTGTGGTACTACCACCCAGTTTATGAAGTCCTCTCACTGACTACTCGAAAAGAGGTTGTAGCAAGGTGGTGTCTAATTCCAGATCTAAATTGAACTTTTCCCTGATGTTCTTCATTATTTCTACAAAGAAGAAGGAATTTATAAGGATCAAAAGCTCTGAGATGCTTTGAGAATGACATTCTGTAGTCCTTCATCCTGAAAGATGCCACATTGGGTATGTTTTATGTTGCACTTTAGAGAGGAGACCTTTGTACAATAAATTAATCAGTAAATTCCCTGAACAATGACAACAAAAAATGTCTATTTGTAGTTTGGGCACAGACTAAACATTGATATTTTGGTAAAGGAATCAAAATAATCAAAGATGAATTAATTCAGTACTATTTTGACATTAAATAGAACACTTGGTAGCAATGATCCATCAGAATGCGATAAAGAACATTTTGCTGATGTAGGAACTCTCTTTCTCTGACAAAACTCTTCAAAATATATTGGGCCGATGCCTCACGGGTGGCATCATGATTCAATTAAAATCAGGGATCTCCAGGACAACAGCTAATAGATTATGAGCAGTATAATGCTACACCAGTTTCTGAAAGCTGAATGAATGACAAATGACTCCAGGTAAAGGTCCATTGGGACAGAAACCCTGTGAAATATCAAGCTATCCTCCAGTACAGCAAATTTCACACAGCAATATGTTCCTATTACTATTCCTGCTTTAAAATTCAAAACTATTAGACTCTCCCCACTGCTGAGAAGCATTTTGTTATCCTGCTAGTGCTTAAGAAGTACTTGCTTGATTCAACTTAAACTGTGCCTAAATAAATAAAATCTGTCTGGTAATTGATTGTGCTTCTTTTTCAAATCAACTTCTGAAATAAAATTAAGGTTTCTCATGCAAAACAAATTAAGACTTAATTTCTATATCTGCCCATCTCTTCTTCTCTACTAACAGGTAGTTCTGTTGAGTCACTTTTACAAGACTGAAGACTGGTTTAAGTTTCTACAATGATTAGATTACTACAAACTTCACGAAACCTGTCTGCTTGAAGGAGGAGACCCAACCAACATCTCTGATGTAAGGGGGACAAGAATTCAGGCAGAAGGAGACAGTTATTGACTGTGGCTGGAATCTGACAGGTGGCCACACAAGCTCACATCCAGGACCCTGGCCAGCCACAGCACATGCTCCAGGTGCTTGTCATGAGATGATGGAAAACTTAGGCTCACTTTTCTTGGAAGAGTTAGGGGACAACACTAAAATCCACAGGAAATGAGTTATTAATAATTCTGTGACTACAAAATAACTTGCTTTTATTGTGTTTATTCATGCACTTGAAAGTTCAAAAATGTTAGGGAGTTTTTGATTTAAATGTGAATTTGTTACAAGTGTACAGCAAACAAATAAAATGTTCCTGGAATAAGTGGATTTCAATGGGGTACTTTCAGATTCACAGAAAAAGTAATTTCTTACAGTAAGTAGACAGTTGTATTAGAGAAAAGAAGATGTTATTTTCCCAAAAACGAATTCTCCATCTCCTCTCCTCACTGCAGAGCTTCTGACTGTAACCTCTCCCACACCACCTTCTCCCTAGTTCATTACAACAATCTTAACAGAGTCAGGCTGATCCTTTTGTTTGACATAAAAATCTTTTGAGATAAATACTGAAGTAAAGAAAAAAAGGAGAAAACTTTTGAGTGGCAAGTTTGCTTGACTATTATTAATATTATTACTACTACTATTATTACTCTTATAGCTGCTTCATGCTTTCTAAGAGCTAAATAGATAGTAAGCAATTTCTGGGAAGAAAGCCCTATTAAATAGGGTTTTTTTTTCAAATCATTACACCATTTCTTATGTGTAATATAAGAAAACTTTAGTATCACTATATATAGAACATCTATCTTCTCATACAGGACTAGGAAATTCATCCATATGCTGCAGCTCTGACTTATTTCCTTTCTTCCTTCCAAAATGCTGAGATTGGCAATGAAGCTACCACTGTCTCCCTAATGTGTTCCAGTATGATCATCCTCATGATGAGGTTATCTGACATAATTACTAAACTTCCAAGGAGTTGTTTGGGATTTAGAAACATTGCTCTTATTGCTTTTAACAAGATTACTGAGACTCTAACGCATGCAAAGCTTTGAAAATTTAATTAATAACATTAATGATTACAATGGTTAGACTCAAATATATTAAAACAATTGAAATAATATTACTATAGTGTGTCACCAGAATTTTATGGCAGTTTTTCAAAAAATAAAGAATAATTCAACAAGGAATTTTACTTTGTCTTTCCTTCAAATCCTCTTTTTTGTTGTCACCTGTAAGCCACGACAAATATTTCCCACAGTAGTACTGTTTAGTCTATTGGTGCTGTAGAAAGGGGTAAGCATTCTTTTGTTTCATGTTGTTTACAGAGAATTGCAAATATTTTAGAGTTCTTATAAGCTATTGCTTGTGTTTGTTACTGTTGTATTACAGTCAGTGGTCAGTTCTAAAATATTTATGCATACATACATATACATACATATATCTTGAACTTTGAGGAAATAAAAAATAATGAAAAAATGAAAAAAATGAAAATTGGTGAATTAGATCTAAGAATATTTGTTTTAATGTTACAATGGACTATAAGGATGGAATTGGGAAAATTGGTGGGGAAAAAGTACTAATTTCTTTGATAAAAGGTAATAATGACAAAAAGAACAAGCTGGGGTGAAAAGCCACAGTGTACAAATCTTGAAAAATAAATGTCAGCCTTTACTATGACAACTGAGAGGAGACAAAACCATGGCCACCAGGAAGTCTGGAATCAGAGATTTTGTATGCAGGACAAGGGGATGCACACATCTGACTGCAACATGGAATGAAATAATGTTGATCCCAGCACAGAGCTAGCAAGGGAAGCATAAAAACAGCCTAAGTGTCCATCTCCTCTTCTGCTCATCTCTGCCTGCTTTTGTCCCTAGCACCTCTCTCTAACAGCCCATCTGTGGATACTTCCTGAGAAATCCGTAGTTATTCCTGAAATTATCAGCTGGAAGTCTTCAGAAGTAGAGAACAGGAAGCTTGTTGTGATTCCTCAGTGGAAGAAGGGTATGTATGGGACTGAGGAAAATGCAAATAAAAAGAAGACCATGACCACTATGCTGTTGTTTGCTCAGATGCTCTCCTCTCTGATGAAAGCATCACGAGCTCCAATTTTCTACAAAAACTTGCACAGAAGAGGACTGACTTTTCTGGAATAACAAAGCAATCCAAACCAGCAGAACTTCCTGTGCCACTAAATGACTGCACCACAATTTTCACATGTAAAATAGTTGGAAGAGATTGCAGTCAAACTAAATTCTCTTGGTGGACTGCTCAGACATGTGGAAGCAGAAAAAACCCTGGACATTACATTATTACCCAAATATGTCCTTTATCCTTTATTTTCTGAGCTTTCCTAGGAAGACATTTTATTAACACCAGTTTTTAAAATAGCTGTGTGACACAGATAAAGTGCTAAAAGTCTCTTGTGGAGGGTGCAATGATAGGCAGTTAGAGAAGACAGTTTTGGGTGAACAGCACAAATGAGTTTCAACCATTTCAATGTTTCCATACTCAATAACCCTGTTCCCTAACCTGTAATTCACCACAAACCTCTACAAATACTTGGGACACTGCTGATTTGCTGCTGGAATTTATGTACTGAATGATTCACAAACTACATGTGCTTCATGGCAAAAGACATTCTTTGTGAAATGGTCACATGAAATTTGTAGTTGGAACTAACTGCACAGTAGCTACACTTCAAGGGTTTGATCCTGTGGAAACTTACCCAAGCAAAGAACTTGCCTATTGATTTAAGGGTGCATGTTTTGGTTACAGAGAGGCTAGTCACATAAGCAAAGCTGTGCATGCTGTTTTGCATATATTAACTTGAATCTGATGTCTCAGTAATTTCTCTCTTCATGCAATATACTTAATATTCTTGAACAGTATTACTGGTTATACAAACCAAAGAAAAAGCCACTTTACAAAATAAAGTTCCCCACATATATTTCTATAACTCAGCTAAATTTCAAGTAGCTGGCTTCCCTTCCCCAATTCTGTATTTGTCATTTAAATAAGTAAACACACTAACAAACAGAAAGCATTGCGTCTGGACTTCATTTTTCGGTAATTTTTCATCTTCTAACAAGGGTGCTTATGTAGTGTGGTAAAATCTTTGGTAAAAAGATGCTCTAATTGGTGCAGATGGATAGCCACAAAACCATCAGTTTATGTCCACAGCCATCACACAAAAAAGGAGTTTATGTATAAACTGTGGTGTTTTATTCATAACTGTAGTTAGTTTCATTCTGACATTTATTTCCATTTGTACTCATTTTGCTTCTCGCTGATTAAATTATTTCCCAAATCACCTTATTTTTCCTCGTCATTCCTTATAGTTAAGCACTACTACAAAATTGGTTTGGCTCAATTTACATACTAAGTGTAGCAAAATGTGTTACCCCAGAAGTACATGCCTCAGAATGTGACAACCTGAAAACATGTAATTTTCCATGTTAAAGTGGGTTCAAAAACTGTGAAGTGTTTCTTTTTTTTTTCATTCTTGCTAGGCAGATAAATTTGCTCTATTTCTAGTCCACCATAGTCAGTCCTTAAAGTAATTTTTAAGCATTTATCTCACAGCAAGAGAAAGGTTTCATTTTATGTAAGTTAGGCTTTTAAGTTAAGAGTTGTCCATTTTGGCCTAATTATGTGGTTATTCAAAATATTCTCAGAATAAGTCAAACTGGTGAAATTGCACTGAAAAAAAACAACTATGCTTTAACTTGGTCAGAAAACTAAGTGAGAATTGTAACTTCACTATTGATTTTAATACAAGCTGCTAAGTAAAATTCCCAAAGTTTCAGTGCAAGTCAGCTAACTTGAGTTAAGCAAATCCAGTTAGACTATATCATTATTAAAGTTCTTTTGACAGTGTAAGTACATCTAAGATGCTGGAGACCATTGGGCTCATCACCCCATTTTTAGGTTACTCATTCTCAGTCTACTTCATGTCAGAAGGATGTGCCTGCTCCTATTTGGTTTTAAACTACAAGACAGGAGCTTTAGAGCTTTAAAGTATCTAAAAGAATTTAATGCTGATCCTCCAGAGCACTCGTATTCCTCTAGATCTGTGTTAGGGTTATCAAAAGAAAGGTCTGAGTGTATCTGGCTAGTGTGGGCATTTGGTGTGGTTGGCAGGGAAAGGAAATTGCACTGAGACAAAGCCAAGATGCAGAAGGATGGAAAGTTGTGCTATCTCAAGTATGAAAGACAAAAAAGAAAAAAAGATATTTCTTATTAATGAGCTAGCAATTTGTTTTACTTAATGTCATCCAATTCCTTCAGACAAAATTCTACTTGCTCTATCCATTTCTAGAAATGAGGCTCACCTGCACATATCCAGGGCCCCAAATGTTGTATACACAATGTATTCATTGATGGCAATATATGAATACACTGTGTATACAACACAAACAAACATATTTCTACATAGCATTCTAAAGAGAACGTTAACAGAATCCAATTGCCATTTTCATAAATGCAATTCCTAATATCAGACATGAAATTAATTAATTCCTTTTGCTGATTGGACTGACATTGTAGGTATTTAGTAGATCCACAAGTTTCAAAATTTTAAGCTGCATAATGTTTTATTGAGCCACACTAAACTGTGTAAACATAAAGTGGAACTCAGTGGTACTAAGGTATACACACAAAAACTGACCCATACAAATATAGTTCACAGGATACTCATATAGTCAAGTAACAAATATCAGTAAGTTCTGGAAACAAAGAAAAACCCAAAATTATTGAGTTACTTAATAAATTGACTTACATGAATCAGTTACATTTTAGTGCAACTACTATTAAAAAAAAAGCACAGTTATTTTTAGAATCTAAGTATTTTGGTTTGGATCATAGCTAAAACAACACATTTCTGATAATTTTGTAAGTTTTTGTACTAATATTACCCTATGTCATGTTTTGCCCTATGCATGGTATAAAATGGGATGCTTTAAAATACTGCAATAAATTACCAGAAGCTTAAGTTTAATATTGCCTTAAGTTTATCAGGAAGAAGTGTACCTAAAATCACTGCTTAATTCGAATTCAATATATAATTCTTTGGGGTTTCATTTAAAGGAGTAAAAACTCACCACAAAGCTTTCAGATTTTCCATTTCTCTCACAAAGAGAAAGAGTCATTGAATAGAAATTTATCGCACTTTTCACCACCTTGACAGCCCCTGGAAATGGAAAGCAAGCCCTTGAGCCTGGCCAGGTATCCAACAGCTCTGCTTATCGTGCAGTTTTCTCCTCAGCTCCCCCTTCTAACAGTGGATAAGGGCAAAGACTATCTGCATGCAATTCCAATTTTTGGGATGTCTTACAGTGACTTTGGTTTTATGTACCTTGTTTAAGGTGCGTAAGGCTAGTGGAAAAATAGTCAACTTCCTGTGTCTGTCGGACCCTTGACAAATAATTCTCAGCTTTACCCACAATTTATTAGCTAGTCCAGTTTATACTTTGTAGACGGTACAGGTACTAAAAGAAATGTTTTGAACATTTTCTTAGCCAGCAGACTTTTTTACAACTTCATATTCAAGGTCTAGGAGTTTTTTCTGTTTCTGTAATAGTAACTGGGTTTCTCTGTAACATGACAATGCAGTTTTGGTTATTGCCTGCACATTTTGTACTCCATTAGATATAATACATTACTTTTTCCTCACAGAAGGAGTTGCTTGGGATAAGAAATAATGCAGCACTAGAAAAGGAAAGCTATATGAGCTTTGTACAGGACTTAGCACTGTGTAGAGGTGGTGCTGAGCATAACCTCCATGCAAAAGTACTCTTCACAGACCCAGTTTCTTAAATATAACCTCTTTTTATTCTTCTGAAGGTCTAGAAACCTTTTTCAACATCTGTGCTATCAGCTGGATTTTTGTTGTCTGGTAATTAAGAAATTGCTTAAAATCAAGTACAAAATAATAAAATACTCATTTCTTCCTCCCCTGCCCCTTCCCCTCATTACACTTGCCTCTATATATAAGCTATTTAATTTATTTTTCCTATTATTTTTATTCACAGTATGTCCACAATGCTGAGTGTAGGGTTGAGGTAATTTTATAATGTTTATCAGTTCCAATGTTAAAATTAATTGGACCAACTTGGTGTTTTCAGCTGTCAGAGTTCAAAAGTGAGAATTATAACCATCCATGCTGGGAACCAGAGATTTGGTGAACTCTAAGCTTTTCTTCAGGCAGAGGAAGCTACACTCGTGCTTGTCAAGGAGATTAAGGAGAAATCTGATTGAGTCTGGAAGACTATTGCTGCAGTGGATTACAAGTTTGATCTTCTCTTTTTTCAGGGATAAACAACCTCAAGGGCTAGGACACTGGCACAGAAAAGCAGATAATATCACTGGCTGTGAAGAAAAAGTGTGGCCATATGGCAGGCCCAATAAATGAAAGCAAATGAAAGTGAAGCAATCAATTCAATAAAAGAATGGTTGTGTGCTGTTGTACAAAATTGACACTTTTATTTTTGTATTTGTAGATTAGCGTGCACTCTTTCTCCAGCTCCTTTCTATCTTATTTATTCAGGCTGTATACTCTTTTGGAAAGGTCAGTCTAGTATTAGGACTATGCATTGGATCCTGGAGCTTCCATAGTGCAAATGTTTAACATTGAGTTTTTGAATAGTACATTGAATAAACACAGGGATAGAGATTTATAGTTGCTGGTGGAGTGTGGAATTTCTAAAACTGCACAGTGCACTACACAAAAAGGAGGGAAATTAAGGAGAATTTAGCAGCTGACTAAAAATACATGCCCTCTAACTCTTTGATCTCAAGGACCACAAGTGTATTCAAAGAACAATTAACAACTAAAAAATCATACAAAAATTGAGATTGGGATTGTCAGAACTGGACATTTCCCTCTAGACCGCATGTGTTATTTTTTCTTAAACAGGTCTTATTTGTGAATATAAAAACAAACAAAACCCTCACCAACCAACCAACAACAACAAAAAGATGACAAAAAAGCATGATTTCAAAGTTCTACTTTGTTATATTTATTATATTCAAAAGCTATTGCAAGATAAAACATCACACATACGTATATATACACTATATATACACTATATAGATACTTCTTTGCAAAAATAGGGCTATCCTAGAATGACCAGTAAGTAAAGTAAACCACAGTAACACCCAACAGCATTAATTTCAGTGATAGCACATCTGCACTAAAAGCAGCTTTCTCCCTTCTCAGTGTATGCTTTCTGAGTAAGATCAAGAAAGGATTCAGATGGTTTTAACTCTATCCTAAAGCAAGATGATCACTAAATCAGATAAACTATTAATCTGTTTAAAGCTTGTTATTCCTGTTTTGCCAAGGCTGAGATGCTTTGCAGCAAAAAAAAAACCAGGCAGGACTCTTCATGCCAAGAATCAGACATCTCATGCATGTTTCATAAATGTTTCTCCACTGAAAATTCAATGATTAAGCAAACACTAGTTCAGTTTGCAAAAGCTTCCACTAATGATTTTTAAATAACTCAGAAAGAAATCTTGGCCCCATTTAAAGCAACAGTAATTTTTACCTCTATCTTTTAGCCACAATACAAACCCTTTCAAATTTATGCTACCCTAGTGCACTGAATATGCTGATAACTATTTTTGCAACAACTGTTAAACTCCTAAATTCTTAGATAGATGGCTTTTTACTATTAAGTAAAATCTCCTTAAAATTTGTATAGATGAATCCATGCTTACACCTGCATTGACTGCTCATAGAAAATATTCACTTCAAGAAACTAAGGTTTCATAATAAAGCTTTGCCATTCATAACATAACATCACCACACCCTAAAATTTTGTGTGAAATAGATCTGAAGTAAGCACCTTTTATAGCAAGATGTAAAACATTTCCACAGAATAGCAAAACTGGGTCTAAAAGAATGTTGATAAAGAGTCCTCCTTTACTTAGAAAATCATGAACTTCATGCAAGAGTGGAGAAATATTAACAAACACCATCAAGATTTGCTTTTCAAGTATGCTGGAATACCAACATGGAATATTAAAACACGCTAAGAAATAGGCTTATCGCCTGTAATGCATTATGAGCATAATCACTGTCATTGCACCTCACACACCTCACACAACTGGGAGCTCAGTGGAGAGAAGATAAAGAGAAATTTTCCTTTACAGGCAACAAAATGGCAAGAGAGCTGCTCACAAACAGCCACTGGGTGAGTGCAGTAGCCTGTGCTGCTGTAATGATGCACAGATGTAGGTGCAGCTGGAAGGGCTTGAAGGGCTGGCGCAGCGCAGTGCTCGGTGGACCACTTCCAGCCCCGGCAACACAGAGCTCAGCTGAGAAATCCTGCCTTCTGCTTCCCCAACATGAGGGACTCTCCTTTAAGGACTGGTGACCCTGTAGAGATTTAGCTGCAAAAGGACACACCATGCTCATGAAGTAGAGAAGACCATATGCCATTTAATTATCACAGGGTATGTAAGCTCTGTAGTGGCTGCGTGAATGTCACCCTATTAATTAATGTGGAACATATCACCTGAAGGGCAAATATTAAAAAATATTTAATGTCTGTGTACTATGTCTATATATAAAACATGCACTGTGTGCACATATGTGCACACTTTGGTAGACAGTATTTATACTCAGCTGTACAAAAAAAATCACTTACTTGTTATGAATGTTCTTTGTCCTGTTTACATTTTGTAGTTTGCAAGCACAAAACCATAGAATTCCCATGGTTCTTTTTTTCATGAAATTCTCTAAATCCCTCAGTCTTGCCCTTTAAAATCATAAAGTATATTCCAGACCACATAAATTCACAAGACAGAGGGCAGTGCTGCACTGCAGTAATTGAGATGGCTCCCAGAAAGCCTGGATACCAGCAGCCGTGGCCTTACGGCGTGTGAGGTACCTCTGCTAGCTTGAACAGATGTCATGTGCTGTGGTCATGGCTGGACTGCCACTAGTGTGAAAAACAGGCTTGTTTGCCCGAAGTCACACTGCTGTGGGGCACAGGACTTTGCTGAACAAGTTTCCTTAAGGCTTAGGGTGTACTTGAAAGCAAGCTGTGTGGTCCTTTAATTGACAGCATTAGCGAGAACATCCAAGTACACTTCTCACTAGAAATCACAAGCTAATTTTTCTTCTCTGTTGGAAGTTGCATGCATTAATTAGTCCTAAGAAAATTAATATAGTCAGGATTGCTTAAAAAATGCAATGTTTATTTGGCTTAGGAAACAGAGATAAAATGCAAAATAGTATACATTCTACAGAATTAAAATCACTGAATCAAAAAATTGTGTGACAACTGAACTTGCTAACGTATTTGCGTGCATGTACAAAATAGTAAATATATGAAGTAGCTCTAAGAGTCCTTTCTGACACCTTGGATTTGTAAAGCAGCTTTTATGAACAATCTCTACCTTTCATGGGTTTAACCCCAGTGGGCAATCAAGTCCCACACGTCTCTCTTATTTTCCCTCGGTGTGATGGGAGAGAGAATCAGTAGAGTAAAAACAAAAAAACTCATGGGTTGAGATACAGCCAGTTTAATAGGTAGAACAGAAGTCACAAAGAAGGAATTCATTCACTGCTGCCTTGGGCAGGTAGGTATCCAACCATGCCACGAGAGCAGGGCTCCAGCGCACCTAACCATTACTTGGGAAGATAAACACTGTCACTCCGAAAATCCCACTCTTTCTGCTTCTTCCCAAGCTTTACATGCTGGGTATGATGCCATATGGTATCAAATACCCCTTTGCTCAGTGCAAATCAGCTGTCCCAGCTCTGTCCCTCCCAATCCCTCGTGCACCCCCAGCTCACTGGTGGGATGAGGAGCAGGAAAGGCCTTGACTTAGCAAGCCCTGCTCAGACACAGCTAAAACATCCCTTTTACCAACATTGTTTCCAGCACAGATCCAACACACAGTTTCATACTAGCTACTATGAAGAAAATCGACTGCACCATCACCAAACCCTCCTGAAAACCCAGTCCTAAAGGGAAATGCTGATCTCATTGTAAACAATCAAAACATTTCATTTGACTACGGTGACATATGAAAATGTCATCATGGACATTCTTTCCTTCCTCACAGAACCTAAAATAGTCAAGAGACTCTTAATACAAAGCCTGCTGTAGCTGATGGGGAACGATCTTTTAATTTCAACAGGTGCCTCATACAATAATACAAAACCTGGTTTGAGACAAGTAACACTGTATGTGTCCCTTATGGATCTACAAAGATTATACTTGGTATTAACAGTCTTTCAGTAGAAAACAAAACAATACCAAATACAAATACCTTTGTGTCCTGTACTGTTGCATTTTTAAGTTGAATATTTACTATATTCTTTCTGTATATGGCACTAAATTTATTAAGCTTTATGCTCATACAATCTTGAAAGAGGTGACAATGTTTTATCTATTTAATGTACATATTATTCTGCCCTGGATATAGATCTCTTCCTTTTCAGAGAGATCAGGCTTCCATCAGATCATCCATTTGCTGGTAAATATTTTGGTGTCAAGTGAGATTTCTATTGCAAATTCTAAAAAGTTTTACTTGGATCACTTAACTTTTCTGCTTACTCAGAAATCTGTGACACAGCTGTAATGAGATGTTGATGGGGAAAAGTGCTATTTCTTTTTAACACAAAAGTAGCCTGTTATCCCAGCATGTCAGGAAATAGCATAGCCTCACAGAAGGAAAGCTCCTGACAAGAGGAAGATATATGAGTGAAGTGGATTTCTTGGGGTAGTAAGCAGAAACCCTGGCTATCTAACTGAGGAGATGAGAGAATAAAGACTGAAGACAAGAAAAATGGAGACCTTAAGCAATATACCTATACACATTCATATACTGCTGTCACTGAGCTTTTCTCATTTTCAATAAATGCAACATACAAACAAAAAAATCCATCCAATTTTCTATGTCAGAATTCATGTACAAAAACATTTCCCTGTGACAATAATTTGTAATGGTGAAATTCATTATACTTCCACTGCACATTTTACATCCTCTGCTTTCCTATGCCTGAGTGAGTAGGCTGCTTGTTTCTGTCTCTGCAGTGTCCTTGCTTTGGATGTAACAAATCTCTCTTTCTAGGGTCTCCAAAAGCTCATTCTTCTTTCACATAAAAGCTCTCTGTAATGACTGAGAAACAGTAAAATACATCCAAATAGAATTTCAGATACACTGGATGAACTGGACTGTTTATTTTGCATTTGATGTGCACACAGGTAGATAATGGAATATTAAGCTTCATTCAGAAGAGCTCCACTGCTCCTGAAGCAGACTGTTGAAGCTCCATGAGGCAGCTACGTGACTCATTCAACTGCTGGGGCAAGCACCTACACTTCAGGATTAGGAGGTCTACTGCTAGGTACAATATAAATCATGTCTACTGCCTGACCACTGCATACTGTGCTCTGTGGTCGAAATAATTATTTGGCAAAATGCTCTAAATTTGAGGATCTCATTTTAACTTTGCCCATGGTTCTCTATGCATTATCAGCCCAAGTGCAGGTTAATAAATTGTAGAATTTGTAAACTCAACTCTTTGCTCCAGCTACCAGGCCAGCTGTGAAAGATTTGCTTTGATATGGGAAACAGGAAAGGTTTGAGTCACCTTTTTTATCCTCACTCTGTAAACACTGCTTGGCAGTCTAGATCACTTTTAAGTACTCAGCTGTTGTAGTCTTGGCCATTAGTCAACTCCTGACCTTATTCCCCTCTGCCAGGGATTGACAAAAGCAAACAATTGCCAGGGACCTGGATAAAAAGGAGGTCAGGTAGCTGTTCTTCAGAATCCATCCATCCATCCATCTGTGAAAAAGAGTACTTTCATATTTAGGTGTTGCACCACCAGCATAAAAAAGCTCCTGGAAATTTTATCTCTCCTTATTTGGGGAGAGTCATACCCAACTGCCTACTTTGCTACACTTCATTACAGAAAAAGTAAGAGGGTACCTGCTCCAATGCTTTGAGTTACAATCTGCTGAAAAACTCTTTCTGGTGATGCAGGTTTTAATTTTCATACATAAAAGTAAAATTCAATTTAAGATGAAAGATCTTCTGAAACCCTTTTTCTTTGAAAGCATAAGACAAGTTTTGTTCAGAAACAACAACATAGGTTGAGATATAAAATACTACGAGCTTAAACTAATATAAATGGCTACTGAAAATTAAGTCATTACGAGAAATCATAAACTGAAATACATACACTTCAGACACAGTTCACATGTCTATTTTACATTGTTGGAACATTTTAGAAACTGTGCTTCTATGAGGCAATGCAGAAAGAAAGAATGCTATTTTCAAAATGACCCATAAAATTGTTTTTTATTTTTATTTCACACTATAGCACTAATACAAACTTGTCATTAGTAATCTAAATTCAGAAGACAATGCACCAGACCTTCTGCAGTTATTCTGCTACTGCTTTATTATTTTGCACAGTAATTTAAACCCATCGGAATATCATGCTTTTGTCTTTACACTCAGCCTAATTCTCACTGCATCCTAACAGGCCAAGCAGTCATGGCTGGTGTAATAAACAACTTCTGCATTGCCAAATGTATGCTGAAATTGAAGGACATAAACTAAGAAAGCTCCTGCACTAAATCCAAGAACTTACTGTAATTGATGTAAAACCTGATGCAGCTCCATCTGTCTATTCCATCACATGTCTGTTGCTCTTTTTTTTCCTCTTGGAATACTTCCTGAACTTACCTGGGCTACTTTAAAGGGGTAGGAGAGAGATGACTTTCACAAGAAAATTAAAAAAAAAAAAGCTTCAATCATCCTTGGTCATTTTAAGCACATTATCTTTATTACTGGGCTGAAATTTTCTCCCTTAATCTTCCAAAAAAAGCTAGGAAGTTAAATTTGTTTGACCTAACATGAAGATAAAAACACCTGAAACAAATCATCCCCTTAACACTCTAACAAAATTCTAGAGACCATCAGGAAGCATAAGTGGAACTTGAGCAGGAAGTTTGAAACTGGGATGAAATTCCGCTTTTTTCGTGTTAATAATGAGTTCTATCTTTGTGCTCTCAGTGTAGGGGGGAAAAAAAAAACTATCAGTACTGAAGAAATCTTATTAGATTCAACCCTATTTTTAAACAGCTGGGATCAAAATCTTCATTCAGACACACTGGTGCCACTCCATTAAATTCCAGCAGTGGCACCACTGGTAGAAAAAGAATGGCACTCAAATTTTTCACCATTAAGTAATCTGTTTTCATTACCTTCTCAGCAGTTTGTTTCATTTGCCTGCAGTAGAGAAACTAAAATTAGAAAACATTTCATGTTCATAGTTAGTTTGCTTCCAATGTGAAAAAAACAAGTCTATAAATTTGTCTTTGGATTATGGCTTGTGCAGTTTTCTTGTAAAGTTGTCTTTACATTATAGTGATGAACTGTAAATGGTGTAGTGCATTATTTTGTCCAAAGTAATTTGAATTAATGACCCTAGAAATATTATTTTAGGTGACTGTTATAAAGCATTGACAATACCCATGAATATTACCAGCAGAATTTCTTTTCTTCTTTGTACTCCATGCATTGCCATGTGTTAATAAACTATTTTCTGATCATCTTCAGAACTTGCTGTCTCTTGCAGGAGTTCCACTTGCCAGTCTTGTGTCAATTCTAGTAGCATATGAATGTCAGGTAAATGCTGATAGTAAACTATCAAAAGTTTGAATAAATTTTTCTTGCCTTTACTTGCATACTCATGTTCACATTTCACATTACTTAAAGCGTCAGATTCTGACTGAAAATAGAAAAGAGAATTGAAGTGTGGTGATCTCCTAGCTTCTTCACCTTGTAACTGTGAGAATTATGTTAACTTAGAAAGTCTAAACATTACTTTTTCATTTAAATGAAACTTTCAAAAAGGAGAAAAAACAATAAAGAAAAAAGCAAATTATTTTTCTCGTTCAGATAAGCATTATTCTGGATGCTAAAAATGGATTTGCTTCTCAAGAATGGAAGAGGTTTGTATCTTCTTGCACTGTACTGGCTCATGTCATCCTTACTTAAAAAGTGTTAAGCCTTACCAACCACAGACAATAGCACTTTGAAATTACTGAAAAAAAACCCCCAAACCCAACAAATTTCTTCCAAACTGCACAGCACCAGAATCAGCACACATTTGGGAAATATGCCACCATAGCAGTGTCCAGAGACAGTCTTAAGAAGCTTAAAGATCAGAGGAGGATATGAAATGATTTGAGCTACATAGAAATTTCTCATGACTAAATACTGATGTCAAGACCACTTCTAAGGAAATGTGAATGGATCACAAGAGAAACAAGTCAATCAACTTCTGGATTTCAAAAGAGAGGACTGAAGAGTAAGTTTTCTAGTAATATAAAAAAAAACCTACTGTGGCAACGATGCTAATGAACACCTGTTTTCTGTAGTTGTCACAGACCTGTTGTGCTTCACTTTGTACTGAAGAAATGGTTCTACAGCTCATCCAGTTGCATCCATAAGGCTGGCCAGTCAGTAGAAACAATAACTTTGTCTGCACTTGCACATCTCTAATTTTTTTCAATTAGCTCATTCAAAATACATTTCTAAAATTCCTGTAATAACTTCTCAATCTTTCTTCCTGACAAAGTATTACAAGCGAATAAGCATTTAACATACATTTCTTTATTTTAAAGGTCATTCAATAGTCATGCACCAAACTAAATTTAGTTGGTTGAAATTTAGAGGTTGAAAACAGATCTGAAATGTATTCCTCACGTGACATTTGCCTATAAATCCCACAAAAAATTAAATTATTCCTTTAATATCAGGCACACTCTTCTAATTTCTTGGAGGCAGCTAGATATACCCACTAGGAGCTTTCCTTACTGCAGGCAAATAAAAAAAAAAATTAACATGCTGTATAGAATATGTGTTCATGTACCAAAACTACAGAAACCTGTAAATCTCTCTATCCTAGATGGGCAGAATTAATTTCAGATTTAATCACCCTGCTGCATAATCACGACCACTGATAAGGACGCACAGAACAACTCTGTTAACAGAAATCTGATGCAAGCACTATACTGTAGCATGCACAATTGCTTTAATGCAAAAATAAGAAGAGGACTCTTCTGTATGCAGCTCATGAAAAGGACATGCAGACCAGGTCCACACTCACCATTCCAAAAAAGTGTGCCACAAACAAAATCAAGTGGCTGTATCCATCTCAATTGAAATCTAAGACAGCAGAATATCAGCCTCTTTCAGATAACACAACGTCTGCTCAAACAAAATTACAAGCCATGGCATTAATGAAGGATTTCACTTTTTCTACTAATGATGGGATTTCGATGTTTCATAAAAGTTAATAGCCAAAGGTAAATATAAGATGTAATCCTAAGAATCCAAACTGCAGTCATTTCTTCATGCTGTCTTCAGGGAATTCCATCTTCATCTTCATGAAGAAAAAGGTAGGTGATTGTTTTAAAGTAGCAGCTCTAAAGAAGCTAAAAGCTAAAGCAACTCCTTGAATATTTTAATACAGATAAAATATTGCCAAGCTGGCTCTCTTACAACAGTACCCTACAAAGGAAGGAAGGGAGGGAGGGAGGAAGGAATGTTGGTTCTTATGATATTTATTAGTTTTAAGTTTGGCAAATAATGGTGACTATTGTCCACTACATTTAACATAGAAGTATATCCTTAAAAGAAAGAGGAGGAAGTGTCCCCTCAGGATAATAACTTCTAGAATAATTAAACTTAGAAGACTTTAAGTATTGTGTATTTTTTTACAGCAAGTTTGCTGTAATGGGCAAAGACAAGTAACATTGAATTAATTGCCTTTTGTTTTCTAGTCTATCTGTATTTAAAGATTTATACAGCTTAAGCACTTGTTAAATATATTTGAAATATACACTGAAGTGCCTTTATTAAGAAAGACACGAGCCTATGCTTTCGTCAGCTGTGCACAAAAGGAATAAACTTGTCTCATTAAAGAATCAGGTTAATGTCCAGAGAATGCGTATTTGAAGAGATAAAATTCAAATGAACTGCCAGCTATCAAGCTATAAAACACACTTCCTGCTTTTACACAACATATTTTTAAAATTGAACAAAAATGTTGCAACAGTTCTATTTGGATCTGGAGAGGAACCATTCCCCAAAGACACCTACAGGCTTTGCCCACCACTGTAATCATGTCTCACGTCATAACACACATTTTCTTATTCAGACTTCATTAGAGCCTTTCAAGCAAATGAAAACTGAGTGAATCCATAGGTTCAGTACATAATAAAAGGATAATCTCAACTGCTACCAAATAAACTACATCATTTTACCTTCAAGGTTGGTCCATATAAAATATGAAGTCTTTGCAAATATCCGTTATTTCGCAATTACCACAGAATAGTCCGTCTTCTCCAAGTTCTTGCTGCTTCATTTGACTTTATTACTTGCAATAGTTGCTATAGTTATCTACATTCTTGGAGTCAACTTTAAGCAGAGAGTATCAAGATAAGAACAGCTGTACTCTGTCAGATAGTCCAGAATTAATACCCCTTATCCAAGGAAGTGCCAGATGTTCACAGTAAAGCACAAAGAACCTACCATAAGTTACAGACTTGCAAAGATATTTCCTTCTAGTCTTCCCATAGCAAGACTCAGTCAAGTACTGAAGTGTAAGATTTTGCCCTTTCTAAAAGGTATTTTTGTTCTTGCATAAATAGCTAACTATTTCCCAAAACCTGTACCCTCTTCTGCTACATGCTTCCCTTCCTTAAATCTGTGATCCACAGGAAATCTTGACAATGTTTATAGAATTTTTTTTTTTAAATACTGAAAGTTGTCTTTTTGTTTATTAAAGAAACCTGCTTAACTTGAAAAAAGAAAGAAAAGAAACAAAACCTTTTGCAGAGCTCAGTCTGTTTTTTTCCTTCCCTCCAGCAACATATGGCAACATCTGCTCCCTCCCTGATGGATAATGACTTGTTGGCATTGACTTCTCTGCAATCTAAACTTCCTAAAGTGGCAAGCAGATAAATTCAGGTATATTAAAAAAATATATATGCATACATATAAATACTTGCTTTCAATTTCTTGAAGTTTGGTAAAACTGCATGAGCATGCAGTTACTTTTCTGAGATCAACACTGAGCATAAAGCCCATTATAACAATTTTGCTTTCTTGTCGAGGAAACATTAATTGGCTTCTGCTTATTGACAAACCATACAGCAGAAACTGTTAACAGGAGGATATTGTCATTTTGCAAAATGAAAGAGCAGACATTTCAAGTTTTAAACATTTATTAAGCCTCGTCAAAACAGTTTCAAACACGTGACCTGGTGCTGTGTGAGGCAAATTTAATTATTTCCTGGATGATTAAGCATGACACTTGTGCGAACAGCTTCCGGAAGACCTTTCTGTGCAGCTTATGGACATCATTGTGTTTTTAGAAGTCAGGACGGTCCTTTTTGAGTCTACTGTAGTCCATATTAATTGAAAACAACTAGGAAAGAGAAGGGAAAGAATATTAATTAAGAAGCTTGACTACACATTTGCCCTGGTATTTACTAAAAATATGCATCATTGAGCTTACACCAGGAAACTGAAATCACATTTTGAGTCTGTGAACTGGGCACTAATAAATAAATAAATAAAAACTTTTGCTAAACAGTAACTTTTTAATACTAATTCTACACCCAGTATTAGAAGTTCTGCATTTAAAATAAGTGGCCATGTCTTCCACTACAGAAGATCAACAGTGTCTCTTCTTAACCCCCAGAATTAGAAGTTCATTCAGAGGAACTTTTTACAATACTGATGAGTTTATCCATTTTGCTCAAAATCTATGGCTCCTTGCCATGTGGCACAAAGCACAGTGTCTGTGAACAGACAGTGGCACAAAACAACATTTAGAGCAGTGCTACAAAAGCCAAGTTTGGTTTAGGTAGCTGCATCTAGAACTGCAAAGGATGACAAGGAGGAATTAAAGCCAGAAAAGATCCTCTCACATGCCCAGTTTATACTATTATAATTGGACACTGTTACAAGCAATCCAGAACAACCCAAGAAGCGATGGGGAACAATGAGTTTAAAGACTAAATGTATATTTTGGCATCCCAGCCTGACTTGACATCAAGCCTGTGACAGTATAGTTTTTCTTAAAAAACCAAAATTATTAAAAGCACATTAACTATCAGTTTGATTACTTTTAATTACTCCCAATTTTTGATTTTTTTTTAACTTTCGTAAAGAAAACAACAGCCTACAGCACATTCAAATTACAACTTTCTCTGCAACTCCTACAGCAATGCTCAGATCATCAACTCTTTTCTTTGGAAAAGACTGAGGAAGTTAATATGACAAAGAAGTTTACAATAGAAAAAAAAATCATCAAAAGCTAAGACTTGTATAGCAAGAACTTTTTACTAAAGAGTCATCCTGAAATTAGAATACATGTCCTTTTCATTTTCCACAAGGCAGATTTGGAAAAAATGACACAAATGATTCTCACACCCAAATATGGCAAACCCTGAGGCTGTGTTTGCATGTTAAGGCAGAAGGGGAATGCTACACAAGTCATGCACTCTTTAAAAGAATTTGTGCTGTGCACTATGCAGGATTTGCCGAGTTCAGATATTCACAAACCAGCAACATTCCAGAAACAGCAATGAAAACAAAGAATGAAATATTCTTCTTGGACTTTTAAGGGAACCACAGCCTGTTTTATTTTGGAACTGTGGGGTTTTCCTACTTACTTCAATGATTGCAATAGCAGTATATGGTAACAAACAAGACACTAGCTTTGAAAACTCAGTAGGTTTGCTTTTTCTGTAGCTTGAGAATAATCTTAAAATATTCTTAACAGTAATCTACTAGCATAGCACTTCTGTAAAGCATGATTAACACCTAATTAATGTCCAGAGAAGGACAATTAAGCTGGTGAAGGGTATAGAGAGTTAAGTCATATGAGGAGTATCTGAGGGAGCTGTTGTTATTCAGCCTGGAGAACAGGAAGCTCAGGGGAGGCTGTCACTCTCTACAACTCCCTGAAAAGAGGATGTAGCCAGGTAGGGGTTGGCCTCTTCTCTCAGGCAACCAGCAACAGGACAAGAGGACACAACCTCAAGCTGCATCAGGGGAAGTTCATGTTGGACCTCAGGAAGAATTTCTTCACTGGAAGGATTGTCATACATTGAAAAAGATTGCCCTGGGTGGGGGTGGAGTCACCACCTCTGGATGTGTGGAAGAAATGACTGGACATGGCACTTAAGTCCAGTTGAGAACATGGTATTCAGTCAAAGGTTGAACTCAATAATCTTGGAGGACTTTTCCAACACAAATGAGTCTATGATTCTAGGACTCCTGTAAACTACCAAATGTTTTAGACATTTTTGCACACTTCCTCATTAGTTCAATGAAATTAGTTGAATATCAGCTAAAGAACATTTCTATTGCATCCAGTTACTTACTGGATATTAATTTTGTTAATATTGTCTTATTTTCAAAAAATCAACTGCAGACCTAAACTCATGTCTACATTAAACATTGCCATTTTCCTGCTTCTCATGATTAAAGGCCAACAGCTTAGAGCTTAGAAAACTCTAGTTCAGATTTTCTGGGGTTTTGTCCTTCTCCCTGTAGTTTATTTCCAAGTATTATGAGCCAGTAAATTCTTCCTCTCACTTATAGTTTCTCTTTTCCTTACAGTGCAATAAATATGACTGCTTTCATACAGACTCCTTTCAGCCCATTATCAACCACCATTAGGAGAGTTTTAAATCTCAAACTCAGCCATCTCTGCTCAGAGTTCTAGAGACAAACAAATGCTGCACAAAAGGAATACATCACTCATCCAACTACTTTCCCATATAATCAAACATCCTATAGCAGTAGGCTACACCTCTAATATGATGCTTCCTGAAAATCTGTATTTCTCATTTTACCTTGTACTGCTCATTGGGAGCCATTTTGTTCCAAGGTTCTGGGTTATTTTTCTTGTCCCAGCTATTGAGAGAAATGCAAGATGTGAGAAAATATTAACACCATCTTCAAAATTAAAAAAAATAATAATAAAAAAAAAAAAAGTACTGTGGTTATTAGGTCATCAAGTCGCCCACCCAAGCAAGTCTCCACAGAAAAAGGCACTGTCCTTTGTCAGCAATCTCTAAATATCATGGTAAACAAAGATGTCCAAATCAAGGAAAGCTCCACACACTCAATGTCAGGTGATACTGGATGAAGACATTAAGACGTCCAAAAAGATAAAAACCAAGGAAGTGGAATGTAACATGCAGCTGAGGACTGGCACTGAATACATACCTAACATCAGGGTTGAACATCGCCAAACGCATAAGATACAGGCTTGCACCAACACCTCCAGATCCAATGATCACAAACAGAGGGATCAACTGGAATAACAACACAAAAAATTAAATATCATCCTGCGATATAACAAAATAGTATTGATACATAGCACTTCCAACATCAGCTATGGCAAGCCAAAGAACAATCTTACAGACTTTACAAACGCGCAGCCCTCTAAACCCCTGGCATAAGTTCCCTGTTTGCGGGATATCCTTGGGGTCATTGAGGAACTAGCAGCTATGAAAAGGCAGGTATGAAAAAAATAGTCCTACATCCAGAGGAACCAAAATCAAACCAAAAATTGCGTTCCATCAGGTTTGTGCGATAGACAACCGTCCCTTCAAAAAAAACCGTCCCTGCCCAAACGGCCCCTACCGTCTGTACTCGAACACCATGACCAGAAACATGAGAGGGCTAGCGTGGGGGCACACTGGTGGGCAAGAAAAACGGAAGGGCCATCTTGAGCCCTGCAGCACGAGCAAGGCCGCAGAAAGAGGGACTTGGAGAAAAAAAGGGACTTGGCCGTGTCTGCTCGACCAGCGCCGGGCGGTCCAGGGGTTCGGCACGCACAGGAATGCCAAGGCACGGACGGGCGAGGAGGAGGCGACCGGCGCGGCCGGGGACACCGAGCGGCGGCAGAGACGGGCGGGCGCGGGGCCGGGCACTCGGGCTCAGGTACTCACGGCCGGGTGCTTCTTCGCGTGGGTGAGGACGGTGCGTAGCACCATGGCGGCGGTGCAGGGGTGGTGGTGGTTTGTCGGCGGCGGGTGCGGGCGAAGATCTCGCT
>VZRH01003529.1:3266-30678 GCA_013397555.1 Urocynchramus pylzowi
TTATAGCAATTCAGAGGGAGGGGGTTTACATTCTCTATTCCAGGGGAGGCTCTGGCCTTCCTTAGCAGACACCTGTCTTCCCAAACCGAGACATGCTACTAAGGGAGTATTTGTGGTTCAACAGAAAGGGGGAGATGTGGGAAAGGTAAGCACAGAGAGCTCCTAAAGCCTCGAACATACAAGCTCAGAGATAGAGATGGATACAGTGTTTGTCATAACACCTTGGAGAAGGCTTGAAGGTTTAGAATCAAAAAGTGAAACAGACACAAAGTAAGAATAAAGATTTGTAGTTTAAGTAGATATATGTTTTAAGCAAGTAGAAATATGCCTCATATAAGTGAATAAATATGTTAAGCAAGATAGTAGAAAAATTTTAAGTCTAGTAATGGAACTTATTATAGAGTTAGTAAAAAGTAGAAGATAGAGCAATAAGTTTCTGTAGAGTTATATGATTGGATAAAAAGAGACACATTGCATCAAAATCATATAAAACATAGCAATTAATGATTGTTTTATGAAGATGCTAGTGAGCTTTGTGAAAGTAGCTGATTAGATAAGAAATTTATAAAAGACATTGTAACTGGAATTAAAACAGCTTTTGGTGTGATGGGGTGAACAGAAAACTGTTCAAAACCAAACTGAAACAACAAAAGTACACGTCAAAAGAACTGTAAACCCTAATAGAACTTCTTCCCACCAGACTTAATAATTCGTCCTCATTTGCATGAGCCAATTACTACACCTTATTCATAACATCACTGAGCTTCATTGCTTCCCAGGCATTGGGAACCTCGCTGAGTCCTGTCTCTGCTCCAGAGATGGGCCTAACTCGCTTTTCTGGGAGCAGGGACAGGACATGGGTTAAATTCCCAGCAGGGAACCTGCAGAGCAAGAGGCCGAGCACCTAACTTGCTCCTACTGCGATCTGCTGCCAGCCCTCATCTTTGGGTCTGTGGAAGCACCAAGAATTGCCCTCCTTAGCCCAATCCTCTTGTGCTCTTTCCCTGCACATCACATCGCTGACATCCTGCTCTTCCACATCCATCCTCCCAGATCCCTGGGAATCCTTAGGGCTCTTCCTCACCTGCTCTGAGCTGGTTCTTGTCACTGGCCACCTCTTGAGCCAAGACACCATCCAGGTTAACCTAAATGGTCCAACTGGAACCTAACAGACTGCTCTGGAGAGCTAGAGTTGTAAGACTTGACTTTAATGACTTAGCCCTTGAGATTATATGGAAAACTAAGCCTTTCCTGGGAAAGAATTCCCACCAGCTGTTTCTGACCTGTTTGCTGCTCAGCTCCTGCTCTCATTGGTTGTGAAAATAGAAACTGAGCTACTTGGCACTGTTCCCATGTCTCTGAAAGTTGGAAACTGGAAGCTGAAGCGGTGGTTCCAGTTTTCCTTTTTTCATGGTTTGACACTGGCCAAACATCAGGAGGAAAAGTAGTTTGCTTACTCTCTCCTGCTACAGTTGGGCAGAGGAGAGGGAAAAAAATGAAGGGCTCATGAATTGAGATAAGGACTGGGAGAAAAAAAAAACCACTAAGAGCAAAACACATTCAAATTTAAAGGTATAAAGTATATTTATTATTAACAGAGTCAGAAGAGGAGAATGAGAAGTGAAAGAAGCCTTTAAACCACATTTTTTCTCTCCCTCTTTCCCACTGACAATGTAGGGAGACAGGGTGTGGGGGTTTTGGTCAGTTTGTCACTTGAGATCTTCTGTTCACTCAGGGAGCAGAGTCTTTTTCTCTGCTATGCTGTGAGGTCCCTCCCACAGGCAAACAGTCTTCCCAAAACTGCTATGGTGTGGGTCACTTATCCATGCAAGGGCCCTCTCTCTCTGTTTGGGTCTCCCACTGGATTACAGCTTTCTCTGGCATCCACCCACTCCAGTGTGAGCCCTTTTCTCACAGGCTGTAAGTGAATTTCTGATCCCCTGTGGACTTCATGCATTACAGGGGGACAGTTTGTTTCACCATAGTCCTCACCATGGCTTGCAGAGAATCTTGGCTCTGACACTTGGAGCTCCTCCTCCCCCACTGACCTTGGTGCTGCCATGTTGTTTTCTCTCACATGTTCTCACTTCCTCCTCTTCTCTGACTAGAAGAAAAACTGCTGCTTGTAGGTACTCTTGCCAAGAAGTCCCACTAATTCTTTCAAGATCCTGCAGCACAGAGAAGTTGATCTCATCTAGGTTCCACGTCAGGGAATTGCTTGCCCTGCTTCCCTTGCTGGCCAGTTGGCCCTGCTGCCATTGCATGGGCAGCGGCCACCAGGGCACTGGCACCATTTAACACCTCTCCTCGTGCGGGGCTTCGGGAAGGGGAAGACACTGCCCCTGCACTTCTGTCTGCAGTGGTTAGCTAGGGCTGGCCAGGCAGGCAGGCAAGGCTCACCACAGACCACACCAGCATGGCAGTGCCTCCCCACCACTGGAGAAAAGCTGCCCCTGTGTACTGTTTTGATTTTCTTCTTAAATGTCATCACAGAGGCGTTACCAACCTCCCTAACTGGGCCAGGAGCATATCCATCTTCAGAGTCATCAGAGGTTGGCTCTGTCGGAAATGGTGGAAGCTTCTAGCAGTTTCTCACAGAAGCTACTCCTGTGGCCCTCTCCCACTATCAAAAACCATGCTGTGCCACATCAACTCCCCTCTTCTTTTGAATATTCCAAAACCTCCACTCAACAAAATGGAAAAGTAGATATAAATAAAAGCTTTATATTTTATTAATATAATGGAACTTTTCACAAAAAAATAACACCCCAAGGAAACAAACCCAAAGCTGGTGCAGCCCCTAAAAGGCAGACTCTTTCCTTGTACATGTGTGAGGGGAAGGGGACAGTAACAGCCCAAAGAGAACAAAAACCCCTCAGGTATGTGGGCGGGATTTCTTCTCCTTCCTACTGATGTCAACCCCTTTTCTTTTCTGCACAGTCGATTCACTGCTGGTGCTTGTTTCACTTTGGATGGTTTTCTCTTCCAAAGGCTTGGAAGCCTGTGATGACCCAAGAAATAAAAGAGCTGTGAATAATTTAATTTTACAGCCACTGGAATGCCCTGTGCTCCACCAAGGACAGAGCCAACTGTACTTGGCTCTTATGCAGTGAGTCTTTGTTATTCTGCTCCTACTGCTGGGATTTTTAGGAAGGGGCATGACAGGAGAGCAAGATAATGGCTGAGCAGAGCAGTAGAACACACATAGATCAACCAGGTCACTCCAGGGCTCTGTGTGTTGTTGCAGGGATGGCTTCACTCTGTGCCCTCCTGACAAACACAGTTAACTTGGAAATGTGTTCAGAGCTGGAGCAGTGAGCATGGCCCCTGCAGGGAAGATATCCCTATCCCAGAAAGAGTGTTACCCAAATCAGGTGCAAGGGAGGGAAGGCACCTAGAGAAAGGAGAAGGCACAAAGGTAACTGATTTTTGGGCAGAGGCTTTGATCTGCTTAAGCATGATTTTATTTTTATGAGACTCATTGGTGAAGTGACAGAGGGAAAGGAGGCAGGAAGAGAGGAAGAATGATGGGAGGAAGGCTGGACTCCATCAGGGAATAGGGAGACCAGTAGGTGAATGGATGAGCAGGTGGAGAACAGGCACAGGTGGGCATCAGGCCCAGGAGGACAGGGAACAGGGCTGAGGGAGAATAGGGCTACAGGATCCCTGGGAAGGGTTTATCCATCTGTCCCTCCTCCTCCTTGAGTAGCATGGCAGTAATGAGTGAATGAGCACATTTAACTGGAAGGAGAGAATGAATGAAATAAATATAATGAACAAAAATACAGATCCAAAACACAGAGCAGAAGGGGAGGAAGGAAAGAACAAAGCAACTGAAAGGGAAACTGAGACAAAAGGACTGTAGACCAAGAGGGAGCTATACCAAGTGAGCAGAGCATGGTCCTTACCCTCAGCTGCCCTGCATATTTCTTGGTCCACTCCCTGGCGTTGAGCAGGAACAGCTGCTTGTTGTACTTGTACTCCGAGGACTAAATCGGAAGAGCAAGACAAAGACAGAGATTTGATTGAATACATGTCACCGAGAAGCTGGGACCAAGTCTGGCTTTAGGACTCCTAAACCAGACTAAAACTGTAACAAGAATGAAGTGTAAAATTCATTTAGCTTGCTTGAAGAACTCATGCTGCCATTTGTACTGAAGATAATGGCTTGAAGACAAGACCTTGACCATCTCTTCTGGCCTCAGCTGCCTCAGGGAAGCCCGAGGATGTCCCAGCTGATCCAGGTCAGGCCACTCTCCTACTGTGTCAATCCAGAGTGAGTGAAGCAGAAGTTGAGCCTAAGTCCAGCCCCCCATTCCCTCCCCACCTGTGTCCAGGGCCAGGAGAGAGGGAGCTCACGTACGATATTGGCCATGAGAGGATCGTCAGGGTTGGGCTCTGCCATCAGCAGCTGGATGGAGGTCAGCAGGGTGGAGATGTTCAGGGAAGGCCTCCATGCACCCTGTAAGGAAAGAGGATGAGAACAACAGCTTGGAGAAAGAAACCTGCACACGGCAGCCCAGAGACACCTCAGAACCCAGAGCACTTCAACACAACCTGCCCACAGTTGCCTTGGGACTTCTAGCACCTAGTGCCCCATGGAACACACCAGACCCACTCTCAATACAAGGCTCCAAGGAAGCCCAACTGACAATCAGGGCAGTGGTCACGGCTCCAAGGCTGCCAGAGCTCAAGGAGCATTTGGATAAAGCTCCCAGGTACACGGTGAGACTTTGGGCTTGTCCTGTGTAAATCCAGCTTGTGGCCCCAATGATCCTTCCAATTCAGGAGATTCCATAATTCTATGGGCTGTACCCTGCACATCTCTGCTGTGTTGGAGCAACTCATTTTCAGACATAATGCCTTTTGACACCAATCTTTAAAGCCTTGGAAACTTATGTGGAACAAAAAACATCGTGTTCTGGCTCTAAACAAAGAAGATGCCACTCAAAACTTCATTCCCTGCTCCCTGTAAATAAGTCAGGAGCAAACAGACATTCAATCAGGCCTTTACAAGAAGCAGATAAGGAGTTCATTATCCTGCCCAGGCTCACTTACCCACACCCACGCACTGTCTTACCTTCGGTGGTAACTTAAGAACATCCAGGCAAATCCTTCCAGCAGAGTCGATGTTGGGATGGTAGATGGGGGTCAGGAAGCGAATCTTTGGTGGCTCAAATGGGTACCTGAAGGGATAAGCATTAAGAAACAAAAGTTATTGTTATATCTATAGGACCAGTTGTTTTGTCACCCAAGCAATGCCAACATTTCCTCCTCCCAGCCTACGTGGCACCCTTCCACACAAATCTTCAGAGGCAGTGCTCTGCCTTTGCTTCTTCCAGCTGTGTCTAACTAACACTTCCCTGGATAGCCTTCCACAAGGGGAAGAACATAAGAAACTCTGTACTGATGAACAAGCTCTTTCCAGAAAGCTTTGAGACAGTATGATGAGGCAAAAGTCTTATCATTGCACTTTTAGGTTTTTAATCACACACCTCTGATGTTCAATGCAAAATAACTATCAGCTACTAGAAAAATTGCATTCCTTAAAAAAAGGGTCTCAATTCATTGTTGAGAGGATAAAGGAAAGATGCACATGTTAGTATTTACAGCAAATACCTTACATCAGTTTACTCATATTTAAAGCAGGACTATACCAACTACTTAATCAGAGAATCGGCCTGGTTTACATTAGAAGGGACCTTAAAGCACATTTCACTCCACTCCCTGCCATGGGCAGGGACACCTTCCACTATCCCAAGATGCTCCAAGCCCCATTCAACCTGGCCTTGGACACTTCCAGAGATGAGGCAGCCACAGTTTCTCTGGGCAACCTGTGCTAGGGCCTCTCCACCCTCACAGGGGAGAATTCCTTCTTAATTAATCTAGCTAGAGTCTATTGCCCACTTACCTTTCAGGAACTATGATTTCCAGGTTGAATATTCCTTTCTCATATGGTGTGTCCACACCTCCTAAAATTTCTTTAGGAGCAAGATGAAAATACAAGAATTACATTCAAAATCAGAATTACAGAATGGTTTGGGTTGGAAGGCACCTTCAAGATCATCTCGTTGTCCAGCAGTCCCCATGTAGTTCCCACAGTTACAGAGCTGCTTAGGTGACAGAATCACAGAATGTTAAGGGCTGGGAGGGACCTTAAAGACCACCCAGTTCCAGGAACCCCTTCCATTATCCCAGGTTGCTCCAAGCCTCATCTAACCTGGACACTCCCAGGGATGGGACACCACAGCTTCTCTGGGCAACCTGTGCCAGGGCCTCACTACCCTCACGGGGGAGAATCCAGGAATAAAAAATGCCATCTTACGTAAGACCAGTACCACCCCCCCAGCAATCAAAACTAAGGGCAGACCAGCCAAGGCACAGGCCAAGCTATTGTTGGACTGTAGTNCTGGGAGGGACCTTAAAGACCACCCAGTTCCAGGAACCCCTTCCATTATCCCAGGTTGCTCCAAGCCTCATCTAACCTGGACACTCCCAGGGATGGGACACCACAGCTTCTCTGGGCAACCTGTGCCAGGGCCTCACTACCCTCACGGGGGAGAATCCAGGAATAAAAAATGCCATCTTACGTAAGACCAGTACCACCCCCCCAGCAATCAAAACTAAGGGCAGACCAGCCAAGGCACAGGCCAAGCTATTGTTGGACTGTAGTTTAAAGAAAACTACAATCCAACATTTCCACATAGCCTGTAAAGCCCAAAGCATGCACAGACCAAGCAGCAAACTGCAACCCAGCCCTGCCTTTGGAACCCCCAAGGTACGTACGGGCCCGTAAGTCATCCAGCTGCCCGTTCTGCCAGCAAGTGATGCCCGGAGGTGGCTCCGTAGCCAGGAGCGAGAGCTCCCGTGTCAGCCGTGAAGCTCTCTGCATGGTGCTGGAGCTCTGAGACCAAATTCTATTCCTCACAAACCTAGATTTTTTTTAAAATAGCGCTTTGAGATTTTTCTTTGTTTTGGCTAAGGACCTGGGTTTTGAGCTGTTATCCTGATGTGATACCAGAGTCACAGAGAGGCTAAGCCAGTTCCTGGAGCTGCTCTTGCACTCAGCTGAGGGAGGGGCATTTATAATCCATCCTATCCCCTCAGTCCTCAGCTGAGTCTAATAAACCCTGGGGTTTAACAAATCCTAATAAACTGAGAGGCCATAACCAGGCTCCAAAACCCTTATGGGACTGTAACATCTGCTCTAGGACCACCTGTGTCCTTTCATGGTTAAGGTACCCACTGCCCTACCGGGGCCACCCCTCATTGCCCCTTCCTACCCAAAGGCTCCATCTCCCCCTTCCTGTGCAGAGGGAGACCTGAAAGCTGCTTCAAAGATGGGCCACCCCCTACCACAGCAATGCCCCTGACACTCCCAAAGCAGGGTCTGCCCCCCAGTCCCCACGGACAGGGACATAGGCACACCTACCAGTCCACCCCGAGAGGAACCTGGCTCGATAACTCACCACAGCCCTAACCTGGCTCGATAACCCACCACAGCCCTAACCACTCACCCTGAGGATGGGGGACACCCCCGCGGCCTAACTGCCCCCTCCAGGGATTATCCTTTCCCTCAGGCACCATTAACACCCCACAGACTCCCTCACCCGAGCACCCCTCAGTTTCACTGCACCTCTAGCCTGACTACCCCCACTGAAGAAGCGTTTCACCCCCCTCCATCAGCCTAATTAAATACCCCTCAGCCTAATTATCCCCGCAGGCGGACAAGAGCTGCGCCCCCCTTCCCACTCCGCAAGGACGGGAACGGCCATCCACAGCCTCACCCCTCCAAGATCCTCCACACAATCGCTTCGGGACGACCACCACCCTCTCTGCTTACTAGTTACCGCCTCACTCTAACTAATTAACGCTGTCCCCACAGTGACCAAGCCCCGGGCTCCCGCCGCACAGACCGTGAGGCGGCGCGCGGCGAGGGCGGGACTTCCGCGATCACCGGGCAACGGGCGGGCTCCTGGCGCTAAGCCCCGCCCCCTCAATTGAATTGGGCCGCTGCCATTGAGCGAGCGCTGCGGGCGGGAACCCAAGCCCCGCCCCTTAGCAAAGCGCGGGCTGGGCGTGGCCTGCTGTGGTGGTGGGCGGCGGGAGGGGGCCCGGAGTAGGTCCGGGACCTTCCAGGAGCCTCCCGGGTCCCTCCGGGATCCTCCCGGGTCCCCGGCTCTAGGATGCTCCAACCCCGGGACCCTCCCACCCTGAACCGCGTTAAACCTCCGCGGACAGCGGGCAGGGCCCCGCGGGGAGCGGTCATTACATAACCCACCCGTCCCAGCCGGCGTTGTGTAAGCGGCCCCGTGGGGCGAGGAGCCGGTGCCGCGCCCGCCGCACCCCAGGCCGTGGGGAAGGAGGTAAAGGCGGGCTCAGGGAGCACCCCCAGGGAGGAGGCGGGGGGCCGGGCTGGTCCGTTCGCCCCCCGCTGCTGCGGGGCTGGCGCCGGGGCCGCTCTCCCCCGTTGCCTCCTCGCCACTTCTCGTTCGTATGAGGGGCCCGGGCAGGGGGTCCAGGAGCCTCAGCCCGTTCTCCCTCCGCCCCATCCCCCACGGGTAGAGACTCTCGGGTGTGGTCCTCAACCCGTTGCAGGAGAAGCCCCAGTCAAGCCCTTACACTTCGATGTGTTTAGGATTTACTTCCTCCTCTGACTCAATATGCCATTTTTTTGCATCAAAGCTGTATCCAGTACCGTATTTATCATCTAAAGTATTCTAACGGGAAATAACCTAGAGGTTGGAATCGACAGTAGCTTCAGGTCTGGCTCAGTGTGGAGAGTGGGATTATGGAACCAGATGTATGCAAAAAATTAATTCTTAGATCCCAATCAAGAATTGTTCTCAAGCCTGTCAAATCAGAATAACATTGAACAACTTAATGGTGATAATTATTCCACTTCCCAAGCCCAGACTGTGGTTTGAGAGAGCAGGTGTGAGGCTGCTCTCTCCAGGTGTCTGACACCTATGTTTATTTGTTTCACTTTTTCTTCTGAAGCAGCCAAGATATAGTCAAGGAGCATTTGACAATGGAGAGTGTCCCACAGAGGAAATTAAACTGTTAAAAATTTCTCTTCCCAGTTCCTAGGCTTTGGTCTGTCCCTGCCCCATCTGGCTCTGCTAGCTCCAAGGGCCAGTGGGGCCAGAGAGGAGCTGCCTGCAATCCTCCTCCTTCATTCTTGGGAATTACACAAAAGCATGAGCGGTTTAGACCATCTTTGATGCAGAATCCACCTCAGTGCAGATATTTATTGTATTTAGGGGTGTTTAAAACTGGGCAACTAATTCCTGGATGCCTGTAGGAACAGGAGCAGCACAGTGGGTTTTGGATAGTGCCACTGACAGCCTTTGCATCCCTCTAGCACATTCCTGCCTGTGGAGAGAAATGCTCAGCAGCAGGACAGCTGGGATCAGTGACTGTGTGACCTGTTTTTGGGGTGACATGTTGTAAAGACCCTGGAGCGTCAGCTGTGCAACCCTCAAGATAAGGCCTGGATTTCCCTGCTTTCTGTCTTGGTGTACCTGTCCCAAAGTGCAGGGATAAATCCTGTGTGAGCTGTATTTTCTGCCTGCCTGGTTGATTTTTGGGGAACAGATGTCATCTGGATGTGGCAGGCAGTCTGCCCAGCCTTGCTGAGTGAACAGACTCGAGCCACTGGTTCATGGAGAGGTAGAAGAGTAACAGTGGGTAAATCCCAACATGATGTCAATGACAGACAGCACCTGCTCTGCCTTCTCTAGCATCCCAGAGCATCTTTCCTTTTCATGTGACATGACAGGAGTGTCCAAGAGCTCACTTTCTTTCTGACACCCCCCATGGCCTGCACAAGTGATCCCCTCCCCATTCCTTCCCACCCAGTAGGGGATCCCAGCTCCTCACCCAGCTTTGACACCTCTTTGGCTCTAGGCTCCCGCCCTCCACGGTGAACTTCAACCCCTTTTAATGGAGTCCATGCTCCTCCCAGCCTGTTTTAATGAAATCCTTGTCCCCCCAGCTCTGATTCCCCCAGTCCCCTTTAGTGGGATCCCCAGAACTGCTGTTAACCCAAACCCTACAGCCCACCCAGGCCCTGGCCTGGGGCCTGCCTGCCCTGTGCCCAGTCCCTGTTGTGGTGTGGTCCTGTTCCCCACTGCTCCTGCAGGGATGCCATCACTGGAAGGGATGGGTCCTGCCTGGAGGCATTTCTTGGGGCCATTCCATGGGCTGTGTGGGGGACTGGGCTCAGAGCAGTCCCAAGTGTGTGAGTCCAAGGGACATGGGGGTGAACGTGATCCCACAGACATCAGGTGGCTGCAGGGCCCTGGATTTGGGGTGACCCTGCAGACCATGTGGGGCCACAGGGCTTGGGACAGCCCCAAAGGCTGTAAGGCTGTGGGAGCCTTGGAGCCCCTGATTGGGGCAGTCCCTCAGTGAGGCTAGCTGGTACATAGGATGCAGGGGATGCTTCCAGCACACTTTGCATGGTTTAGTACCCAAAAATGCCACCTGGGTGCTCCCCTGAGCAGCAAGAGTCATCTTGTTTTTCCGGTTCTCCCAGGAAGTGAGTGCAGGGCAGTGCCCAGCTGGGGTGCAGGGCAGAGCACGCCACACAGCCAGCCCTGCACTGGGCTGCACCCCGTGCTCGTGAGTCTGGGGCCTTACTGGGGGGTTGTAACAAAGTGGGCCTGTCTGGGTGCTGTTGGTGCATGTGTTTGGGAACAGAGCAAATCGGATTTATGGAAAAGCTGCTGGATGTGGGTTGAACAGGGACAAGAGTTGCCTGGTGCAGCCATTGTGAGGGGGTGAGTGGAGCTGTTTGGCTGGAAGAGCTGAGCTGGATTAGGGATTGTTGTTTGGTTCTTTGCTAATCTCTAATCTCTTCTCCTCTGGGGGTAAGACTCAAAATTAGCAGCAGGTGGGGACCCACCTGGGAGGTGGGCATTGAACTTTCCCAATTTTACACAGGAAAGCGAGTTTAGGAGGTGCTGCTGAGCTTGGTGCAGACATGAGGTGGCAGCTGGGCTCCTCCTTTGCTTCCCAGCATCTGATAGGTCCATTGTCCTGAACAGGGCAGCCAGAGTTTGGGAGTTACTTTCCAAACTGTACCCTGAGATGCTTCAGCCTAAGACCCAAGATCAGCACTCCTGCTAACCCTCTGAACTCAGCTGAAGTGGTTCAAAGGGGGATAAATGTATGAATCAAGAGTAGTTTTGTGTCATTATCACACCCTGCTCTGCTCTGGAGGCAGGCTGGGAGAGCTGGGGATGTTCAGCCTAGAAAAGAAAAGGGAAGACCTCAGAGCCCCTTCCAGTGCCTATAGGGGTTTCAAGAGAACTAGAGAGGGATGTCAGACAAGGGTCTGGAGGAACAAGACAAGGGGGAATGGCTTCTGAGTGCAGGGTGACATGGGATATTGGAAAAAATTCTTCCCTGTGAGGGTGGTGAGGCTCTGGCCTAGGTTGCCCAGAGAAGCTGTGGCTGCCCCATGCCTGGAAGTGTCCAAGGCTTGGTTGGCTGGGGCTTGGAGCAACCCGGGATAGTGCAAGGTGTCCCTTCCCATGGCAGGAGGTGGAACTGGATGGCTTTAATGTCCTTTCCAGAGGGGTTGCTGACAGCCACATCTATGGGATTAAAAAGTGTTTGTGTAGTAAATGGAGCTCTGGCAGCTCTGCACCTCTGTAGGAGCGAGGGTGGGTAGGATGGTTGGGATGGACGGAGACGAGAGATCTCTGAAGCCAGGTCTTGGAACTCGCGGTTTATTGCAAAGGGCATGGGTGCAGGGGCCCTGCTTGGAGCTGCCAGCTGCAGCTCAGAGCAGACCTGAAAGAAGGAGAGAGAGAGTACAAAAGAGCGGGAGTGTGTAAGAGAGTGCAAAAGGAGGACGAGAGAGGACAAAAGAGAGTGCGGAAGAACCCAAAGTTCCTGTTACAATACAATAAATCTTCTTCTGTGCTGAATATTCTAATTCTCACTAACCAATCTATACAAGATACAAATCCTATAGCGTTTACATACAGCCTATATGAATCATTACATTACCATACTGTGTTACATTTTAAACCCTAAATGCTACTCTTTGGACCACTTCTGCTGAGCTAGTAGGGTCTGCTCTGACCCTTGGACCTGTCTGCAAGCAGAGGGTATTGTTTAATCAAAAGGGGATTACCTTCAGTCAGCCATACCATTGTTTTCCAGTTGTTCAGTAACTAATGCTTGGTATCTCAAAGCTTGCTTCCATTTCAGTCTCACTTATAGTTTCCATATTCTCAAAATCTTTTGCCAGTCAATCATATTTATAAGGCTTTCCTGTTTCATCTTCCCCAACATTCCATCTGTTTTGATTCCTTCCTTCTGGTGAGTGCTATTGGGATGTAATTTCATTGAGGGATTTAATTTAAGGATTTGATTGACTCATTTGGGGCAGAGACCATTTTCTGTGGAGCTGGGTGGTGATCCTGCTGCTGAATGGTGGGGCCAAAGGAGAGGTTTAGTCTTGTTCCTGCATTTCTCTCTCATGAAAACTTATCAAAGCAATAAGTTAGTGGTAAAAACTGCAGAGGATTTTTTTTTGAGCTCTATTTCTAATTGTTAATTGACCTTGTTCTTTATAGGGATTTGGTATCCTGAAAGCCAAGGGTTCCCTTCCTCCTGTAGCCAGGATGCTGCATCGCACCATTCACCTTTTCCGGAAGGAGCTCCGGCTCCACGACAACCCAGTGCTGCTGGCTGCCCTGGAGTCCTCAGAGGCCCTCTACCCCGTGTACATCCTGGACAGAGCATTCCTGACCTCCTCCATGCACATCGGGGCCCTGCGCTGGAATTTCCTTCTCCAGTCCCTTGAGGATCTCCACAAAAACTTGGGCCAGCTGGGCTCCTGCTTGCTGGTTATTCAAGGGGAGTATGAGACTGTTCTTAGAGATCACATCCAGAAGTGGAATATCACGCAAGTGACGCTGGATGCAGAGATGGAGCCGTTTTACAAGGAGATGGAGGCCAACATCCAGCGCCTGGGGGCAGAGCTGGGCTTTGAAGTTCTCTCCCTGGTGAGCCACAGCCTGTACGATACCCAGCGGTACGTGACTGCCCCAAACCCACAAGTATCTCCAGGGAGGTCATTTTAAAAGAGAAAAGGCCAAGAGTCTTGGTTTTTCCTTTGGAGGAAATTGAACTGTCTGGGGTGAACGTGGTGCTGTTTGCTGGGGGAACTTTGTGTGTTGCTCTCTTGGAAGAAACAGAAGAGATTGTGCACAGGTTTTAGGATTTCAGCCCAAACAGCTGCTTAATGATTTCCTTTTGGGCAGTTTAATTCACCTAATAGCTTCCTCTTTTAAACAGAGTGGAAGAAAATTTCTAACACATTTAGTAGGACTTGTAAAAGTTCTATTAAATATGGTAAAGAATTTTTGGTGTCAGATTTTTTTGAAATCTTTCAAGTCAGCTTTCACTGGTGTCTGAATACACTTCGATCCAAGCTGTTACTCAGTGTTGAATGACTGAAGATACTGAAATTAGTAAGAAGGAAAGCAATAATAACCAAACCAACCCTAACACTCCAATTTTGCAAAACCCCTAAATTATGTAAATGAATGGATATGTGTAACTTGCTGTCTTGAATTCAAGCTGTTTGCACAGGTGATTGCTCAGAGAGGACAGTTATTTACTGCCCTGAACCTATTTTTTCTGACACCAGAGGTGTCCCATGCCCTGCCCTGTGTGTCCTGGCTGTGTGTGGCTGTGCAGGTGAAGCTATGGCTGGAATCCTGATCCCAGTTTTGTTGTCTTAGATCCTGAGAAACTACTCTTGGGATATATGTACATTCACCCAGTGAATGGAGTTTTACTTGTAAAATCTGTAATTTCCACATTCAGTTGCACTAATGGAGTTGTTATAGCCTGTGATGTCACCTTCTTGTCCACTGTCAGTTCCAGCTTCTTCCTTGGTTTCTGTTATGTGAGAAGAGATCTTGTTCTTTTGGTTTTTTTTTTTAAGGATTTTGGACCTAAATGGTGGGAGTCCCCCATTAACCTACAAGAGGTTCCTTCATATTCTGTCTCTGCTTGGTGACCCTGAGATGCCTGTCCGAAACCTCACAGCTGAAGACTTCCAGTAAGTACCAGCCTGTGAGCAGGAATTGCTGGTCCTCTTTCTCTGCCCAAAAGAAGAGCCAGGCCCAAATGTTATTGAATCATTTTTGATGTTTTCTTGTTTTATTTCTGTGCATGGAGGGTTATTGATTCTATATACAGAGGATGTGACTGTTGTTGGGAGGGGTGAGCAGATGGTGGAATGGTCTGATACTCATCTCTTTTGATATTTGTGCAGATTTCTCACCATGTGGGACACCTCACAAAATAATGATTGGATTCAATGACTTAAAGTTTTTTTCCAACTTTAATGATTCTGTGATTCCATAAAAGTCTTAAGCTTTTGCAAGGCACTTTGTCTTGGTTTGAGAAGACTGGTGTCTGCTAAGGAAGGCAGGAACCTCCCTTGAAATGGAAAATGTAAACCCCCTTCCTCCAAATTGTTATAATTATGAAATTAAGGGGCTCTCAGGCAAAGATAAGGGAATAGGAATAACAGTTCTTTACTAGGAAAATTAAAAATACAAATGCAATAGTACAAAAAAAAACCCCTAAAAACCACACTGATAGAGTCAGAATATGACATGACACTCTGTGGGTCAGGGTGTTGGCAGCAGTCCCATCCCATGGTGGCTGCAGCCCTCCTGCAGTGCCAGCTGTGGTTCTGTTGGAGCAGGGATCCTGTAGAAGGGTGTAGCTTTCCTCTGAAGGTAGAGTGGTGGTGTAGATGGGCCTGGTCTTCCTCTGGGAATGCAGTGGAAAAGGCTGACTGTGGTGTTCCAAATCTCAGATTCTATCCAGGTAGGAATGCTTGGCTCCTCCCCCTGGGTGGAGCTCCTCCCAATGGGATGATGGAATTTTATCAGTCATGCACTGACACTCACTGGCCCATTAACAGAAGATATCTCCCCAGAGGGAGGGCGTGAAAAGATAAAGAAAACTGCCCCACCTGGTTTTAACAGGTGGCCCAATTAACAGAAGATAACTGCCCCACGTCTAACAGATGGCAATAGAATATACACCCCCAGCCACATCTTGTAACCTAAGACACACCTTGAGAAAAGCTTTTAAGAGATGTCAAACTCCTGCAGAGGAAAGCCTGGGGAATTTACTCAAAGGCATGCTCTGCATTCCTCTCAAGATTTTGGACAGGAATTAGATGAACCACAATAGTTTTTTTTACGCAGAAGTTTGATGGAATGATCGTACTGTTCCCTCCTGACTTTAAATCTCTGCTCCCCTCTGCTATATGGGAAAGAGAGACTGAGCTTGCATCTCCCAGGACTTGAGAAGAAGCTCAGAGTCAAGGATATCTTGTGTTTAGCTCTCCATGAGGAGAGGTCAGTGATCCAAAGCGAGGTAAGACTGGAGCAGGAAAGAGCTGGAATGGGACTGCAGGTACTTGGGATTCAATGTCAGATGCCTCCTACATGGCTTCAGCTCAGTGCCACCAACCCAGGCTTGGATCTTCCCATCTTGGGAGAGTCCTCTTACTTCCTGAATGTTGTCCTCAGACAGTCTGATGACAAGACTCATGTAAGTACTGGGATATATAAGTTCCTGTATTTTTTTCTAGCACTGCTTTTTTTCTCTTTCTTGCTTGATTTGTTTGTTTGGATTTTTAAAATTAATGCTGATGAGAGATAAGTGGTTCACATGCTTCCCAGCAGGCCTGAGCTATGTCAGTGCTCTGAGAGCTGCACTGGCCCCACCTCTGTAGGTGTCTGCAGCAGGGCTGAGCTCAGGTTTGTCCAGGTAAGTACAAAGATCTGTTGATGTCTGAGTTCATTCATGGGTTGTGAGAAGTCTGTGCCACCAGCACTTCTTTGGTCCTCTTCATCTGTGTTTTATTGTGGGGGAGGAAAAACCAGACTGATGCTCTTCCAGCCATATGGGGGGCAGGGGCCTTGGGAAACCTCAGCAACTGAGGCTGAGGAGATGTAGGGGGGCTGCTGAGCAGTGTGGGCTTGGGGGGCCCAACTTGGTTAGGAACAGCCAGGGTGGCCCAGGAAGCTGATCTGCCTCCTTCTGTACGAAACTGAGAGAAGGTTTAGATTAGATGTTGGGAAGAAATTCTCCAGTGGTGAGGCCCTGACACAGGTTGCCCAGAGAAGCTGTGGCTGCCCCATGCCTGGAAGTGTCCAAGGCTCGGTTGGCTGGGGCTTGGAGCAACCTGGGATAGTGGAAGGTGTCCCTTCCCAGGGCAGGAGGTGGAACTGGATGGGCTTTAATGCCCTTTCCAACCCAGACCAGTCTGGGATTCTGTGACTCCAGAGTGACCTGAGGAGCCACAGAGGCACAGCAGCTGGAGTGGCATTTGGAGGCAGCACCATAATTGTGTTTAGGGTCTGAGGAGGCTCTTGGTTCCCCCCTAGGGATGGATGTGACAGCTGGGAAGAACTGGAGAGGAGCTGCCTCTGAGCCTTGTGTAGGGCATGGGAACTAAAAGAGGTCTGAGCTGGGGATGCAGCTGACTGCTCTGAGCACTGTAACTTGGTGGGACTGTTCCTTCTCCCCACTTCAGGCTAGAATTCCCTGGAGCAATTGCAGGATGAACTCTTCTTCCCCAGGAGAGTATAGCCTGGGATTTCTCTCTGTGCTTTCATTCTCTGTGCCCTGGTTGGACTGTGATAGATGATACTTGGTATGTGCATGGACTGCCTCTTTCTCCTGGCTCCTGTTGCTCCTTTCAGATTTTTCTCTCTCACCTCAGGAGATGTAGGGCCCCTGACCCAGGCCTGGCTGAGTGTTACAGGGTACCTCTCCCTGTGGATTTGAAGATTTCCCCAGAGAGCCTTTCCCCTTGGAGAGGAGGGGAGACTGAAGGGCTGCAGCGCTTGGAGCAACACTTGACTGACCAGGTCAGCCCTGATGGAACACAGGGGATGGTGGTGGTGGCTCCAGGTGGGCTGAGATCAGTGCCCAGCTTGGCTTGGAGGAGGGTGGCAGCTTGGGCTTGGGTATTGTTCTCCTTGATTTCTGGGAAGCAGGAGTGTTTTCCAGGCATGACATCAAACAAGCCCCTGTGATAGTGAAGCTACTTCCAAGAGCTTTCCTCTCTTTATTACTCACCATGTATCATCTTTTACTGCCTGAACCCAGACTTCTGTTTTCATTTCAGGGCTGGGTGACAAGTTTTACTAAACCAAGGACAATCCCAAACTCACTGCTTCCAAGCACCACAGGCCTGAGCCCATATTTCAGTATGGGCTGTCTGTCAGTTCGGACATTTTTTTATAGGTTGTCAAACATTTATGCTCAGGTAAGCAGATAATTGGTCCTAAGTAAGCAAATTCAAAACTGTGACATGTCTGGCATGGGAGGCAGGATTTAACACTCAGATCATCTTGGTAGAGACTTGGTGTATCAAAAAATGCTGCTTTGCTAATGTCTTCTCACAGTGTCCCATGAAATCTGTGGAGTGGCTTCATGTTGTGTGAAACACCTGTGAATGTCTGTAGCTCTTCCCAATTAAGTTTTAGAAACAGGATTTTCATATTCTAAATTCATATTTTTATCAGGAACTGTAGTGACAGGCAAGAGGGAATGGCTTCAAACTGAAAGAGAGCAGGTTTGGATTAGATGTTGGGAAGAAATTCTCCCCTGTGAGAGTGGAAAGGCCCTGGTGCAGGGTGCCCAGAGCAGCTGTGGCTGCTCCGTCCCTGGAAGTGTCCAAGGCCAGGTTGAATGGGGCTTGAAGCAACCTGGGATAGTGGAAGGTGCCCCTGCCCATGGAAGGGGGTGGAGTGAAATGGGCTTTAAGGTCCCTTCCAACCCAAATAATGGTTCTATGAATAGGGAGCAAGCAGACCTGGGATCAGCAGGAAAGTCCAGGAAAACCTTCCTAAATTTCAAGGGTTTAGTTTGTCTGGTGGTTAAGGGAAGTTTTTGATTGGTTTATATGTTTAGTTTCTGGAAATCGACTGTTTTTTTCTTAGACAAGTTTTAATTGTAGCATAAATGAAAACCACGTTATGAAATCTTGTTTGATTCTTAAAAAAAAGTGAACTTGAAACCAGTCCAAGAAAATCAACCTCCTTTACCTCCATCCTAAGATTATCATTTGAGACATGGCTGAGCCACCTGAATTCGGTTAACACATTAATAAACACATGCTTGGTGTAAGAAATCCTAGTGTGACACTGTTTTGGAAGGTAGATAGAGTATGTTTGAGGTAACACTGAAGTCTGGCAGTTTGGCTTTGCTTTGGGCCAGACAGCATTGCCTCAGATATTTGATTTCCTTGACTTGAACGCTAAAGTGCCTTGAAACCAGTATTGTAATCAGATTAATCTTTATTTTATAGGTCTGACAGTCACAAAATGAGTGAGGCTGCAATATGTGTGAACTGAAGCTGTCACCTTGTGTCTTTTGCAGGCAAAACACCACTCTCTGCCCCCAGTGTCGCTCCAAGGGCAGCTGTTGTGGAGGGAATTCTTCTATACAGTAGCATCAGCAACCCCCAACTTCACCCAGATGGCTGGGAACCCCATCTGCCTCCAGATCTGCTGGTACAAGGATGCAGAGAAGCTCCAAAAATGGAAAACGGTAATGAGGAGCATGGCCACAGCAGCTGCACTGGAGCTTGGAGCTTTCCTCTTCCCTTGATCGGTCCCTGCTGGCAGTTTGAATGCAACTTACAGTGGTGTGACAGGCTGTGAGAACTGGGAATGTTCAGCCTGGAGAAAAGGCTCCAGTGAGATCTTAGAGACCCTTCTAGTGCCTAAAGGGGCTCCAGGAGAGCTGGAGAGGGACTTTGGACAAGGGATGGAATCACAGGACAAGGGGAATGACTTCCAGCTGACAGAGGGCAGGGTTAGATGGGATACTGGGACAAGCTCTTCCCTGTGAGGGTGGTGAGGCTCTGGCCTAGGTTGCCCAGAGAAGCTGTGGCTGTCCCTGGCTCCCTGGAAGTGCCCAAGGCCAGGTTGGACAGGGCTTGGAGCAACCCGGGATAGTGGAAGGTGTCCCCTGCCTATGTCAGGAGGTGGAATGAGCTTTAATGTCCCTTCCCACCCAAACCATCCTGTAATTCTGTGAAAGCAGTGTATTATGAGGGGAGAGCTGATGTTCCTGTTCTGCTGCAGGCACAGACAGGGTTCCCATGGATCGATGCCATTATGACCCAGCTGCGCCAGGAAGGCTGGATCCATCACCTGGCTCGGCATGCTGTCGCCTGCTTCCTGACACGGGGGGACCTTTGGATCAGCTGGGAAGAGGGAATGAAGGTTCACTGCTGGCTTTTATTTTCCTCTATTCTACCTGGCCCTGAGAAACCCTGCACAGCCTGAGTCTAGCAGTGGAGGGTTCTACAGAGCAGGGTTTAGTTCTGCCCCTTCCTGCAGATCTCAGGGTTTATGGAATCTCTTTGTTTGTCACTCAGTGCTGTGGTGAGAGTTCATTCCCTTCCACAAATCCTCATGATTTTCAGATAACGAGGATACTGGTGGAGACGTGCTCAGTCTGTAGCAGGTTGCAAACCCAGAGTTTTTGGGTTGCTCTGTCTTCCTTCTGTCTGTGGAGAGCTGTCTTCATTTGAAAAGGCAAGTGTCTGCTAAGGAAGGCAGGAGCCTCCCCTGAAATGGAAAATGTAAACTCCTTCCCTTGGAATTGTTACAATTTTGAAATTAAGGGCGGCTCTCAGACAAAGGTATGGGAGCAGGAATAACAGTTCTTTATTAGGGAAGAAAATAAAAATAAAATAAAAACAATGCAGTGATACAAAACAACACTGACAAAGTCAGAATACGACCTGACACCCTGTTGGTCAGGGTGTTGGTAGCAGTCTAATTGAAATGGTGGCTGCAGTCCTCCTGGAGGACTGTTGAAGCAGTGGTCCTGTAGAAGGGTGTAGCTTTCCTCTGAAGATCCAGTGGTGGTGTAGATGGGCCTGGTCTTCCTCTGGGAATCCAGTGGAGAAGACAGCTGCTCCTCTTGGAATCCAGTGGAAAAGCCTGCCTGTGGTCTTCTAGATCTCAGATTATATCCAGTTAGGAATGCTTAACTCCTCTCTTTGGGTGGAGCTTCTTGCAATGGGATAATGTAATTTTATCATCATGCTGTAACACTCACTGGCCCATTAACAGAAGATATCTCTCCAGTGGGAGGATTGGTTGTGGAAGAGATAAAGAAAACTGCTCAATTAACAGAAGATAACTGCCCCATCAGATAGGAATAGAATACACCCCCATTTCCAGCTAAAGACAAGAGCATTCCTGGTGTGCCTGTGAGGAGGCAGCCCAGGCCCCACAGTGCTATGCTTCCAGCAGCAATCTCCCAGCCTGGTTTTGTCTAGTTTTTGCAATATAGTCATTTCAGGGGTGTTTCTCTCTCTCTTCCCATCCCTGATGTGCAGGTGTTTGAAGAGCTGCTTTTAGATGCTGACTACAGCATCAACGCTGGGAACTGGATGTGGCTGTCAGCCAGTGCCTTCTTCCACCGGTACACACGGATCTTCTGCCCCGTCCGCTTCGGGAAGCGCACAGACCCCCAGGGCGACTACATCAGGTCAGGGGACACCTGAGAGCTTCTCAAGCTCCTCTGACAGCAGGAACTGATGAACTGGATCAGTTTCAAACGCACAGAACTGTTAAACAGGGCTCATAGCAATGGTTTTATTGAACACTTGAGGAAACTGAGGGATGGAGAAGCAGAGAGACATCTGTCATTCCAAACAATGGCTGAGCAGAGCTTATGTTCATTTGTGAGCACTTGCTGCCTCCAGCACTATGTTTGATCACTAGGCTGGCTTCTCTTTCTAAAGGATTTGAGTAGAACTTCCCACAGCTTCCCTGCTCCAGTCTGCACTTTGTTTCTTGCTTTTCATAGAATTCTGGGATGTGCTTGGAAGGGAGCTTAAACCTCATCCAGTTCCACTCCCTGCCATGGGCAGGGACACTTTCCACTATCCTAAGGTTTCTTGAAGCCTGGCCTTGGACAGTTACAAGGATGGGACAGCCACAGCTTCTCTGGGCAACCTGTGCCGGGAACTCACCATCCTCACAAAGAGGAATATCCCAATATCCCATCTAACCCTGCCATTCTTTAGTTGCACACACATAGGTTTTATTTTCCACTCTTTGCTTCACAGTGTCATTTTGTTGTCTCTCCATAATGTGCTGATGGGCTTTCTCAAAGCACTGGGCTCACTGTGTTAATGCTGAGCAAACAGCTTGTCTTGGTTTGAAAGACAGATGTCTGCTAAGGAAGGCAGGAGCCTCCCTTGGAATGGAGAATGTGAACCCCCTCCCTCTGAATTATTATAGTTTTGAAATTTAGGGGCTCTCAGGCAAAAAGATATGAGAATAGGAATAACAGTTCTTTACTAGTATGTATAGCAAGGCAAACAAACAAAAAGCCTTCAGCATTAGCAGCTAGCAGAGCCCGAGCCCAGTCCGCGCCTTTCGGCTGCGGCGCTTTCCCCCTGCTGCAGTTCCGGGCTCGGCCGGCAGGGGCGCTGGCGGCTCCCGGCGGGCAGGGCGGGTGCGGTGATCCCCCGCGGCTGCAGGGGGCGCTGTGGGGCAATGGCGGCAGGGCCGGGGCGGAGGAGAGGCTTTGCTGCCCACAGCCTGGGCCAGCCAGCCCCGGTGCCCCAACAGGATCCTGAGATGCACCAGGCTGGAGCAGCAGGAATGAGCAAAAAATCCCGGCATGGTGGGCGAGATGTATCAGAAGCTCTGCAGCAGTAGCTGGACCTGTGGGATGTCCTGGTAGGGCACCGGGGTGTGGGGGCCAGGCAGCAGGAGAAAGCAGCTCCCAGCTGGATTGTGGTGATGGCAGGGAATTCCTTTCAACCCAGGCTGCGGGTCCAACTGTCCTCCAAAGCCCAGACTGAGCGAGAGATCTGCAGCCCCAGCTCCCGTCCTTTACCTGCTTCTAATTCCGTGGTATCTCTGTCCCTCCCAAAGAAACTCCCAAAAACCAGAGGAGTTCCCCTCCCCTCAGTCTCAAGCACACAGCCATCAGAGCTTCTTAGCAACTCAACGGGGAAAAAGTCCACAAATAGATGAAAGAAAAGGATAGAAAACCCAACCCCCAACACAGCTCCATTTCCCCACATCTCTTCCTCCCATCCTGTCTGGATTTGGGTATTGGTGATGAGAAGCCTGTGCTGAAGCACCTCACAGAGTGGGACAGAAAATGACTTTGCCGTTCTGCAACAATTTTTAAAAATTAGTTTGTTTTTTAAATTTAACAATGTTTAGGATGAAATGTCCTTGAAAATGTTTAAAACATATTTTGGAGGAAATCAAAACTGAAGTACTGTTTAAATCACCCCATTTATTCTATGCTGTGAAGTTAACTTTTGGAAGCCATCACCTATGGAGGTTTGAGAACATAAACCCAATTCTTTTGTGGAGAGTGAATCAGAACTTTCCCGCAGATTGTAATATCAATATTAACACAGCACAGGTTGGTTTACACTTCTCTGAATGTATGAATGTTTGCCTGCAGGATTATAAACCCCCCTATTATCCCTGTTTTGTAGGAAATACTTGCCCATACTAAAGAACTTTCCCTCCAAGTACATCTATGAGCCCTGGACAGCATCTGAAGAGGAGCAGAAGCAAGCAGGATGTATCATAGGTAATTCATTCACACTCCTTGCTAAGGATTTTTCTGCTGCTAACATTTATTAAAAATAAATGTGTATGAGATGGAAGCATCACACTTCCAATATAAGCCATTTATCTTCTGAAAATGGATGAATCCAACAGCCTTCCTTCTGTTCATTCTCCATTAACATTTTTTATTGGAGTCTCATTTCATAGTACATATTTTTGCCTCAACTTTATGTCCTAGAACTCTTGGATCACTCCACACTATTGCCTTTGAATTTATCCATCTTGGATGCTTGACTGCTTTAAATAGTATCAGAACATCTTGTGCTTTTACTCCTGCTCTAACACATCTTTGAAGGCTCTTTGGTCAAAGTGGGAGCTCTTCTCTTTGATGGAAAGAAAAGCTGGAAGTATTTCAAATCCAGGGAAAATGTCCTTGGCAAGCGTGGTAAAGGCTCTGTCTCCACATTACCCAGGTCAGGATTACCCCTTCCCAATTGTGAACCACAAGGAAGCCAGTGACCACAACCTGCAATTGATGAAACAGGTCAGAGAGGAGCAGCACAGAACAGTCCAGCTGACGAGAGGTGAGAGATGCTGCAGTACCCACGTTCCCTGTGCTGTGACACACAGGCTGTCCTCAGGAACCCAGGGCTCTGGGGCTTGGCTTTGGGTGCTTTTCCATGTTGGATAGCAACATCATGCACAACTCTTCTGGTTACTGTTAAAATGCTGTCCTGAGTGCGAGAACGAGAGCGTGAGCCTTTTCTTCCTTCCCTCTCCCCTTGGAGCATCCTCCTGCCTGCTGCAGAAATGCCTTTCCCAAAACCAGACCTTCTCCACCTGCCCTGACCCCCCCAGCCCCAGGCTGGCTGCGTGTGTCTCCAAGGTGCAGAAATCTCTGCAGCTCTGCCCATGCCTCTTGTAAACCAGAACATTCTTATTTGTCCTTGGTACCATGATCTGCCCTATGCCAAAGCAGAAATTGAGATTCCCACTGAGCACAAAGCTCTGGAGAGGTGAGCCAAGAAATTTACCTTTTGGTGTGGTTTTCTGCATTGCTTAACCCTATGGATAACAAACAGGTAGTTATCAGGTAAGGCTAGAACACTCAAACTGTGCTCAGCCTGAAGTACTTAATTAATTAGGTATTTGCAGTCACACAGATGTGTCACTTATGGCACCTGTGCTCTTAAAATTGAAATCTCAGGGCCTGTGCTGAGCTCAGAGGAATCCTTCACAGTAAAACATGGAATCTCAGCCTGGTTTGGGTGGGAAGGGACATTAAAGCTCATCCAGTTTCCACGCCCTGCCATGGGCAGGAACACCTTGCACTGTCCCAGGTTTTTCCAAACCCTGTCCAGCCTGGCCTTGGACACTTCCAGGGATGCAGGGGCAGCCACAGCTTCTCTGGGCATCCCGTGCCAGGGCCTCAACAACCTCACAGGGAAGAATTTCATCCCAGTATCCCACCTAACTCTGTCCTCTGGCAATGCAAAGAAAGACATTTCCTCTTGTCCTGTCCCTCCAGGCCCTTGTCCCAAGTCCCTCTCCAGCTCTCTTGGAGCCCCTTTAGGAAGGGTCTGTCGGGTCTCCCTGGAGCCTTCTCTTCTCCAGGCTGAACATTCCCAGCTCTCCCAGCCTGGCTCCATAATGGAATTTAAGTGACAAAATGCCTTTTTATTTAACGGTGGGCCACAGCAGCCTCTCTATATTATAGAAACCCAACATGCAGCAGCTGAGGGGAACCTTAACTATTCCTTCCTTCACCCCTCTGATCTGAGGGAATTAATTGTTCCAAACCCTGGAATGGATACCTATTAATGTGCCAGGAGGTTGCACACTGGAATAGTACAGGTCTAACCACTGTATGCTGGCAGTTCTTCCAGCATCCCTGTGGTACCAGGGACTAAATGTTGGGAATGTTGGGAAAGCCAAAATTTCGAGAGTCCCTGACTCCAAGCATTATCCCAATGCCCATCTCAGTATGAAAACCAGCTCATACAGGGGAGCAGATACTGGGATAGAGTAAGGGCTAAGGAGTAGGATGGGACTTGGAGCAGTCTGGAAGGTGTTCCTGCCCATGGCATGGGGTGGAATGAAATGAGCTTTAAAGCCCCTTCCAACCCAAACCATCCTGGGATTTCATGATTCTTGTTGCCTATGAACAGAAGCATTTACTGATACTTTGTATCTTCACCTGACTGAAGTCAGAGAAGACTTTGCAAACTTTAATCCTTCTTTTTTTCTTGATGTAGATGATACAGATGACCCCATGGAAATAAAGGTAAAACGTGACCATTCAGAAGAAAACATTCCAAAAGGAAAAGTGGCCCGAACGACAGAATAAGCCAAAATTTCCTCAGGGGTCACCTGCTGGGTACCAAAAAAGACAAGAGAGGAGAGCCAGGGGCCAGCTGAGCTGGGCAAACCACTGTGCTTCATACTTTGCTCTGCTAATGGTGACTCTTGCTTATGACCTGACCTCAGGAGACATGTTGGATCTTGAGCAGTTTTAGTGCAGTTCTTTTGGATAGAATTGTTTATTTTTGAGTGGCTTCTGGACCATTTGTTGAAGCTGTTGGGTGAATGCAAGAGGTGCCTGGTTGTGGCAGGTCCTGCTGCTACAGCATGCTTCAAATCCATGTGTTTCATGCACCTGTATAGATTTTGTGACAAATACCTTTATGTCAGAAGAACATGTGCACATTAATGTGGTTGCACATTAGTATTAGGACCTTGATTTGCTTGCCTTGTAGAGACAGACTTAGGGATGTTCAGATTATTTATTCTAAGTTCCCAGTTTATGATTGTAGTCCCCAGTTTGGGGAGACAGAGCAGAGTGCAGCCCCTTGTACCCTGTGTGTAGTTTTCTAAGTCATAAGTAGAAATTATTATGCATTTTAAGGACAAGGTTGAAAATATCTCACTAAATTAGGGCTAATATATAACTTTGTCACCATAATTCTCTTCCTTGGCTAACTAGAACTGCAGGACAGAGATTAACTATCATGTACCACATGAAAAAATTTCTCCTCCCTCTGAAATGTATTGTTGTGAAGTTTGACAAGGCTGGATTAGTCTATTATGATTGGGAGTTTTCATGGCTGCAAGTAGTATTATGAGTAGTATTTGGAAAGTATTTGGAAAGAAATAAAAATTTTTTCTGACATACACAATGCAAGGGCTCTGGAGCAATCTGTTATCTTAGGTAATATCCATCAGTCCTCTCAGGAGACCTGGTGGCACAACAGCTCCAGCAACAATCCAAACTCCTTGGAAGCATCCCAGGATCTAGTGCAGGAGCAGCACAGAAGCCATGAGCACCAGGAGGAGGCCATAAACTGTGGGATTTTTCAATGCTGCTGGACACCTGCAGGACCTGTCAGGGCAGACCATGCTGGCAGCAGGACAGTGAGGTATAAATACAAAGCTGCAAGGACCTTCCTGCTGCTCAATGCCTGCATCAAGCTCCTGGAGATGCCCATATTCCCTGACACTTCAGCCCTCCAGCAAACCTAATGACTTGCAGGGATGGCCAGAAGGGAAGACCTTCTGCCTTCCCCTTTATGGAAGGTAGAATTCCAAGGTGGTGCTTGTTTCTTTGGGGAGATCTGCTGCTCCAAAGCCTCCTGGCATTCCTCCCCTCTGTCACTGGGCTCCTTTCTGTGCCTGAAGAGATTTAAGGCATCCCTGAAAGGATTATGCCCATCCACAAGAAGGGCTGGAAGGAGTATCTGGAAAACTCCAGGCCTGTCAGCCTGACATCAGTGCCCAGTAGGATTATGGAACAGATCATCTTGGGTGCTATCACCTGGCACCTACAGGATGGCTGGGTATCAGACCCAGCCAGCAGGGGTTTAGGAGGGGCAGGTCCTGCCTGACCAGCCTGATCTCCTTCTATGACCAGGTGACCTGCCTGGTGAATGCAGGAAAGGCTGTGGATGTGTCTGCCTGGATTTTGGCAAAGCCTTTGACACTGTCTCCCACAGCACACTCCTGGAAAAGCTGCAGCCCACAGCTGGGACAGGAGCACTCTGTGCTGGGTTAGGAACTGCCTGGATGGCCGGCCCAGAGAGTGGTGGTGATGGTGCTGCATCCAGCTGGGGCCAGTCACCAGTGCTGTCCCTCAGGGCTCTGTGCTGGGGCCAGCTCTGTTCAATATCTTTATTGATGACATGGATGAGGGGATTGAGGCTTTCATTAGTAAATCTGCAGATGACACTAAGCCAGGATCGTGTCGATCTGTTGGAAGGTAGGATGGCTCTGCAGAGAGACTTGAACAGTTGGATGGATAGGCTGAGTCTAACAGGATGAAGTTTAATAAGTCCAAGTGCCCAGTCCTGCATTTTGGCCACAATAACCCCCTGCAGTGTTACAGGCTGGGGATGGTGTGGCTGGACAGTGCCCAGGCAGAAAGGGACCTGGGGGTGCTGGTCTACAGCCAGCTGAACGTGAGCCAGCAGTGTGCCCTGCTGGCCAAGGAGGCCAATGGCTCCTGGCCTGGATCAGGAATGGTGTGGCCAGCAGGACCAGGAAGGTCATTCTTCTCCTGTACTTGGCACTGATGAGGCCACACCTTGAGTGCTGTGTCCAGTTCTGGCCCCTCAGTTTGGGAAGGACGTTGGGATCCTTGAATGTGCCCAAAGGAGGGCAATGAGGCTGGAGAGGGGCTTGGAACACAAGCCCTGTGAGGAGTGACTGAGGAAGCTGGGGTTGTTTAGCCTGGAGAAAAGGAGACTCAGGGGTGACCTTATCACTCTCTACAACTTCCTGAAAGGAGA
>VZRH01003533.1:3980-95335 GCA_013397555.1 Urocynchramus pylzowi
TTTTTTTTGTGCTGGAACTGGTCAGGTCTAAGCTGACCCACCAACCATATGGCTATGAATCCCATGGATGTGTCTGGAAATCTCAGATCAGCTGCTAAGAGAGGACTTGATCTCTGGCCATGAATTGGGGCTGAATATTCCCAAGATCAGAAATGTAAAGAGACTTTTAGTTCAGAAGCTGTGCCTTGAATTTGATCCCAAGCAATGGGAAGGGAGCAGAAGCTATCAGAAACCATTCCACAGTTACAGCTTGATGCAACACTGTAAGCCATTATAGAAGTACAAGTTTTAATTTTAGGTGTATCCCAGACAACTCAAAATTAGGTTTGCCACAAATCATAAAAGGGGAAGTGAGAACTAAACTAAGTGGGATCTAAACTAGCTGGAGTTAAAAAAGCAGGTATGTCCTAGGAGGTCTTTCCCATATGAATGATTTCTGTTTCTAAAAATGCCTTGTGTATTCTTTCTGACAAAGTCTGTCTGTGCTAGCTTAGATATTGCTGTCTTACGCAGCAATATATGCACAAAAGCCAAGCACTGCAATATTACAAATTCAGAGATGGTTTACCCACACTGCCATCTAAAGAATGTTACACAGATCAGCAAATTATGAGAGATGTTATGATAGCAGATTCTCCCTTTTTTCTTTCTCTCTTTTTTTTTTTTGATAAGCACATGTGACTTGCTCACGTATTTGCTTTTTACATGGATTTGCAATGGTAAACTACAATGCTGTACTGTGAACACCTTTCCAAGTGTTACTGCCTAGCAGTCCTACAGATAATTTCATCTTATTAATGTCTGTTTTGTGGCTGGTGTGCATTTTACTGCAACTTTCTCAGTCTTCTTGTCTGACATCCTGTGATAGTGTGCTACCTTAACAAATGCTCTGTTGCCCAGTACTGTAGTTCAGTGCACAATCCCAGGGTTCATAGGAGCTCACTCACTGCCTGTCTGGTTAGTTATTCCATGAAGATCCCAAGGAACCTCACTTTATCTTAATTGTGGTGACATATGTGACCAGTGTGAGCAGATGAGAAACTCCAGTGTACAGCTAAGTGCCTTTTAGTGCTTGCCCAGTAGTCACAGCTCTGCTGCTGCTCCGTTCATGACCCAGGCAACATTTAGAGTAGAAGAAAAAGTTTAAAGCTGTTTCATTCAAAGTACTGCACTAGGGAGGAATAGCAAAGCATGCAATCTCATCAGCAAGACTTGGCAGTTATATGGGAGATAAAGGAGGCTGAGAAGTATTGTGTATGTTCAAGAATTCTCTAAATATACTGTAAAAATACACCACTTGTCATTCTTGATGATTCTCTGCTGCCACTTATAGTGATTGGAGCTCCATTTGCAGGATTTTTTTTCATTTGAAAGCATTTCAGTCTTGGAACAAATTGAGTAGATCACAGAGAGTTCACATTTCAAAGCGCTGAACAGAAACTTCCCTGGTTTGGTTGGTTTTTGTAATTTACTTCTGCCAAGATTTTTTTCCAGGCACATAATAGACTGTATTGCTGGTATACAAAACTTTGACTTGTGTAAATAAATGAGCCACAGGAGGAACTGCTATATTCTCCTGTTTGAATGATTCATGCACATGCAGCAGTAGGAAATAACATACGATACATAATCTTACAGAAGTAGCCTGTGTTGCTGGCACAACAATGGGATGGGATGCCTATCATTGAAAGATAATGAGATTTCCTGTGAGCTGAATATGTATAGTAAGTCCTTGGGATTCAGTCTAAGCATGAAAAATAGACAGCAGATTATGAGAAGAAAGAGAGATGAAGATAAACTTTTAAGATCATTCTTCAAAAAAGTGCTTAATTTTTAAGCATTTACAATAGGTCCTCCAGAGAACAGTTCAGACATTGTTTTTCATATTCAGGAAGTATTACCTCAATCCTGATCCATCACTCTGCCCTGATCTTTTCAAAGGCTGAGGGATTTCTTTCTGTCCCTCAAGAATAAATAAAAGGAATGAAAACAAAATCTTCCCTGATTTTATTCCTGTTTTTAGATGCCTTACCAGCAGTCATCTCTGGAAGCATATATTAATCTCATTTTAGAAATGAGGGAGGTTGTCCTCATGATGACATCCATATTTTGTCTTGCAAAGAATGGCAACCTTCAAAGATTCAAACAAACCAACTTCTTACAGGTATAGATGAGAAAACCCACCACAGTCAACAGAGACCTTGACAATGACTTCAGAGGAGCCTTGTGAGGACCAAGGTCAGGAGTTGATCAGCTGTGAATGGGTGAGAGTGGCTGGGAAACAGGAACTTGTCAGAATGGTCAATCAAAATTAAATCACATTATTTTTAATTAAATGTGACATAATTAAACTTTTTTTTTTCTGTTCCCTGTTTCTTCTCTCTCTGTAAAAGCAGTGCAGAACACTTTGAGTATTCTTCTCATGCTTTGTGCAGCTGAAGTGCCTGTCTCTCCCTCCTGCTGTTTTCATCACAGGCATGTTTGTACCTACATCCAACAGGACTGTGTAAAGACCTATGGGCTAAACTGTTTACAGATGAGAGAAGCATCCTGTACAAGTTTAATCTGACCTTACTCTAATTAGATACTCTTTTGCCAGCTGAAGATCCAGGAAAGGAAATGGATACTGTATTTGTCTAAATACTAATTAACCATTAAGAGATCTTTCAATTGGAAAAATATTAGGAAAAATCTATATTATTTCTATATATTTTTTAAAAATATTTAAAAGCAACCTTTTATGAACTTATGTTTTGGCCAATCCACAGAATGACTGAATATTTTGAGTTGGAATGGATCTGCAAGGGTCCTTGTGTCCAACAGTCCAACTCTTAAGTTTGGTAGTTTTAAATCAGAATGAAAGTGAAACATTAAATGTTTTATCAACTATACCAAATCAAAATTCAACCTGGGCCTTTCCAGGAGGAATTTCTGATACTATTTTATATATATATATTTGGTTGCGTTTTTTGTGGAAAAAAAATCAAAAATATCCATATTTTGCAAGCAGCCGAAGAATGACAATATTAGCATGTTCCTAAAAAGTTATATGACAAAGTTCATATCCCCTATAAAGGCAGTGAGGCCCTGGAATCAGATGACCAATAAAAATGGGAACAGATCTCCCTCTTCTCTCATCTTTTAATCTTTATATGTGTTTTTAATCCCTCAGGTTTTGAAGTTTCTTTAAAAACCTCTAGTACATGTTATTTCCATGTGTTGCTTGATTTGGAGAATGATAATGGTAATGTTGCTGGAAAGTTTTAGTGGGGTTTTTTTAATGATTACTAGTAGTAATGTCTACAAACGGTAATCCTCTTACAAGGAAAAGTAATTAGTCATACAGTGACAAAAGAAGGAGCAGGCAAGTGACTAAAGTGATTTGCCTTTGGATCCATGTATAGCTGAATTACAGACTCATTCATTCTCTACTTTATGTGTTACATTATGTTGGATCACTGTGTTTGCAGGACAGTATTTTTTTCATGCTGTGTGCCAGAGATTGTTTCTGGTTTGGGCAATGAATGTTTCCTGTGTTGTTCTCCTAATAAATGCACATTCTCCTAGTAAATGCACATTCAGTAACCAATTCAGTTTATTCTGAAGAATATTAACTATTTACTTGAATAAGTTCTTTCTGGAGGGTATTTATAACTTCCCAGAATCCAACCACTCACTTCCCGTCTAAGAAACTTAGAAAAAAAGAACAAAAATCTGTTGTGTAAAATGATGAAACTGCCTTTATTCTGAATTCTGCTTCACCTATTATTTGTGTCTTACTTGGTTATGACAGCTGTTTTCACGGCATGAGGAATATCTTGATTATTGGAAATAATATTTGTTGGGGTTTTTTTAATACCAGAGTAGTTAATGAGCTTTGCAGTAAATTAGCAATAAAAGTATATTTTTAAGTAAAGGTTGCTGATCAACAGAGTAATTTTCATTTTCTGAAAAACTCTTCTTTCTCAAGGAGAAAAGATTCTGAAGAATCTAGCACATGGATTTGCCAGGCTTATGATCCCAGCTTTCCAAATTAACAATTTACACCACAGGCAGAATTGGAGAAAAGGCTAAAAGATGTGCAAATGCAGAATTAGACCCCTGATATTCAGTCATTTTGCTAGCAGCTCACCATTGCCTCTGATCTGCATTGCACACTCTGGTCCCTCAACAACTATGAAGGCACTTTATCAACTCCATTCCCCTAGCATCGCTGCCAAGGGCCTCGTGTCAGGTACTCTCCATAAGTAACAAACAGGAAACACCTACTGTTACAGGTGGAAGAGCAGAACCATTTCCTGGAATTGGGAAGGGAAAGCAGGACATTCCTGTTAGTACCTTTTCCACTTCTTCATTCTGAACAAACAAAAGGAGATATGATATATCAGACTGCTGGAGCCAATTTTCATCACTGCTATTGCTTTGCTTAGTTCCTTGAAAACAAGCAGGTTGCTGGGGGAAACTTTATTAAAAACAATGTGAAATTTTCTTCTAACTATTCTGACTTAAAAATGCTACTGAGATAGTGAAAACTTTAAAAAGTTGGTTTATTTCCTGTTTTCCCATCACAAGTATTCCCTGATGATTCAGATCTATTCTGTGTCTTCAGAACTTCCATTTTTGTGAAGGAAAAGGATGCATATCTGGAGCATACGATCAGCACTTTGATAAGGGCACACAGGACAGATGTATAGGTTCATCCCTGAGACTTATTTGCAGCTTCTTTTTTTTTCTCCTCTGTACAGCAGAGGCATTTCACAGATTCTACTCTAAAAAGAGCTAAGTGATTTGGGGATTTGTTTTATCTTCTTTTTTTCTCTTTTTTTTGGAACTAGTAAACTTTCTGGACTCAGCATCCCCAGACTATTTGCAATGTCAAAATGAGTTCCCCCATGTCATTTGATCTGATTACTGAGTAATGCTAATGGAGGATATAGTAATGAAATTGGAAGTGTTTGGATTTTGATTGTTTTGCCAACAGTAAAGATAAAATATTTTTATTCTAAATAGACTGTAATTCCTAACAGCAGAGAGGGCAGGAGCTGTCTAAATGAAAATAAGAAAAAGAAAACATGCCACATTTGGTTCAGATCAAAAGTTGTGGAGTTTTTTAAGTTTAGCTACTGAATTAAAAAAATCAATTATTTTCACATCTCCTCCTGAGAAGCCATACCAAACAGTACTTTTCTGTCTGAGTTTTTCCCACCCTGGAGAATCCTTAATAAATCCTTCCGTGCAGGATGTATGAAGATTGTAGCAATCAAAAAAACACTACAGCACTTATTGTGGAAAGCATGATCTAGATTTACATTGCTGCTGGCCACTGGCTATGTGCAGTGCAGATCTGTTAAGGATCCCAGCAGTATCAGAACAGTGTCAGTGCCCCATCTGGCAAAAGAGCATCCCCCATTAAGACTGTTTTATATTACAGAAACTTCTTCCCAGAGAAATACTTCCAGGGATTTAGAAGGAACAAGTTCAAAGACAGTTGAATTTTTGTGGGAATACTGCATCAAATACTGAAGACACATCAAAATTCCTAATCATCCTCCATCCATGCCAGAGGTTACTCCTGAACTGGTTCATCAGCTGCTAAACACTTACTGACTTGTTGCCAATCTTCATGTATGTGGATGTTGTTCACTTTCCTGTCTTTCGCTGAAAGAAGTCTCCCAGTCAATGTCCCTTCAGTTTGGTAATCTGCCTATTTAAAGCTAAGGTTATATTAAAACTACAAGGTGTGTTTGGAACTGGTCCTTGTTTTTGAGATAGAAGCTAGTTTTAGGTGGATTATCCATGTAGCAATTAAGGCTGTTCCACGGTGTGCCCTAAGCAGGATCAGCGTGCTGGTGTTGCACAGCAGTCCAGGCAGGTGGGTGTTTCCAGGCAACAGCCCTCTCTGAAGTGCAGTCTACAGCAGCCCAGCAAGCTGCCTGCCTTGCCCAACAACTGGGTGCTGCCACACTGGCCAAAGCTGCCTTCTCCATGTGCACCTGGAGCGTGGCTGAATCCAAGGGCAGTCACTGCTGCCCTGGATAACAACTGCGTACAGCCTGTGTATCAATACAGTATCTCAGAAGGCATCTATTAAACAGAGCTGTAATCTTATTGCTTTAACCATCAGCAAACTGGAACACAGAAATTATTTGTCTTAGGTGATCCAGAAATTTTGTAGAGGAAACAGAAACAAATTCCAGTCGCTTTCCCTATAAGATCACACATGCATTTTCTGATTTCTTACTAAAAGAGAACACCTTTCAAGAATATACATTTGTTTTATATATGGATCTCAAAGGACCCCAAAGTTTGGATGTCACATTTGAACTCTGGGTTGCCCAGGGTTATTGAAATCCTTTAAAAATAGCCTGCTGCACATAGCTGCACACAGCATGGAGCACTGCTGTGGCTGTTAATCACAGCACTGTGTAAACATATTTTCCATTTAGAATTCAGCATACATTTAATCCTTCAGTTCAGAGAAATGCTGACAACAAAGAATTTTCATCTGGCAGATTAATTTCTCTTTTATTACCTCTTCAGAAAATCTTACACTGGTATCTCATCTCTCTCTAAATCATCCAGAGAGTACAGGGAATTGGATATACCTGCAGTCAACAGTTGCCAAAATCTAGTTTATAGCTAATAGACAACCATCCCAAAAAATAACTGAAAATGTTTGTATAAGATGGTGAGGAAAAAGGACACTTGAAAGAATAGAATTGCAGGAAAGTTTTTTTAGGTCTGTATTCCCCTTGTTGATACTAGATGACATCTCAAAAGACAGCCCTAACTTCTCATAGGCAGTAAGGAACTGTGATTTATCATTGTTCATGAGGGCAGGACAGCAAGAACATGAAGTTAAATTTTACTAGAAATTATGAAGTTCATCTGAGTGGTTTGCATTTCCATCCCTGGGGAATGATCTACCTCTGAACTGAGGAAAATGCAACTTTTACAGGTATGTTTTCCAAGGATACTATTTAGTTTCATGAATAGAAGTAATCTATTGCGTTAGTAGTACAGTCATCATTACAGTAGTACAGGCAATTAAAGCCATCAATAGAGTATACAATCTAGAAATAGCAACAACATAGCATGCAAAATAGCATATCTAGGCCTCTAGTTTCTCACACAGAATGCAAAAGATCTGGAATTTGCCAGCACACAGACTGCAGTATGTCCTTCAATTTCTCTTGCAGTGCACTGTGGTGCTGTGAACCGTTAACTGTTGCCTTAAGCTTCAAGGAAAAACTACTTAGGTAGCAGATGAGGTAGTACTTTTGCATGACTTTGTCAGCAGTCTAGGAACCACCAGGAAAACAATATTCAACTTATGAGACAAAGTACTTTTAAGAGCTTCTAAGTCTCTGGCTTCTACTACCACTCAGTGACAAATTAGGTCAAATATCCATGACCATGGCCTTAGGCTGCACCAAAGCTTTTTCACATGCAGTGCTGGAGGCATCAGTTCACAACAAAAATTTCTAATGGACCTCTAGTGCACTGATTCAGTCTCAAGAAGTGCTGAAACAAAGCAAAAGCAATGCTTTGGCAGCACTACTGATCCCCTGTGGCACAGCATGCACTCATACACCAGGATGGTGTTGCAGAGGGGAGAATCTGAGAGAGAGAGAGGATAACAACTTTATTAGAAAATGACTGCTCCTGCTAGAACAGAAGAGAAGGGAGATATTAGTGGGCCTGACAGTGCACAGAGAGAACAGATGTTGGAGATTAATGAAGCATTTAGTAAAAGAAAGAAAATTAAAGTCTTTTAATACCTGGAATGGTTATTTTAGTCAGAGTATTCTTTACCTGAAATGCACAAAGTTTAATCATAGTTGAAATATAAAGTAAGACACTGCATGACCTTGTTTAATATAAAGGGTTTCAGCAGAGCTATACTTGGCTCCAGAACTGCCCTCTCTGAATTTCTCACTTCAGAAGTATTACCTGCAGCCATTGCTATCAACCTAATTTAACTGTAATTGTTGTACACATAAAGATTGGAACCTTCCTTCTGAGGAATTATTTTGTGTAAAGAGGAACAACGGATTAAAAAAAAATGATACTTACATCAAGGAAAAAAAAAAATGTAGTATATAAACATACCCTGTATTTAGGTTATACAGTTACAAGACATAAATTAACAACTTGTTTGCTGTTTTATCAGCAGTAAACTGCAGAGATAAGTGATTTCCAACTGGTAATAATTTTTCTAGTAATATTAAAGATTCCATGTGACACTGTAAAAATATAATTTATAACTTCAGGATTCTGTTTTCTTTTAATAGGGAGATGGGCCTGTGAGCTCCTAAAATCCTTATGAGAATTGTGAAAATATTGAAAGATCACTATTTGAATTTCATTGCTAACTAAAAGAACTGTGTGCTGAGAGACTTAAAAACTGAAATCAATTGTTTATTGAAAGAAGCCTCAAGGTAGTGAAAAAAGATAGCAAAGTATTCTCAGGCTGCTCAGCTGAAGTGTCTCAGAGTTCGGTCTGGCTAAGTGGCCATATATCCTGGCTTTTCAGATGACATTCATTTCTCCCAGGAACTGCTTGGGGCACTCCGGAGGTGTTCAGGTTTTGAGCTGATTAGAAAAAGGTTTTTGTTTTGTAACCACAAACTGTTTCCTTTTTACTGCACTGAACATTAATGATTCTTCTTCAGTGTCTCAAGCCAAATTCAATCAGACACCAGGTTAGTAGGAAAGTTCTGCATCCTGAGAAACACAAACACACAACTGTTGAGTTACAAGCTGGCAACAGTGATGCTAAATCAATTCTTTTACAGGTGCTTCTTCATGACTATTGCATTTACATGGGAATATAATCCAAAGTGAAGTGAGTAGTTTGCTTCTTTGTTTTAATAAAAAGTTTTTCTGAGTGGTAGAAAAATGGAAACAAGATCAGGCTTATTTAACACATAGTCTGCTTGTGAGCTATGAGGATACAGTTTAGAAACCGAATGAATGAAGCTAGAAGCTGGGTATAGGCAACTAAAGCAAACTAAAGGCTGTTGGCTTTTAGTTTGCTTTAGAATTAATGTTTAGCTCAGATGGTACAGTGATGAGCCCAGTGCTAAGCAGAAAATGTGTTTGTGCTGTCAATACATTTCTGCTCCCTTAGTCCAGAGCCCTGTTGCCCATATTTTCTCTTCCACACGTACACCAGGCTGCTTCCAGGTTCCTTCTGGAGGAAGCCAGCTGCAAGTATTTCCATAGTGCAAAGAACAACAGAGAAATTAATGATAAATGTCTGGGTGTCTAAGTGCAGACACTGGATTGAAAAGAAAAAAAGAAAAAAAGAAAAATCTAAGCTGAATAATTGCAGAATTTTTGTAAAAGGAAAACATTTTTTACTGTGAGGGGAAGAAACAGAAACCTCATCCCTTGGGGCTTTAATAGCACACCAGAGCAGAAAAAATATTCACTTTTTTTTTTTTTTTTTTTTTTTTTTAAAAGGCGNCCCCCTCCTTTGGGGTTTTAAAACCACCCAACGCCAGAAAAAAAAAAACTTTTTTTTTTTTTTTTTTTTTTTTTTTTTTGTGAAAGGCAGATGCATTTCATAAGGTTATTTCCATGAGGAAGCACTTTGGAGTAAAACACTATATTGGTAGAATAACAAATAGAATTATTTGGTAGTGTTTTCCATATGTAATTTCAGGATGTATTTTATTAACAGCACTGTAAACTGTATCTTAGAGATTCCTCTATACAAAACCAGTTTCTTTTGTTTTGCTCTCACATCCTCCATGGTAATAACAAAGGCATTGTCATACAAGCTAACGGCTCCTGCTGTTTCATTTTCTGCACCTCCTAATGCCAAATCCTTCAGAAGAGCAGAGATTGCCATACTGGGCTAGACCAGGATCCTATCTCAGAGGAAGACCAGCAGAACATGTTTCTAAATATTTAGGAAGCAACACACAGCATAGCTGTGTGAGCCATCCATTGAAACACAGTTCCCAGCCCCATTTCCTGAGCTGGAAGCTGTCTCTAGACCAGAAGAAGAAATAAAAATAATATTTTAATGTCCCTGATCTGACATTGAGTCGCACAGTTGATAAGTATGAAAATTTTCATTCTCTTAATTCTAACTGCAATCATGAATTCCATTAATATTGAAAATGAATGATCTGTGATCAAAACTTTAGGGTAATTTAGCTGTAACTGTGTATTTTGTGCTTTCTTCCTATTTTTACTGCTCATTATAATTTAAATCTTAATTACCATCTATAGCACAAAAACATCTTAAATGTGTGGGTTTCTTAGAGTCAACAATATCTTTCAAAAGAAGGCATTATACATTGAACAGTGTATGAGTGTGATTTATACAGTGTATGAGTGTGAACACATGAGCAATAAAAGAAGCAGACCTTGCAAATCTTGGTAAATTTAAGACTCTAAGGAGTTTAAAAACTTTACATACATCAGACACTAGTTTTTTTTTTTTTTGGGGGGGAAGGGTTAGATAATAGCATCATTAGCAAAGAAACAAGATGAGAAGCTAAGTGGGAAATTATATAAATGATGGTGACAGTTTAATTTTTGCAACTGTCATTTCAATTCAGAATTTAGACTCACATACTTGTCTAGTTACTGGTGCTCTTGGCTCTGTATCAGAAATGGCCTTGAATCACCAAACAGACAATTTCCCTTGTACAAAATTCCCCAAGAAAAGACTCAAACCCTTTCTTATTCCATTCCTCTTACAAAAAAGTAGAATAGTTTGAAAGAAACTGTGCCACCTAACATTATGCCAACCATTACAAATGCTAGCAGTTATCAGTAGATATATGACTTATTAAATATTGGCCTTGTAAATTAAGCAATGTCCTAGTTACCTCTGTATGCATATATCATGGCAAACCATTGGGGAATGATATTCTTTTTACACAAACCTTCATTTGGCCATATACATGAGATTTAGTCACTTTCCATTATAATCAGCCACTTAGAGTAGTTGCAAGAAATTAAACAGCAGCTGTTTTCTGCCTACCATATTAAATGGCTGCATTGCATTAGTGAATGCAGTCATGTTTCACCCACTCACTCTCTTCAGGTCTCTTTTTCATTGTCTGCTATGGGAAAATTTTCTCTGAGAGCAAGAGGAAGAGGTGTAAGTTTAATATTCTGAAGTGCCAGGCTCCCACAAGTCCAAAAAGTCCCTATATTTTTTCAGTGTACTTTGGATTCCTGGAAGATTGTATATAAATGTGAGAGATTAATTTAGTATCACATTTCTTACAGCAAGAAAACAAATATTAGATGGACTGGGACACAGTCCTGGCAGCTGAAAGGAGTCAGTGTAAGATACAGAGGAGTTCCTTATTTCTCTTAGTTTAAAATTACTTTTTAGAAAGAAAACTGCAGATTCAATAAAAAATTTAAACAGAGTGTTAGTTTTCCTGTATGAGCTCATACATCAATTGTGATGAAATGGAGCTGGCTTGGTGGAGTGTATCATTGTAAGAGTCTTTCACATATACCTCACTCCTCCAAAATGCTCAGCTGATTTGCCACCTGGCACTGGAAAACCACTGCAAAGAGAGTGATTGCTGAGAAAGAGTGGGAGAAAAAGGAGACATACTGCTGTGCCACTCTTAAATTTGCTAAGAACACCTGTTTTTTGACAGTGGTAAGAAATAACAATAGAAGGTAGTTAGGTAGAATGAAAAAAAAAANAAAGAGTGGGAGAAAAAGGAGACATACTGCTGTGCCACTCTTAAATTTGCTAAGAACACCTGTTTTTTGACAGTGGTAAGAAATAACAATAGAAGGTAGTTAGGTAGAATCTGTAAGGAACAGTTTAGATTAAAGAATAGCTGAAAGCTATTATGTGCATTGTCATTTCATCCATTTCACACAAAAGAGCTTTACAGAAACTATGGCATATAGACACATTTGTTCTATATGTGATTACCTCTAATGAAGATTATAGCTCCAAGAATAGTCCATCACCATTCCTCCAAAGTCAAGAGACTGCAGTGAACTTCCTTACAGGCAACTACAGGCTTCTACTGTCTACACACACCCTCTTGATGTAAGTGTAGTTAAAAGTAAAGAACAAACACAAATGTGGCTCATGCCAAGATGAGTGAATTTGGCCAGTCAAGGTGCCCCTCACCACAGTCGTCAGTTACATGTTGCCTATTCTATGGTCATGCATGGGACAGCTTTTCTCTATACGAAAATGAATTTTCCTCCATGAAGATCATTCTGTTAAATTATACTACAAATTACACCGGCTGGTTCAGCTAGTGTGGTTCTTTGGGGAAAAAGCAAAGCCATGTTCACAGCAGTGAAATCCTGCTGGAAGTATCTATTACAAGATGTGACTACACATCACTGCCTGTAAGATGGATAGCATAATAAAGAAGTGAAAGAGGGCACTTCTCAATTCAAATTGACACAGCGAATCCCAGATAGCCTATTTTAACAAGATTCAATGACTCCAGGACAGAACTGTTACGACTACATTTCTAACTTTCTCTCTTTTTCTACCCAGTCATCAATACTTTCAGGACTTATATGCCTTTGCTGTGGGTAGCAGCTGGTAACTTGCGAACTCAGATAACGCAGGACTGTTGAAAGGCGGTGTCTGTGACCTGAAAGCAGTATTCAAATAAGGTGACCTGAAAGCAGTATTCAAATAAGGTGGCCTGATTGGACACACATTGTCTGCAGCAAGACAATGCATATTTCTGCATTCCATATCAGAAATTAAAGGCTCTGCTGAAGCTTGCATGTGTTTTAGACTCAAGAGTTTCAACTGGCTGAGGAGGCACCACTAAGTGAGAAGTTAGAGAAAAGCAAAAAGCTGAGAGCACTAGAAGAAACTTAGGGGCAGAGACGTGGAGGAGACAATGCAGCCATCAACACAGTTAAAACTGAATTTTTTTAAGAAAACCCATAATATTGCACAAGTGAGGAGTTTACTCTCTATTTCAGATTTTCTGCCCCTCCTTTTATTATTTGTCCTCTGTGAATCCCTTCTTGCAGACTCTAGAGAACAGGAACAGAAATTCCAGTAACAGACTCATTTTGGCTCAAGCCACTTAGCAATAAGGCTGGCAATATGAATTGTCAGTCACATCAGGCTATTGTTGTAATCCTTTGTAAGAAGAAATTGGACCTGTTTTATAGGTCACATCACTTTTTAAAAAATGTAACCCAAGCAACACTGATTTAGGCTAGCATGGAAACACACATCTAAGGCCATTAAACCAAAATGACAATTTGAGGGATGGAACAGAGTCAGACAGACACCGGAAATAAAAGATTATTTCTCCTGTGTTGTCTTTAATTATGAAGCATAAGTATAAAATTCTTTGTAGCAAGTTCAGTAAGAAAATCTAGTGAGATTAGCAATTTGTGCCATCAGGGTCCTTTTAAACACTGCATCACCCACACAGTGCCTTTGGGGATCAGAGAGGGAAATCCGAGTTCTTGCTCATTGTTGGAGTCCCGTGTGTGGAAATTAGAAAGTTAACATGTACTTGTAGGCAGTACCAACACTTCTCAACCAGCCAGCCTAATAGCCCACTGACTGAGGTGACAATATACCAGCAAGAGTCTGCTCCTGAAATCACATTGCTGTGGCTGCTGCTGGCTGCTATCCAGCTTGCAGTTAAAATAACGTGCAAGGACAAGCAAGATCAAGTAATCCAAAATGCACAACAATGAAGCGGGACACAAGTTTATACCTTTAACAAAAGTTTTCTGAAACTTCTTCACTGGTAAAGGCTTTATCCAGATGGACAAATAAATCTCCTGAGAAATATCTTAAAATTAGAAAACAGAAGCTTTGGCTTGGCCAATTCAAGCTGGTAGGAATATGAGATTTTTGCTAATCAGATAACAGAGACACCATTTACAACAGGTGAAGATCTAACATATTTCTACTTTTCTAAGTGAGACTTATCAAAAGCTGATTTCTACTTAGTATATTTTTTATTTGATTGAAGAATTTCTAAAGCATTAGAGGTATTTTGCAACTCCCAATTTCTTGACTATAAAACTAACAAATAGCTTTAAGAGGCCAGGTTTGCATCAGTTTCAATACTGAATACAGGAAGAATCAAGGGTATATTCTATTGTAAAGACCAGGGAAAGAAACAGATATTCTTGCTTCCCTCCAATTCTGGGGCTGCCAAGGACCAGTTTGATGATGTGATAGCACTAAATTGGCAGTAGATTTTTGTAGTGCTGAATTATAGAACTCCCTGCATGAAAACTGTTCTCATCGTAAAGGCTCCTTGCCCTGATTTGCCCCTTTTAGACTCTTTCTAACCCACCTACCAAAGCAATTTCTGGACCTTCTGTTTGGTCTTGGTGGGAAGGGGAGACATCATGTGTTTCAAATCATCTCAGTCACGAATCATAGAAAGTTATAGTGTTCACTATACATCTGTAATCTGTAAATACTCTTAACAATTTTAGACATCAGTTTCTAGTTATAGATTATTCTAAACTTTGAATCAAACACATTAGAGATGGTAGAAATTGTTCCAGTGCAGGTGTTACTTCTTTTGAAATGTCATTTTCAGCCATGACATTTGAGTTTGCTTTTGCTTTTAGATCATAACACATGCTATGAAAATGTTTTCTGAAGAAGGAGATATAGGAAGAGAGTAGGAAAGTGACAGTTCTTCTGAGTCTATCCATCTCCCAGGCATTTGTTCTTTTAGTTTTCATAAGCAATGTCGTGTTTTTCATAATTATCTGATTTTTTTTCCCAGCTGAAACCACTGTGGCTGCGGCTACAGGGCAGTGGATATGAGGAATTAATTATTGGGGAAAGTGGATGGTAGAGAATAAATGCAGTGACACTGAAATTAAATGAATGCAGGAAAGAAAAAATAGAATGTGAGTTAAAGAGCAGTAAATCTTGCACAGGAAGGGAGTAAGGCAATTGTGAATGGGTCCAAATACTCCCTTACAACTTCTGTGATGACTGCAGATGGTGACGAGGTGACATTTTATGATTACTCTCCTGACCTAGACATAAACCCAACATTAAGGGGCTATTTGCAGAAATCGTCTTTCTCTTGAGGCTCTCAGCTGTCTCTGTGAATGCTTTGTCCCTTTTTCCTTCCTTCACTTTCTGTTTCTATAGGCAAAGATGATGAGTTTTATACCCTCCGATGTTCCTCTGTAGAATGTCAGCCTCAAAAATTCATCTTGAAAATTTCTCTCCTCCCCCATCTATCTTCTCTCTTCTGTCTCTGTGTGACATCTGGTGTATTGGCTGAGGTCTCCAGGCAGCTTTGTACAGCTCCAGACTCGCCTAGGGCTGCTGGCTGGAGTGATCAAAGGGGACGACTGAGTTGTTTTGTTTTTGCTGAATGTCGGCTTCTTTAAGTCACCTTTGGGTTCTGGGGATTGTCAGAGCAGCTTTTTATTTGCTACTGACTTGCACACAGTCTTAATGTTGGAGGAATGGAAGCAAACTTCAAAGAAACCTACAGTTTTCTTTAGTTCTTGAAATGTGCTCTCCTTCCCCATCTCCAGTATACTAACTAAATGGAAGAAACTTTCACCTTGGAAACAATGGTGCTTCTTTTAATGACATGTTCTGTTTACTGGGGAGTCAATAAATTTTCTCCACATTTGTTACGGGGAAGTGCAAAACTGCCTTTGTTGACAGCAAAGATAATTTTCCTCAGAAATGAAGCAATTTTTGGATGCTTCTTATGTGGATAACCTCAGAAAGATTGTATATAGATTAATTTTTTTTGATGATGAAGTTCCCCTGTCTTGCCAGACTGTCTTCATCTTTTTATCCCAGCTTACTTTCAACTTCTTACCTGCTTGTTTCCTTGACATAAATAGTAGAGAAAATCTTTCTAATGCACAGTTTCTAAGTTAATTATTTTAGTTTCTTTGTAGACTTCCCTTAACTCCTTCCCCTTCATATCAAACTCTTCTTACTTCCCCCCCCCCCTTCCCCCCGATTATCAGTGGGTTTTGTTTTGCCTTCACTCACGAGATCTTTTCCTGTTTTTCTACTCTGCCTCTTTGGGCTACTACAGCTACTTTGTCCATGATGTTCAAAAAGCTGCTTCTCATGTCTACGGCTTAATGCTACACATCATGCCCCTTGCCTATCCCATCTGAATTGACCTCTGAAGCTAATGCTCCTTGAGCCTTTGCTCTGACTGGATAGGATAGGATAGGAGGTGGAATGGTGACTGTTGTGAGCTAATCAACAGTGCCAAACACCTTGAGCGCCAGGCAGGCAACATTTGTGTTCTCCTAAATTCCAGAGGAAAAAAGACCTTTTCATGCAGAAAATCAAAGTACAGAAGCATTCTGCTCCCCATCTCATCTAATCTGAGAGGTAACTGGCATAGGAGATAGCTTTGTCACCTCCGCCAGTTTTCCTGAAGCAAAGCATTTCAGTGCCCAGAGAAATGCTTTGGAAGGATAAGCATCTCAGACTGTTTCAAGGTGCCTTTGTCTTCAAAAAGATATCTTTTTTGAGACAGATTGTAAAGTTTTTATACACTCAGAGAATGAACTCAGGATTTTGCCATGGGCTTAAAATAGATTTGCATAGTACAGCGTGCCTCTGCTGAGATGCCCTCAGTTTCTGTAAGAATTTGGTGCTTAAGCAGAGCTACAAGAACTGCAGTTACTTTATTGAACTCCAAAACTTACATGATAAACCTTTTTGGTATTTATGGAGTGCAGTCTTATAACCTACCTTAGGGTTTGTACCATTTTGTGAACTGCTTCATAGCAGAAAATCCACCAACCATGGAGCTCAGTTCTATCTAAGATATAATTGTTCTTTAAAGAGATCCTGATCTATGGATTTATTGTAAAAGTTCAGGTTTCTAGCCATTACCTCATTACCTGTGGCTTGAAGAGATATTTGTTCACAGCGGTAACAACATTCTTTGTGTAATAATTGGAGTAATTTGCCTTCATCTCAGGAGTGCATGCTGAACTGCACCCTGAACATGTCACCCAGCTACCTCATCTTCCAATCTGACAGCCTCCAGGGTTCCTCAGGACACTTTGGACATCCAATATACACCAGAAATAATCAGCTATGAATACATTAGCCTCAAGGTCTGCTGAATATCACAGTTTGAAGTGCAGGATATGACTGCTAGTTGAATTTTTGTTTAAGAGCACAGTGCAGCATTACCGTGTGTTCAGTGTGAGAAATCATTAGATGAGACATGACAAACTGCTCAGTCATTCAGCCAGAGGTATTAAGGGAGCTGAAGATAGTGTACTTCAAAAGGAGCTAAAATCCTAGAGTGGCTAAGGCTATCTCTTTATTAACAAAGAAAACTCTCCAAAGGAGAGGCTGGAGCCTTCGCAGGGTCCAAAGGTAAAGGAAAAGAACATTGGTAAGAGCAGTAAAAATATTAACTGGGAATAAAAGGGGAGATTTAAATTGAATAAAAAGAAGATCCAGCAGTCAGGTTTACTGGTAACTTCCTGGTAGTTGAGTTCATCAGTGGAAACTGAAGTCTGCACTCCTATTGTCCTAATTCAGTCTGGTGAAAAGCCAGGCCTCTTGCTTCTACAGAAAATAAATAATACTGCTGTTTAAGGAATCTTGCTTTATTTACTCTTATATGTTCTATTTTTTTAGAGCAAACTATATCATTTCAGTCAACAGAACATCACCCAAAACACGATTGAAAGTGCAGCTGGAAGGATGGTTTTTTGTCCTAAAGGCTGAATCCAACTGAATCTCAAGGAACTGGTTATGCTTCCAGGGACATGCTGAAGCCTGTTTTCACACATCATACAACAAAAATAATAGACGTCAATAAAGCAGCCTATTGGAGGAGGAAGAGAAAGGCTTTGCAAGCATCAGACAAGGTGATTTATCCAAGGAGACGTGAAAAACAGAGTCATCTTTAAAAATTAAAAAAAACCCAACAAAATAACTGAATGTCTGACAAATTGTCTTTAGAAACAGTATTCCCCAGAAAAAAAAGCAGTGATTTGTTTTATTTTGTTTTGTTTTTTACCCACACACATTTGTCAGTTGTGTCTTGAGAGGCAAGATACAAATTCCCTTTCATTTCAGGTACTTCCCACATTTACATTACCATAGAAATTATGATTATTGGTTTTCCCCTGACAAAGGATGATTTATGAATATTTCTAAAGGAACTAAACTTTTTCTTGCCTTGGCAAAAATGCTGCTTTTCCCATTTCTTATTGTTATCTTTAAATGATTCACAAATTGAAGTTTTTATTCCTTTTCTGGTTACAAGTAGTTGAATTAAAAGAAAGTCCATCTGCTTTGGATGGACTTTTTGGCTTTTAACAAGTCTCTAAACAATTTGTCTAAGTGCATTGCTTAAATGTGTTCTGTGGGCACTTTCACCATATTTCAGGTAGATAATGTTTTGGTTTAGCAAATGGTCTTAAATGAATCAGGTTTTACCTGCCCAGGCAGCATGGAAATAGAAGTGGTTTGGAGAGCATTTTTGAATTACCTGAGTGAATATTGCTCCAGTGATATTTGGTGAATTTGCTATCACCAAAACTTAGGGACTCCTACAGCTGTTTGGCAAGGTATGCAGTCTGAGTATTGAGCTCTGAGAATGTTGTATATTCAGAGCAACTACCTGGAAAGGAAAGTTCCTACCTGAAATATTTGCATTCAAACCCCTAATTTAATTTTTCCTGGTCAGATTCAAGTGAGGTGTGGGTTTTGTTGGGTTGAGATTTTCTTGTTTTGGTTTGGTTGTTTTTTTTCCAGCATGGCAAACCCCACCCTTACAGTTTTGCATGCATTGCCCATATAATGATTCTGTTTGGATTCTGATTTCATAAGTACTTTTTTCTGAAAATCAGTTGCTCCGCTGCACATAGTGTTGCCAAAAGAAACTGCATTACTTAATGGAAATAATTTGTTCTGTGACACTTATGTGGTCTTTTCTTTTTTGTAAAGCATGATTTGTCACAAGTGTGACATATTTTCACTGACAGTTCATTAAATATGTACAAGACAGGAAACACTATTGTTTTTTGTGCTCCAGGATTTTCACCAAATGGGGAAAAATAGAATTTAATCAGCTCTCACTATTGGTAAAATTTTGTATCATCTTTGCAAGATTCAGACTGCTCTAAGAAAGAATCACAAATACCTAAGCAGACCTTTATCCGTACTTAAGGTGGCAGTGTTGGATACAGACACCATCCAGCTCACTACAAACTAGCTTTCAGAGTTTTCCTGGAGCTAAAGGTTTTTGATGGAAAGAGCAGTGACGCATGTTAGAGAAAAATGTCCAGACCAGCTTTAAAATGCTGCTAAACTGAAGATCTGACATGGGCTGCATTCTGGCTGTGCTGAACTGTAACTGCTTCAGGAGAATTAATAAGGTCAAAGCAAACAGTGTGAGAAACTAAAGCATGAGCTTCTCCAAAACGCCTTGTCCTGTGGAGGTAGAAACTATTTCACAAGATGTGAGAGGAATCTAATGTGATTTTAATCCTAAATCATGCTGATGAATGATGTTAGAGAAACAAAGTAATATCAGTTAAGACAAAGGTGTCCCTAGTCCTAGTATTTGGATCCAGCACATTTTGATTAGATTTGTAAGATGAAAAATGAGTGATAAGAGTGACCACAAGGGTCAGTGGGTACTATCACTTTCCTTGTGACAAAAACATGCTCTGTATTGTGCATTCTGTTCAAATATGTGAGATTAAATCCAGGTTTGCTTCTGACTAAACTTCTGATATTGCGTCAGAAGAGAACTGTATGGTAAAGGTGGAAATCAAGCCACCTGTAAAAGAATTTGTCAGAGAAAAAAAATTTCTCAGTTCCCTTGGTGGCACCTTTTATTGCAGTGCACCAGTGTACATCTCTAACTAAGTCATATGTGTGTGTAAATAGGAAACTTGGTTATCTGACACCTAAATTTTCAGTCTGGATTCCCAAGGTTCTTAATACCACACAGTGAGCACAGACATAAATTAATCCCTCTTTTGTTGTATGTCAAAGCACTGGAGTTTTATTATACATTTCATTAGGGCCAGGATAATGCCAGCCACTGATACTCAAAAAACAGAAAGAACACTTTCATCGCGGTACAAATGTCAATTTGGGAATTATTTTCTTTGCAAGAGAGAAGCCATCAGGTAAACCAATTGACTTTAGTGTCACAAACCTCAAGGAAAATGAATCATCTTTGTGAACAGGAGCAGTTGTTAGAATGAACTAATTTGTGGTATATTTAAAAACATTATAAATAAGTGGTAAGAAATACATGTGGCAGAATCAGAAAATAGGGATATTCACCAGACTTATAGAAAATATGCCTCCATAAATTCAAGTTTTAGTATGCTTCAGGAAGAACTTCTAAACATCTGTTCAAAACTCTACATCTAAAATTATAAAACTGATCTGCACCCAGATTTGCCTACCACAAATATGGAGCCGTAACATTTTTGCAGAATTTCCAGTCAAAGGATACATTGTCATCATCCTGGTTCTGACGAGGGCATCGTTCATTTTTGCAGTAGCCAGGAGTGGGCATGGACAGGACCCAGGTGTTGTCTATTGCCAGGCAGGTTCCCTGTGATTTGCCCACCTCTCTCTTGTACCCTGTCATTACCTGCTGTTCATTTTCTTATCTCACTGCTGTTTCCGGTAAATTGCTCTTATCTCAACTCATGATCTTTACCTTTCTTGCCTCCAATTCTCCTCCTAGGCCACTCACAGGGGAATGGAGGGGGCAGGACTGTGGTTTGGAGAGTCTCAGTGGGAGTGCTGAACTGAGGAGTACCATTCCTACACCATGGCAATCACATATAACAACATTAACCATTTTACTAGGACGTGGTTTTCAATACAGTTACGAAAGAGATGTAAAAGCAAGATATATCTAAATCACAGAAAATCAAGATGTGATTTTGAAAAGAATTGATGAACTTGATTTACTGAAGATCTGAATTTGCCTCAGAGTCTTGAAGATACGTATGCTGCTAAAGACAAAGGAGAAATCTGCTTTCTTTCCATTGCTACAAAACTTCGTATTTTCTTCAGGAGCTCTACAAAGTCCTTCATGAGACCTTGCTGTGAAATGTAATTTTCCTGTTTGTGAATGAATACAATTTATGTTTAGGAATTGCAGTGTTTTTTTCCCTTCCTCAACTATGTCTTAACATCAAATACAGTAGTAGTGATTCTCCATCAACAGGAAATATATATAAAGCAGGTTTATCAGTCAGTCTATTTTAGATTAAAGATGTAATAATCACACATTTCCAGCTTCAAAAATGTCTTGCATTAATCAACAGCAAGTAGAGCAGCAAGTAATGAGCCAGAAGCACTTACGGCAAATGAAGACATTTAGAATTCAGTACAGTGAAGATCTCATATAAAAAAAAAAACTCTCAAAAAATCAAGATCACCACTGTCTAACCAGATAACTTTGACAGATAAGAATTGCTATACTCAATACTGTCTTATCTGTTTCAGAAGCAACAGATGCTTTAAAAGTTATTACCTGCTAAGTGGAAAATTACAGACCAGATGGAGCTAATTAATTTGCAATTTAAAAATTGCACAAACCAGATTATATAATTAATTTTATGCAAGATATGGCTATACAAAAGATTGGTCTGCCACTTTTAAGACATCCAAAACATTCATAACTGTTATACAAGCTGATGGATGCTATGGAGTTGGATAAGCATCTACAAATTCCTATGTGTAGCAAGCTTTGGTGGAAAATTGCAAACCTGGATAATAAACTTTCAGAGAGCTCTGAAACGTGGTGTTAATCTGGCAGCTCTTTGATCTCAGCTGACACCTCTGCTTGGAAGGAAACAGAGAAAAAGATGCAAGTTTGCCTTTGCCCAGCTACAAACCAATTTACAGAATTATTTTTCCATACTGGAATGTGCATTTCTACAACTTAGTTGAAGTTCCGAATCATGGAGGTGTGTCTGTGATTCCCTGTAAGACTCCTGTAGCTCTTGCTTTAACTCCTTAATATATTAAAAAATCTTTCTCATTGTAGAGTTGCACAGCAAATAGTCAATTGATTAGAGGATTCAACCTCCCAAAATTAATTAATAAACCTAGGGCTATTTTGAGATTTTTTTCATGTGTACATATATATATATATATATATGTTTATGTATGAATATATAAATAAATGTTTCAGGATCAAGCTTTGCTGTATAGTTTAAAAAAAAGATATTTTTATCCCCTTGTTTTTTGCTCAGTTTGGATATTTTTCATGCACAAAAAAAATTCAACCATATTTGTAAAGCCATATAAAAACCTTCTAGTTAAGCTCTGTGGGACAGAGGGCTTACTGTTTATCAAAAGATTTGAGCTATTCCCTCTAAGAACAACACGTTCATGACTCTCATCTTACTCTTTATTCAACAACATCATCACTTCCTTGACATGAAAGTGACAAGGAAACATTTCCAGTCAGATAACGCATTTGTAGAGACCTCTTCTCAAAGGGAAGCAGGAGGACAGAGTTTTCACCACTTCCCTCACTGCTGTTGTGCACAGCTGTGGCACTCCTTTCACCACAGTGCACTGTGCAGCTCTCTGGGCACTGTCACACCAAGGCTTTCAGATCCTCTCCTGAGACTGATCCCGAGGCACCATACACAGTGAGTTATCTAACAGAGCAGGGGAAAAGGTATGAAAGGCTAACTTGGGAACTCTTCATTTCTTGTGTGAATATAAATAGCTTAATAGATAATTCAGTTGCTTTCCACTTTTGTGTTCCATGTAGTAGAATGAAGAGAGCTTTGTAAGTCCATAAATGCCTACGTAAGAAACCCTTTAAAACTGCAGCATGTTCTTATATTTTCAATTTATTTTGTACTTTCTTTTCATGGCACATGGCACTGCATTGTAGCTAAGAATTCTGTATTTCGCTGCTTCAGGGACATTACAGACTGTTTCTAATGAAGGGAAAAGATGTATAGGTGACTCCACTGCCCTGCATCCTTTGTAATGTTGTTTTTTCTAAAAAATAACATCATTAACCTTCACCTTGATCTTCATTTTCTTTAACATCTTTGAGACTAAGTGACTATGAGATTCTATCTCACTAAATCCTGACCACAGGCTGTGGTGTAAAGACAATCTAAATCTTCTTGGAAAATACCAAAGGGCATTTTGCAAGGGTGAAAAGAGACCTGACCCAGAGATTCATATGTAAAATCATTATTTGGCATGTCTTCCCCCAGAAGATGTACTTGGGAGCTTTTCCCATCACTTCAGTTAACATAACCTTGCTTACAGGAAAATGGCAAGAAATAGCAAAGAGGGGATTTAAAGTATAAGGAATCATAGGAAATTTAGAATCATGGTAAAACTGGTCACAAGATATCTGAAACAAAATATCTAAAATTTGAAAAGCTGAAACTCTTGCTATGTCTGAAATCCTCTCCCACTGCCTGATCCTTAAATGAAATAATAGAAATAATATCTCCCTTGGAGTGGCACACTCATGCACTCAAAAGCGGAGTTAGCTACAGTGCAACAAGGAAAACTGCAAATTTGTTGAGTTCTCTTTATGGCTGTTCAAAACATTTTTTTCTTCTACCTGATGTTTTCAAGAGCACTTAAAATGTATTAATAATTATTTTAGTTTTTTAAATCAGGTACTGTAACTGTTAATTTTCTTCTTTAAGCAAAAAGACAATGCCATAAAGCTTTTTTCCAGGTGTTATCTGGTGAACAAAAGAAGCAATCTCAGAAAAAACCTGAAAATTAAGTATCAAAATAAATAGAAAAAATTATATTAATTTTAGTAATATGCATGCAATTCATGCTTCCTTTCCAACTTTAAGTTTTTGTAGGTTTTTTTCCCATTTAACTTCCTCAGTATATTCTGAATTAGTATATTAAAAGCAGAATGGGAGATAACATATTAAATAATCAAACATGAGTAGGAAGTAAGTTTCATCTTACTCGGCTGTCTATGTTCCTTTATATCAGTAAAATACAACAGCAACTTAAAAAGGTCTATATACATAGAATGGACTACAGGGATTACTTTTCCCCACATGCCATTTAAAAGGACAAATGTACTGATATATATAGGAGCCTCCTATTATGATTCTGAGGACAAACATGGACTTGCTCATGACAGCTAAACTTCATAAATGGGCCTATATTATTTTAAACTCATAATCATTAAGTCCTAAACATGAAGGATACACTTAAATGAGCAAATAAATAGTTTTGTGTAAGGACTAAAGATATTCTAAATGTATCTTGGCCAGATATGACAAGAGCTAAAACAACAGCTTATGACAAAATCAAACCTATTCTAATGCCCATCTTTGAGACTTTAGAATTCTATTATGCAAGAAAAAGGGAATATTCTGATCCCAGTCATTTTCATAGAACAAAACTCTCATGATGGCACAAACCACAAAGCTAGAAATTGATTTGGATTATACATCATTTTCTGGCTGCACCCTTTCCTCTGACTGGTAAGATGGAAGAAAAAATAACTTGGGCACCAGAACTTTTCACTTGAACCTCCAGGACTTTGTTATCTTCCTTGATTCTGCCCAGGTTCTGGCATGCAGTGTCATTCCTGCCCACAGCAAAGAGTAGAAGTGGAGAGCAGTCTGTGATCATGGCAACATGTGACACCCTCTCAGCATTCACTGCAGCCTCAGCTCCACAAGGATAGCACCTCTCCCAGCCGCATCAGGGTGGCACATGGGCACTTCAGTGTCCCTTAACAGAGTCACTCTCTGCCAGGACTCCTTGTTTCTTCCTGTTGTATCCACTGAGAACTGCTGGTACAGTTTGTCTTTGCAATCCTTGTTTGTGGATGTCTCTAGCTGTTCAAGCTTCAGATCTGGCTTTGGTTGTGATGCCAGAGGGTAAAGACTGAAGAACAGTCCTGATTTAGTGTCTCACCAGGGTCTAAAGTGCCTCATTCTCTGTGGTGTCTGCCACAGGAGCAAAGTTCTGTAACCAGTGATCCATTTCCTCAGCTGCTCTAATGCTGTGCAGCATTTAAAGAGATCCTTTAAAACACATCATTGGCCTGTGCACATCTTTTCCATGTATTGATATTTTCTTCAGGAAAAGGGACCAAAGTTTCTTTGCAGCCTACCATCTGTACTGAAGTATCCTTCCTTACCAGTCCAGTGTGGGTGGAAGCATCAGACATCTCAGGGACTTCCGCTGTAGAAACACTTGCTTTTTCTCTGACACAAGTGCCCACTATCCTGGCAGAGAATAGAACACTTCCCTGGGCTGTGGATCTACAAGATACACAGTCCTTCTTATACAACCTTCTATACAAATTGCTGGTCCCTTTCTGTGATCCCTCTTAATCCCTATTTTCATGCCCTGCAGCAGATTAGATGATGATTTATCCTCTAACACATCTTTGGTTAACTGATCTATCAAGGATGGTCTGTGATTGAGCCCATCATCAGGGAGCTCAGTGGTAGAGTAAACTAAACAGACATCTGTACTCACCCTGATCTTTCTGGACTCCAGAATAAACCCTTTATCCCAACTTTCTACAGCTTCTAGAATATATTTGGACTATATGTATTCTTCTAAAAATATTTTGAGAAGTTTTGCAACAACTAAGTCCTGATGGGTATTTCAAGTTATCCACCAATGAAATTCTGCTGAATCTCAGCTGAAGTTCTCTTATTTCTTCTTTTCATATTCTAAGTGGCCACTTGCCAGCACTCTTTCTGCTGGCAGTCATGTGGTAATGATTAACTGATACTGATGGTCTATTTCTCTTAGTTCTTTTACCCAGGACATCCAAAATAACTTTAAACAGAACAGAACAAAATAAGTGAATTATTTCAAGAAGTGTGAAAAGAAAATACATCCCAAAGTTTTTTGGTTTTGGAACAATTGTAGTTATTTAGTCGTATTAAATGGGACTGATTTTAAGCCTTGCCTGCTTACTTGTAATTTTGATAAGAAGATATATCCTGGAAAGTCAATGATAGAACTTCATCACAGGATCAGGGAAAAGGGGCCTCTAGAGATCAATTAGTCCACCAACAACCCAGTTAGGTGGACTCACTCAACATAAACACTCTCAACATAAAATCATCTTTCCTAAAATCTCAGGATTTGAATTCCCGCATTGACAATACATCAGAATGGAAGAAACTAAGAGGCTAAAGAGATGGGAAATCCTTCAGCCCAGCTAATCTTTTTCCATTCTGTGTTCACATATCTGCTCCTTACAGACCTAACTAAAATTTGTAGAGAGAAAAGTGTAATTTGTTAGTATTCCTGACAGAGGTGGAAGAAAAACTGTGATGTGCAATTTTGTAGCTGCCCACCCTTAAAACCACAAGTTATAAAACATAGATACCTACAATGAAATTATCAGTGTGCATTGTTCTATGGGTCACCAGGAGAGTGCATTGCGTTTCTCAATACACATTCAGATTTCAATGTGTGATGAGAAATAAATCTTACATCTTACCCTGATTTTAATTTTTTTTATGTCATGCTTGCTTTTATTTATTGAAGACTGACCACTTAGTTTATAAAATGCAAGTGTTCTCTGGCAGACTGCACCTGGTCTATGACTAGAATATTATTACTGAGGAAGGTGTATAATCAATCATAGGAAAAGTAATGCTTGCTGTACTATTCTACTTGATAATCAGTCTCCCTCTTGATTTGAGACTGAGTTCTAGGTTCTCAGGCACGTTCACTTTTTGATATTGTTAGTCTGGAATTGTCTGAAGAAAAAATATTTAACTTAAAGGTTAAAGTACTAGTTTCTTTCTCTATCTGGAAAACCAGTCAATTTGGATTTACATTTCAGAAATTGGCAAGAAGCAGCAGAGGAATAGAACTGTGGCTAAGTAATAATGCATTTTTTTCCTGACTGGCACTGATTTCCCTTATGACTCTCCTCACTGTGTCATAATGAAGAAATTAATGTGCAGGTTCACTCTGTAAAAGGTCAGTGCATCCAGAGAAAAAAGCCCTAAAGTGAAGCTGTCCTAGATTTATTATCAGGCTTCCTGAGGATCTCACCCATAGAATCCAAGAATGATCCTGAAGCCAAAGGCAGACATGAGATGACTATTTTCTCCTGCACATCATGGACTGTCACAGACTTGCACCTCCGTGTGTTTTGTTCTAGTCACAAACTATTCAACATCTCCCTGAGTTACCCCAGCTCACTTTATAGAACACCTGAGCTCCTGAATTTGGTGATCTCTCCAAGCTCGGCAAGGAAAACAGAAGCATTCACAGACACTTGGATATCATCTGGATGTTACATATTTTTATGCAAATAAAATATTTTTTATTGGTCATCTGGGTAGAGAAGCAACAGTGCTGAGCAAAAATGCCTTTTTGCCAGATTCCTGGCAGTCACGCAGCACATTTACTGCAGTGCTTTCCTAAATCTCTTTTCTCTGGTGCTGGTGTCTGCCTTCCTCTCCCTCTGACTCTCCTGCAGTTTCTATCAAAAGCAGTGTTTCATATGATTCATCTGACCTGCAGCACAAGGCAGGTAGGTGCTCAGATATTTCTGGGAAGGTGTTTACCTCAGGTTATTTTCTCACTCAATGTCTGAATAGTCATTTGGGTCTAGGTGAAACCTCAAAGTGAATAACCCAAAGCAATATCTTAATTCATTCTTCCTCTCAGAAGTCATCCTTTAGGGCAATTAGCTGTTGAAATATTTTGTGGGAACTGCTTTACACTACATTCAAATACTAGAAAGGATTCTTTAAGTCAACATTGACATTATCAATGTCAGCAATTACTAAACAATTATTTTAATGTATATAAACCCAAGTTTTCAAATGTTATGATTCCCAGAGAAGTTCAGGTTATATTTTGAGGGAACATACATACAGGAAAAAAAATATAGAAAAAAAATGATAAATAAAAAAATTTCATATATCACTTGGTGATTAAGAAGAAGTGCTCATTTGATTCTGTGACAGCATCAGTTGTCCTGGCTTTCAGTAGTTCAAATGAAGATAATGTTTTAAGAGAGCTGCACATGTTGTATAACAATTCATTCCAAAAATAAACATTTTTTATTACTGGAAATAAATTTTCTTGTAAAGCTGAAACAAGTAGAAACATTCAGAACTTCAGTATTACTCACAATTATGTTTTGCAGTATCCTAAAACTTCTTAAAGAAGCATGCAAAGAGGAAACCTAGTTAGAGAATGACACATTAAAGCAGAGATTTTCTTCAGCTAAAAAAATTATTGTAATGAGGATACTTTACTTGTGGAAGAGTTCAGAGGAGACTCCAATGGCAATTCCAAGCTTACTTGACTGGTTTTGCCCATATGAGCTTGTGGATTTAGCAGAAGGAAGAGAAAGAAGCATTAATGTTGCACAAAGTATGCCTGCGATTTTTGTTGTATTTTATTATTTATCACCTGCTGTGTACATAAAGGCTTTTTCCTACTCCACCTGCCTTTGCCCTGTAATAGTCATAACCCTCCAAGCCTGCTACTGCTCATGAAATATTAACATTTATGATCTTGCCAAAGTGTTTAGAACAGGAGCCAGAATATGCTTGCATGCATGCACACACCAGGGATGGCATACTTACAGATCTCAGAGGCAATATCCCAAGCATATGAATGCACTATGTAAGCAGAACTGGAGGGATTAGAAAAACTGGAGAACTTGGCTGCAATTGACTGTATGATTAAAAGGTTAAGTAAAGCCTTTCCAGTAATTTTTCTCAGCATAATTACTCAACACACTGCTTCTCACCGGGTGGAATGCTTTAAGCAAGACTGCTTCTGAACTGGACCTGTAGCTGTTATTCAAGGTGATTTTTCTTTTAATAGAAGTCCAGTATATTTACAAAAGCTACAGAAATGCTATTTAAATTTGTGTTTAAAATCTCTTCTGTTTGGAGACAGAAGTATGAGCTGGGTATTTTAGAGGAGAGAGACACATCTACTGTTTGCCTGAGAGCATGCTATGTGAATGTTATTATAATTATAACAAACACTATTTTGCTCATGGTTTATTAGATAAAATGGAATCATTGGATGAACAGCCTCAGTTCAAGCAGTCTCTGCTAACTGGTTAAAAATATCACCATATAAAACCTTATAGAAATGGGAACCACGGAAAAAAAGAGGTATCCCCATCAAAGTACAATGAGGTTGGATCTAATCCTGCACGTGCCTGGTGGGGCTGCGTCGTTAACACTGAACAGTTCAAATTCATAGTCAAAAGGCTTAGCATGAGGAAAGGTGTTTTATTTTCACTTCAAAAATCATTGGAAATTCTAATTATACTTTTCACTTTTATAAAGTCATAAATCATATGATCTCAAAAGACATTGCAATCCCTGATGAACTTAATCTCATAATGCCCAAGAAATAGAAAGCTTCTTTAAATAATATTTGCTAGGGCTTATGGGAAACTGCTAGCTCAGCCAAGCATAAAACCAGATCTCCTTACCCCTTTATCTGTGCTTCAGTCATTAAAAAAACTGTCTAACTAATGACTCTCACCTTCTCATTTTATTTTATTAATTTTCTTTCTGTGAGATAACTGGTCTTCTTAACAAGCATCAAAAAACTTTGACCAAACAAAGTCACCAACTAATTTGCTGGAAAGCCAGAGTAGTTCTCAGCTAGATCTCAATTTTTCAAGTATCTTTATAAAAGGTTTACACTTTAATTAAAATAAGTAACAGTAAATTACAGGGAGATGTTGTTTAAGAAGCCAAACATAATGAATATCATCTTTATTTAATGAAAACTTGCATGCAACTATATGTAGGGTGACTTCACTGAATTTGATTACTGGAGATCTTATATATCTTATACATACTGTTAACAGATTTGTGGTTTGGTGGTTTTTTTTGTTTTTTTTTTTTTTTTTTTCATTTTCCCCTGTCTTATCAGTCTTTCATGGAAACCATTATTTCTCACTCTTCCTTTCTGTATCACAGAATGAAACAGCAGAGATTACGTTTTTTTTTTAAGGGTGGGAGTAGATCTTTACTGCTTCTGAAATTTCTCCTGTCTGTATCAAATCAGCAGAATTTGAGACTTAAAATGAGAAAGTGGAGTTTAAAGAGAAGTGCTTTAGACATAGAAACACGTCCCACTATCAAATGCTTTCTATTCCCTTAAAAGCAGAATGGAAGATGAATCCTGCTAAATTCTGAGTCATAGTATAGATCTTTTGTGAGAAATGGGAGATACCCAAGTAAAGAAAACACATAGACAGATAAGCAAGATTTTAAGGAAGAGGGGACCTGACTGTGCCTAATATAATGATGAGAAATAAAATCAGAAGAAAGCCATACTCTGAAGGAGGTACAAACAATTTTTTTCCTTTCATGTAAATTAGTAAAATAATATTAATTAGTTAAGCAGTCTTTTACCATTTACAGGTGAGATATGAATATGTATTAATAATAGAAATACGGCCAATCTGCTATCTAAGTTACCTGAGTAACTGCTGTTGATGGGCTGTGGTATAGGTGGCAGATATGATTGTACTACATCTTTCTTAAAGGGTGATAAAATTTGAAAACATATGTAACATTTAACCAATGCCTTTTAAAAATCTCTTTGAATCTCAATTGTTTGGGACTAATGATTGCAATCTAGATCAGATGTCTGAGTTGTGTAACTTCTGCAAAAATTCTTGGAAGGACAAAGAGGTTTGAAAGTCCTAATGTCAAGAAAGTTTGATTTTGTTCCAATGTGTTTACCTCATGACTTTCTATAAGCCATCCATGTCACGTGGATTAGGAATTAAATGCTGTGGTTGCAAAATCTCTGTTTTATGTGAAAACTGAAGGTAAAATTAAAAGCTGATATTATGTTGTTAAACTAGAATAGGTAGCATTTAATAGGCTGAAAAGAATGTGCACACTCAAGGAGAGCAAATCTCTTTTCTGTGAAATCTGAAAAATTACTATAAATCTGTGTTACAAAGGTGTTTGTTTCTGACAGATGATCACTGATAGATTGCAGCTTTTTGTGTCCATATCTTCATAAAACCAGAAACAGTCAGCTGCCTGAACAATTTTCAATGCAAAACAACAAAAATGAATATATAAATTGGATACAGGGAAAGATAAACCCTGACTATCAATAGAGATCAACACGGGAATATTATCTTGAACTACTGGCTTGAACATAAATGGAAGAAAAAATAGGGTGTATTTCATAGAAAAATTACACACTTAGTTTTCTTAGACTCTGGAATACTGGTGGACCTGGGCTGGACATTCGCAAATAGCCAGGACAAATTAGCAGCTATAAAGCAATACGAAACAATTCTCTTTCTATCAAATAATGTGATCGTTATTATTGTTGATTTCTCATTTCTATAAGTGCTTTCAAAGTGTCCTGGTGCTTGAGTTTACGAAAAAATCTTGTCCTATCCACTCTGTACTGCACATGCAGCATACTGGTTGATTTCAGTATTTCATATTAATCCCAACCCTTGTAGCTCATTTGCTTCCTATTGTTCCTCAATGGTTGTCATGTTGTTTTCAACTGCTGCCCTTTTACTACTGCAATTGCCCTCCTACCTTGGTGACCTTGGCAGTCAGTGAACAATTTTGAGGAGCTAATCAGGCTTTTACAGCTTTCCCCTGAAGAGGTAGTGGAGTAGCACCTTGTCAGACAGCGCTAAGTGGACAAGCCAGTACTTCATGGTGCTTTTTCTATAATTGTTTTGACACATACAGATCTCTGTCCACACAGCTGATACGAACACATACGAGCAAAAGTGATTTATGTTTAATTAAAATGCCTTCCACAACTTGACTGAGCATAAAAGTCTTTCAAAAATGCATCCCCCAAATAAGAACTCTAGGGAAACATTTACAAAACAAGATAAAAATGAAAAAAGCACAAAACAATTACTTAGCAAGACAAATTCCAATTTAATAATTCATGCCATTCCTCCATGCCATCAGTTGAGATAAGGAGGTGGGGATGGTGACTAAGTGTTCAAAAAGGACTTGTAAATGTACACTTTGAGCTTTCTGAATATTTCAGCTGTCTGTATGGGTCAACAGAACCAGTTAGTTGAGGAGAAGTACATCCTCATCCTAGAGATTATAATTTGATTTATTAATCATTCAAGCTAACTCCTAATTTTAATTGCTGTAATTCATTAGAACTTCATTTTTCTCATTATTTGCCCCATTACCTACTTCAAAATTTTATTCTTTCCTCCTTAATTCAGGCTGTTGAAGAAAATGACCTTTTTATTTCCCTTAAGCCTTTATTTATTTTTATGCTCATATAAACAAAGAGTCATCTGAGTGTAATCATCACCAATATGCAAAATATAGACACTAATTTATCCACATTTTCCCATAATAATACCTCAAATATCTTCTCCCTCTATTTCATAGGTGCAGAAGAAATTTTTCAGGTAACAAATCTCCCTATTTTGACTACTGAACAACAGTACTTGTCTTTTAGTATTAAATGTCCAGTGTCAGGCTGTCTCCAACTAGCATTTCAGATGTGTCATAATTTGTTTTAAACAAGGGAAGCATGGTAGACAGTTAAAGGTCTGAGATTACTTCTCTACCATGTATAGTATTCTGGTGATGTAAATAGAGCTCATTGGTGTGTCCTGGCAGAGCCTTAGTTCCTCATTATATAATGGGTTAATTATGTGATGTTAAGCAAGGGGCAGCAGAAGAAGAAGGGTAGATTCATTTTTGCTCCTCATGGCACATTCTGACACTTCAAGGAGAAAACATAATCCAAACACATATTTTTATGGCATTTGAAAAATCTGTGAATTCAGTAGGGATTTACAGGACAGGAAAACAGTGAATACTTGTCATATTTAGTGTGGAATACGGTTTCTTACAGAGGAACAGTGTGAGGGTTATACGACTGCTCATTGTAGTCCAACGACACTCCAACTCCCTTTTCCCATCAAGAAATACTGAAAAGAAATGCGAATCATTATATGCTACATTCAGTATAAAACTAGAGAGTTTTTGTGGAGTATTTGGGTTGTTTTTTTTTAAGGTTGGGATTAAATGTGAGAGACGGTATTTTTCATTTGGATTCAGATGTTTATTTATATTACAGTCTCAAACTGTGAGTTCTACAGTACTTTAAAAAACTAAAAATAGAGCTGTATCTTTCTCTCTACAAGGCTTTTTAAGGATAAACTCTTTAATTAAGAAATTACACCAATTATTTTTTACTTTTAACTCAATAACCAACTACTTGTGGTTTGTAATGTGGACTTTTTTATTTAATTACACAATACCACCCAAACCCATGAAGAATAAGGTTAAGAAGAAGGACTAGTCTCTGCCTTAAAACTTTCATCTTGTTTTATGTATATTCTAAAACTTAAAACTCTAAGTTTTCTGCCATGTGATATTACACACTTCTATTCAAACTACACACTCATAATCTTAGTTCTATCATTTAATTTTGGAAGCCTTCTCCACGGCCTGAGGTCAAATGTAGTGTTCTCTTAGGGGTCAGTGCCTGTTAGCACGGAAAGTCTAAAATTCTCAGTAACCAGGGTTCCAACAGGTTTGTATCAAAGGGATTATACACTGAAACTGTACAAACACATTTATTTTATGAAGTTAGCTTTTATACATCGTTCCACTGTAGTTAATTGTACCTATGAGTTGTAAGAGTTCAATCAACTCACATTTTGAGACTTTTGAGAATTTGCTCTCTTGATATTGCAAGAGGTGGCATCAAGCCTTGTAGCTCTACCACAATATGCCTACGCCTCTGATTCATCTATGTGAAGTAGCTGTTCTCCATGAAGATCAGGATGGATTGATGTCCATTAAGAAGTTCCATCAGCCTTAAAATGCCTGTGTGTGCTACTGCCACTCTTAGGCACTCCTTTCTCTCAGCCTCCTGGCAGTCAGATGTTCCCCAGCCCGTTGTTCTGTGGACAACTGTAACAGAAGCATTGGGTATGTATAAAGGGAGAATGGGAAAAGCTGGCTGTGGAGGGTGCTGAAGAAAACAGTGGCAGGGAGAAGCTAACAGGAGAAGCAGGTCTTGATGATCCCAACATTAACAGTCATCAGGATACCAGCACAGGGAGGGGTAAGGAGATGGGTAGGGAAGGCAGGTGGGGAACACTGATGACTCATAGCATCTGAGAGATTAATAGCCCCTTAATTAGGGCGCAATAACCTAAAAAAAGAGCAGAAGAGATTGTTTTACTAGTTGGCATCCACTGTCACCTGTTCAACCACAAGAAATGCTGTAAAGATCACTTGGATAAAATCTTGGTTTCGTGATTGCTGGAAATGCTATTTGGATGCACATGTGTAGTGCTGGTCGTAGGTATAAATATGTCTGTGGTAGTTAGTAAAATCAGTTTTGATACAAAAATGAAATTATCCTCTCCTGCTTATGGTATTGCGTATTGAACTTTGCTACCTTGTTGCTCCATCAGTTTCCCACAAATCAATAGCTGTCAAAATACAGTTAAACAGCCAGGCAGTGCTCATCATTAAAATGGAGAGATGGGCAAAGAAATCTGTTCCATAGAATTAAAGAATATACAGGTAGCCAAGGTTCAAGCAAGTTCATCACTTATGCGGCAACAACATCCCTAAAACTGTTTTCTTTCTCCTCATGCTGTGCTTTCTTCTTTCATTTTCTGGTAGATGTGTCTCACACAAGTTATGTGTTGTGGCTGAATGCCAAACATGCTTTTTCTCCTTACAAAGAGTGTGGAATAGGCTAAGAATCTTAATCATCATTATATTAATATAAAAGCTTTTTTTTCCCATTAAGACTTGCTCCTCATTTTTCAAATGTCATTTACAGCATTTGATTTGTATCCTGCTAATTTGAAATAATTCATCTGAGATTGAAAATAAGAATAAAAAATAGTTGCATAAATGACACTTATTCTTTAACAGGATTACTATTACAAGGCATTTGTCTAATGGGCTTCAATGTATTATTGATTTTCTATCATTGCATTTTCTAAAAATAGAATGATTATTTAATCCATTTTCTCAACATCCTATCTTGTGTTATGGTTCTCTGAAATTGAAAGTGCATTACACTGTGGATCTCTGTATTTTCTTCTACTGCTGTGGTAGCACACAGCTTTCCTCTGCAGTTCAGACTTCTAACTTGGGGTCTTCTATTAGGCTGTATAGAAATGTTACAGAGCAGAATAGCAGATCCAAGACAGCTAAATGGAGGCTGACAGAAACAAAGATGGAACAAGGTAAAATAGGCAGCAGAAAAATACAAATAAGGACTGAGGAAACATAACATCACCATGTAGCTGAAGTATCTGGGGATTCAGTCCTGAAATTTCTTATTCTACCATTGATTTGCTGTATTAATGTCCTAAACTCCAGCTGGGTGGTGGTGTTGAAAAAGAATCCTAGATTTTAATTTTACGCATCTCCCTTACAATTCAGACTGAGGAGAGGTGACCAAAATCCATGTCCCAAATGAAAGCTATGTTAGCCAGCTATAGATAGTTTTGTCTATCATAATCTGGTATGAAGAGACATACAAGCTAAATTTGAAGAAAGTTGTAAACATAAATTCTTAAAATGCTGAATATATTTTTCCTATCCTATTAATTAAAAAAGGGGGGTCACTGGATCATCTGCACTTAATACACAGTTTTTATCATTAAAACATTCATATGTTTTATTGATATGTTGTATTCATGTAAGAAACATTCATATCTAATGACACTTAGTAAAGTTTTCATAAGCCAAGCTTTACATAATTATTTCTTATTCTTTTCACTGCATGCGAGTTTTCTCTGACTTTTCATCATCTTCTTGGCTTTTTAGATTTATCTCAAAATGAGATCTTATTGTCATGCAAACTCAGTCAATAAGCTGGGGAAAAACTTCAACTGAGATTTGTAATTGTCACAATCACCCTTCTAAATAAACAACTGATAGGGAAAAGGTTGGCTGGAAGAAGACTGGAAAGTGAGGCATGAAAAATCTCCTGTTCAGACAGCGGAAGAGCGCATTAATCAGTCCCTTTGTGTACTTTTCCTCAGGTCTAGTGCATACCACCATCTAGTGGCTCTGCATATAGGATGGGAAATGACACTTTATTGTAATTCCTTTTTAAGTTTGACATTAAAAATCCTCAAATAAACGTTTACAGGAACCATTATTGGTAATGTAACATTTCCTGCAGCATTACAGTCCATCAGAATTACATGTGAGATTGCAAACTGTCTTGGCCTTGGCTGGGACTGAGGTACCTTGCCAGAACACAAGGCAATGGAGGCAGGAGATAAATATCCCCTAGTCCCATTCTTCTCTCTTCTTGGCACTGAAAGCCTCTGAAAGAGAAGGTATAATACTAATCTATAGAAGGGGAGAACTCCTGCCTTTAATAAGGAGGGTTGCACACACATTAACTGTAACACTGTGTTAATGAGCAGTCAATTAAAAAAATTACTTTGCACCTACCTCAGAATTCCTTTTCAAAACTGTTACCATGATATTTAATGGTAGCCCTTCCTGCTGTAGTGTGTATAAGACACTAGATAAACACAGTGGCATAATGTGGGATTTGTAATTATGGACTTTGAGACCTGATGTGAATGGCAACTCTGTGGAATCATATTAGCCAAAACTGAATACCTGAGCATAATTTGGTGCATGAGCTGTGCAGATCCTGAAGCTCTTTCATGACCAGTAAGGCTTTATATAGCAGTGTTTTCCTACATAGAGAAATCTTAATCTGTCTATGTACAGTAATCTTAATCTGATTTTGAATTCAACAAGGCAAAAGTAGTCCCATTAGACAAGATGCTGAGCTGTACATAGGGAAGCCATGGGATAGAAGATGGAGACAAGGAAAGACTCACAGATTAGATGCTGCTTTTTAATTCTATCAGTCAAGTGATAAGTTCTAATTTCTTCTTGTCAGTTTAAGCTATATTTGAACTAGGAATGACTCATTCAAGAGAGCTGGCTAGAAGAGGGACTGGAGGCATTTTTCCATGTAGTTCAGAGGCGGGAGTGGACTTGGCAGGTGAATTTCCCATTCATAGTGACAAATAACCCCACATTGCTAAGGTGGGCGGAACACTGAACAATAACTAGGGAGCAGAAAATAAAGAAAAAGGAAGAGTAGAGGAAAGCATACGAAAATAAATTGAAGGTCAGATGGCATATCTGTGAGTTACAGAGTACTGGGCTATTCAGAACCCTTCCAGCAAGCTCAGGCCCTGTTTCATAATACAATGAAGTCCCGCAAGTTTATTCTGAGGCATATCTCTTAATAACTTTGCTCAAACAAATGAGCAAAACACTAACATAAAACCACAGCCTACTCTTCTAGCAGTATGCATGCATTTTATTTTAGGGATGCTAACAATTCTTCCACACCACTGTTTTCCTATGGGAATCACAGCTTCTGACTGGACATAAAGATTTTCTTTCCATTAGTAGCCAGTACTCCCTGTGGTGAAAATGAAATCAAAGAAATCAAATCAGCTTTATCAGTTAGCTTTTCAGAAAGCAATTTTTGAGAGAACATTCCTATCAGGATCACATGTAGATTTGTGGAATAAGAATAATTTCCAGCAAAAATACTGTTATGCAATACATTTATCTCATTTTTCTTTCTCAATTTCTACAGTAGAAATCATCAAAGATGCTTTGAGCAGTGCCAGATACCCTGCTGGTTACTCATAAAAAGCACAGTTTAGTACTATTATGGCATTTTAGCCAATACTCTCTCTCTAATTATTTTTGGTTCTTTTCTGCACACTCAAAAGAGTTTAATACGTAATGGAGGTTGTGACAATATGTTTAGTATCTAAAACTGTTCATACTAACAGTGACAGAAATCAGCAACTTAGATTTGTTTTGGCTCTTAGAATGTTTCTTACTTTAAGATTATTGCACAATAGGAAATACATAAAGTTTGGATATGTAAGAAAGAGTAATTAATCAAGGAAAATTAATTATTTTACTGTTTATACTTAAAAATGCTTGTAACTCATGAAACATCTCTTTAAAAGAAAGGCAGTTAGAAACACTGAAGGAAATACAGAAATTGAAGAATGAAAGGAATGGAGAGAGTAAATATGTTCATTTGTTTAACTGATTAGAGAAAAAATAAGGGTTGATAAATAATTATATAGCATCTTCACTAATGAAAAAAATATTAGATATTGAAGAAGGTCTACAGTATAGTGAAGACATATGTAGCAATAAATTATGTTTATCATTTTAAGAATTAAAATTGGAGATTTGGCCTGCATCTTTAGCTGTAAGGGTAATTAAGCATTGCAAAATATTGCTTTGGAAAATTGTCCATTCTTTATCTCTTCAATGAAGGCACAAATTACGGTCCTGCAATCAAGAGTGACTAGATGGAATTCTCTGGTTTTTTAGACAGAAGGTAGAATTCAGATGGTAAAACTGCATTTTACTGGCCTTAAAAAAATCAATAAAAGGTTTGTAATTTTAAGCCCTAAATATCATAAAGGAAACTAATCATGCAAATATGATTTGTCTGTGTTATAAGGATTTTTCATTCTTTCATTCTTCTGAGAAAGAATGTCAGAATAATGTAGTGCAAAAGGAACATTCTCTTCTGCTGCTTCTTCTGCCTATCTCCATATGGTCTCAACTTTGGGACTTGTCATCATATCTGTTTCTTCATTACACATAACAGTTCTAGATTGATCTTGGAAATAGCTGTTTGCAGCCAAACCTAATGTACTGGAATTAAGCACAGTGTTTTCAGTCACTAGACCCACAATTTGTGGGCAATCCTTATTAGTTCACAGTTTTACTCTGGCAACATTACGGGGGAAGGAGTTGCTGGAAGGGTAAAGTGCTCAGTACTTCACTTCATGTGTGAAACAGTAATATTTGCTTCTAATAACATTCTTCCAGGCTGCATCTTCCCACAAAACACATGGAATTGTGGTGCATTTTCATGCCAACTGATCTGTTAGATAACTCTATTTGCAATACAAAAGAACTCTGTTTTAATGAGTATCCTCTGTCTCCTCACCCTTCTTTTTGCATGGCTACTTTAGAAATGGTATGTTACACATGGTAACACAAATTTAGGGTGGGAGGTGCTGCATATGGGCAAAAGATTGTTTCTGCTTAAGCCCCACAGAAATCTATCTGTGATGCTCATAAATAGTTATAGGAGAGGAAAAAATGCATTCCTAATTTCATTCCTCAGGAGAGGGGGAGAGAGATGACTTATAAAGATAATCAAATAGAGAAAGAGCAGCCAATATTAACATCCTGAATAATAATACAGAGATTGGCCAAAAAGATTTAAACACTGCAATACACCCTGGAAAAGAAAATCCATTTTTTCTGATAGCAGCTATTGAAGATGAGCTATGGCAAAACATAGTTTACAGAATGAATGAGCAACTACAGCATAGTAATAAAAAATACCTTAATATACAATCTGGAGTGGTCAGATGTCCTTTTGGGGCAGATCCTGTTACCCATCAGTTCAATGGGTATCTGTAATATCAGTCTTCATCATGAGAGTCAAATTTGGTTTCCAGCCTATGTTCCCTGATAGCCAATTACTTATTCTTCTGTGATTTCTTTTATAAACTGTTTTGCTCTATTCTAGGCATGACTTACTTTTGTTAGGATCACATTTTTCACATTCTGTTGTGCAGGTTCTTCACACCAATCTATATCTTGGGGCTGTATCTTTTATTCACATAAAGTAAATTCTTGTTTAGACTTAAATTTACCACACCAAAGTCAATTGGATTAGGTAGGTTCAGTGTTCTTTTTGCGTATTTCATTATTTTATTTTTTTAGTCTCGGATAATTGCACTAAATTAGTAGCATAGACAAATGTGTCAAGTATATATCATTCTTTAAAAAATATAAACCAGAGAAATGTTAGACATGAAATTACTTGAATCTCCTATTGACAGTTGCACCCATCTGAAACATTAATCCTCTTTAAAAGCAAGGCAAATGGCTACTTTTGAATTTGAGTGGTACCTTTTTTGCTCTTGTTCCCAGGTACATGCCACAAAGTGAGTCAACCAACAAATTTAAATAAAGAGGATTTTGCACTGTCTGCAAAAAATTATTCAAGCAAGTTGTGGCAGTAAAAATGCTTTATCTTTAGTCAGGGCAATAAGGCCACTGAACAGGCACAGAAGACTAAATATACTTTGAATCTAACAGCTGATTTCCAATTGCCAACCCTGTAAGAATCTTGCCAATTTATATTTGATTTTTACTCATTATGAATACCACAAAATATCTCTAAAATCCTAAATTTTAATAAGCCCAAACTCTCCTCATCTGTAGATTATTTGATATAATGAACTAGAATTATACGAATCATCCAGTTAAAAAACTGGGTTTTTAATTGCAGAACCCCCCCTGGCTAATCACATGTGATTGGTTTGTTGCATTTATCAGTGGGTTTAGTCAAACCCCACAAACAAATGCCATTACAAAGATCCTCATTTAGGGTATGCTTTTGGATTGATGTTTTCTTTGGGGAGAGGAGTAATCTCACGTTTCTTTGGTTTGTATACCAAGGACTATGTTCATTAACACTTTAGCATTGAAGAGTGGGGTGGGGCTAGGTCCATCACCACGCTATTCCTTTGTCTTGAGCCAGACACAGTGAGGCAGGGCAAGTTTTACAGTGTTTTTCTGCTGCCTACATCTCTTTTCTCTAACTCATTATCTTTGGTCTTGGCTCTAATTTTACAGTGTCATTTTCAGCTAGTGGCAGTTACGATTTTTTTCAGCCTTCTAGAGTTTTATTGCCAAATTAATATAGCCTTACGATATCTTAGTACACTTTGGAATTTTACCACAGGTATTTAAAGAGAGCTTAGATTATTTTTCTGTAAAACGTAATGATTGATACAAACCATGAATCTCTGTATATAAAGCTATGTGTATAAAAATAGGTGAATAACTGATTAACAGAACTTTTGGAACAGTGTTATTTTGTTAGTTTCCATGTGATCTTTTATTGTTCTGCTGGTTGTCTGCCTGGTCACACACACAAGTACAGGGATAGCCCTACCTTGTCAGGAGTTTAATTATTTTCTCATCTGTACTTGGGTTTGAAGCTTTGAAGCTTACTGAGGCAAAGTATATGGGCAGCACAGCTGTCACCCTTGTTGCTGCAGTTCCGAATACGGTTTCCCATTGTACTGCAATTAATCTTCTGCTTTGCACTAATGGATGAACAAGCATATTTACTGCAGCATAAAATTCTAATTATTTCCTGAACAGATGCATAAAGGGAATTTAAATTAATGGCAAGTGACAAATGTGATAAATGTAGATAACATCTTTAAATACTAATATTCTGCATTGCAGACATTTTTTCAATACTCAGTTTCTATACCTCCATAGGGTGTCTTCCTGTTTGTAATGAAGCTCTGTCCCAGCCAGATGTTTCAGGCACCATCTAACTCCCTCTGGAGACACCCCTGCCCATCAGGCATGGCTGAGTTGTGTTGGATTCACCATGATTGCAGTCCCTAATTCTCCAGCAAGGTGTTCAGAGGCCTCCTTTCATCCCAACTCCTTTGCTTTATAATCACATAGTATTCCAGGTCACAAACTTAAGAGTGATGTCTTCATCCTCCTCTCATTGAACTGCCTTTAATGTGTTATATAGAGATAAAACAGATTTGAGTTTATTTAGAAAAATCTCTACAAAGTAAGTTTGCTAGATGACCACATGTGGTTGCAACACTAGCAAGGAGAACTTTAACAATGTAGCACCTAATATTTGCCATGCCTCCAGGGAACATTAACCTAAATTTTCATCTGCAAGGCTTCCAGGAAAGATCACTGCATGACATACAATTGTTCTTCTTTCACACAGAACAGACATATTCTAGGATCTGCTTCTCCAGATCCATCAGAGCCTGACTTGACTTGGCAAAGGACCTCTTATTTTTATGTCATGTAGGTTCTCAATTTTTGTCTGGGCAAACAAATGTATTGATTTGCCACTTTATTTTAGCAATAGCAATAGGCCAAAGCCTGTTAGTGAATGCATCTTGCAGGCTATATCCCTTGATAACACAAGTACCTGGTCTGGGCAGCTCTACTAATGCTTTCATATAAATATGGGGGGGGGGGGATGTGATGACTAACAGATTTTTTTGCTCAGATTTTTGTCTACAACTATTCTTCTTTCACTTAGTTTAAGACAGTTTTTGAGACATCCATAACTGCAGAAATTCACATAAGTTTCCTTTTTTATCAATATTCATTCAATGTTATCCCCACTGTTTTAGCTCCCCTTGTCCAAAAATAGCATTTCTGTGCCATTTTTGTCACTTTCCAGTTCTGTCTTTTGTCTGGCCGTGTCACTGTTCCATCTTGCCCACTGCTGTTATCAGCTCCTTATACCTCCTTTCTCAAGTGTGCATTAGATTTAGATATCACTAGAATGATGCAGCAGGGACTCCAAAAGTGCCACAAATTAGATCTGAAAGCATATATTAAAATGAGCTCTCTCTTTCCCTGCATACCAAGAGGGATATTAGGAGAAACTAGGGTAACTGAAGGTTTACCACTCTCTGGAAACCAATGACACAAGTAGCAGAATACAAGTGCAGACAAATACAAATGAAAGTTAGCGTAGCATACCAGTAGAATTAACAAGATAAAAACTTAGGTTTTAATCAGAATACATTTGTCACAGAACATTGTAAGAAACATTCATGCTGCTACCTTTTAGCAGTTAACTTCTGCCCTGAGGTATGCAGGTTTACATTCTAGTAAATTTTTATCATGTCTAGGTTCTCATTATCCATGTAAATGTATAATTCTTTATTAATTCCATTTAAGCTCTTAACCTCAATTATATCCTGTGTCAGCAAGTTCCACAGGTTAATGACATATCATGTTTAAAGAATTTCTCCTTTCATTAGCTTTATATTTTTCTTTTAGCATCCTTTCTTTATGACCCTATTACAATTTATGTAATTTCCTAGAAATTGTCTTTTTTGTACTCCAGCTCTGTTTTTTTTTCCCTTTTCTCAAGCACAGAAAAGTCTGACAGTTTACCATTTTTTATTATTTTAAATAAGACATATCTGAAATAATTAAAATATGTGAGACTGACGTCAGATTTTTTTTTTTTTTACCTCAGGATCATCTAACAGAATACCTTCCAATATTTTATTTGATAAATGGAAGTAATCCAGAAGGTTATATAATGAACAAAATGTTATTTCTTAAGCAGACACTTTGTGCAGAAAAAATAGCTCTTCACTCAAACTATTGTGCTTGTTAGCATGAGTAAACTTGAGTGTTAATTAAGTTTTTCAAGCTGAAACTGCAAAACATGAATACAATAACAACTGAACCACCTTGTTTCTCAAAAGCTTAACCAAACCAAAAGACCATGGATGCTACTAGCAAAGAACTGGATTGCTACGTTAGTTCCACCATGGAAATGCATTTCTCAGGTTGTGTTTTTCAAATACAGAAAGACAGTATTAGCAAAGATAAAATCTGTAGAGATAAACTTTATTGAAGTAGTGTCTTTTGTAGCTTTTTAATTGTTACATATAACTATATTTATAACCTGCTGTCTTTTGCAGTCATTCACTGATATGCTCAGATTTTTGGAAATTTATATAAGAGAAATAAATATTGCCAAAGTATCATTGTATTTCTAGACCTGTCTCCTAATTCTAATTTTCAGAAAGGCTTACCAAATGAAACATTGTGACATATTTAATGATTGAACTCAATTTTGCCTGCTGAATGCATTCAAGTTTTTTCCTCTCAGTTTTCCCGTATTAATTCTAGTATGGTATTGTTGCAGAAAGATTGTGATAGATTATAAGGTGATTGGTTACCAAAATGTTGTCTATAACAGAATCATTCCCTGTGCTTTTTGAGGCCATATGTAGTTCCAGTGGGCACACCAGGAAAGCTTTTATTATATGTGAGACCCGCAGATCCAAAATGGATGCACAAAAAGTGTTGAGCTCTGCTGTGGTTGCCCTGAGCAGATAAAGGAAGTTCCATTTTGTTTGACTGAGTTCCTTCCTAGCACAGAACTCTGTAACAGGGCTTGTAGAATTTCGCTTTACCAAGGAAAACAACCAATTTTACTGAATGATTTGAAGTTGTCAGGATGACACCTCCTGCCAGTCAAGTCCACCCCAATGTCTTTAGGGTACTCTGTAAATTTGGAGAGGTAAAGAGAGATAAGCAAGGACAGGTAGTTCTTGTGGCCTTCATAAAGGAATAGCTCTTGGCTTTTGAACTGGTTCCATTGATCTAAAACTGTGGGAAGAATCAGATTGGAAGCTCACTGGGCCACATCTTCTGTGACTGACACTTCAAAGAAGAGTTTAAGTTCAGTTCTTCACCCCTGTCGGTTCTACATTTACACAAGTATAGAAAAATAAATCCTTAAAAATGAGGATTTAAAATAAGACTCAAGTTTCATGAATCCATTTTTCTGGCACAAGTTCAATGGACTGAGTTTTATGAAAACTCCAAGAAGAATGAAAATGGAGGTGAAGGTTCATTTTTAACACATCCTTCTATGTAGCTTTCCCAGTCTCTACTACATAAAAATCCCAAACAATTCTTAGGGCTTCTGACATGTGATGACCTTTTTCCTTTTACTTCTGTTGTGTATAACTACAAGTGAATTCCAGAATGTCATCAGCCCCATAGCTAATAATTATTTCAGCACAAATCCTCAAAGACTAAGTATCATGCCTCATGGTACAATGCTTAATTGTGGATGCTTAGCTAAATCACACTTGATAAAATAATACGAATTTTAATGCATCTTATTTGATAAAGTTTACAGCAGACTTATTAGAAGTCTAACATATGTAAAAAACAAAGTATTTCTTAAAAGTAGAGCAATATCAGTAATTTTGTGTTGGATTTGTGGAAATGTAGGAAGTCATCTGTCTTTCCTATAGTCAGGCTCAGAGACAATGACAGGCCTGGGAACAGAACCTAATCTCCCTGTGTATGATCCCTGTGACAATATTGCCTTTCCTTGCCTACTCTGTAGTGTTCTCAGGCTTTTGGTGTTCAAAAAATAATGGCTTAGACCTTTCAGACTGTAGTTATAAGAATAGAGTGCTAGAAGTATGTGATAGTTATTTTCTCTTTTGGTAATCTGTCTTCCATTACTAATTGTAAGAAACAGGGAAAAAAAAAATTTGAAAGACATTTTTCATTAAAAAGTTTGTTTTGTTTTTACTTCTCTTAACATTAAATTTTAAAATGAAAGGTCACTTCAATACTAAAAACAAAAAAGGAAATCTCTTGTTCCAAAAAGATTAGAACAAAACAATTTCCCTTATGAAAAATGTTTTTCACTTTTCCTTAAGAAAATGCCAATCAAACTGGTATATTTGTGTTAAAGGTTGGGGGACTTTAACAAAGAAGGTACCTTCTGGAAAAAAAAAAAAAATTGTTTCACCAAGTCTAATGAAGGTTTTGTGTTTGAGACATGGATAGAAAACTCAGTAATTCATGAGGTAAAATAAGACCCAGTAGCTTAGTGGCTGTGCCCTTCAAATCTAACAGATGGAAACTTGTTTATTCACAAAGTCAGATGATTCAAACATACTCTAGCAATTATGTACATGGATAAGGAATAGCTGCTTTGGACAGGCTTGTTTTTGACCATTAATCTACCTTCAGACTATTCTCCAGGACAGCTACCAGTTACAGCACTCTTATCAGTTCAGCTGAGCAAAAAGATTGCCGCAGGCTGGGGGTGTCAGAACAATCTCTTTTCAGATGGTGATTTTTATGCAATTATCAGATTGTGCTACATGACACTCTGCAGCACTATATAAATGAACAAATGTAAAGTATCCATTACTTGCTCTAACCAAGTGAAAGCGGCAGCAAGTTATGAACAGGCCCATACAAACTCTTTCTTTTTTAAGCAAAGGTTTGCCATGGCTCACTAGGGGCCCTTGTGCATCGAGGGACAGCTGTTTATTATGGCACAGTTCATAGTGGGGGGCCTTTGCTCATCTACAGCTGAAGGTGTTGGTCCTGACTAAAGCATGCAGAGGCTTTTTTTCCTTGCCTCAATTAAAAAACCTTTTTTTTTTTGGGAGAAGAGGAGGGGTAGCACTGGTGCCAGTGTGGATTTTGGACTTTGTGGTGCCACAGTATGGCTTTGGGAAAACAGAGGATGGGCTATTTCAAAAGGACCAATGGTTTAGATATAGACAAAGACCACAGTGCTCTACTCAAGTAGCTCATGGGTGACTTTATAGGCCTCAGGGTAGCTAGTGGAGAGAAAAAATCTTGTTTAGGGATATTTTTGGTTATAGCCTTGCTTCAGGCAATTTCAGAACTTCTCATGAAATCTTACTGTGAAAAACTCCCTAGGGAGCCATAAGAAGTGCAACCAGTGAAAAAGCTGCAGAAGAAACACAGCAGATCAAACTTTCTGTCAGGCTAGCCAGCTGACCATCAGTTTTCATGGCTCCCAGTGACTGTCTTTTTCTAACAAATATGAGTATGTACTAGAGCAGGATTTGAGAACCAAAGACTGCACTGAAAAAAAAAGTTTGTAAGACCCCTAGTACCTTGTGAAACAACTCTTCTTTCTCAGAGACAGATGGTGTCCACTATGAGCTCCTGTATTCATCTGCCCTATGATGACAGCTGAGAGAAGTCATTCATGCAAAAAGATGATAGCACTTAACAAGCAAAATCTGTAGTTTATTAAAAATTAAAAATTATTCCCATGTTCTCTTACTGATTGAATATTTAATCATTTGTTCAGTCAATACCAATGTCTCATTTATTATTCATTAAAGATAAATACTTTGTAGTGCTTCTGGATTGAAATATGTTACACCAAGATTATTAAGAGCACCCAGAGTTGATTTATTATTTAGAATTCGATTAAACTTTTGAACAGAATTTAATGACTTAAATAACCTTTCAGATTTTTAAAGTTAATAATAAGTTTTATTTAAAAATCAGTTATGTGAACATAAGCAGTGATGGTGAAAAAAGAAACTCTCAGACCTGAATTTAACAATTAAACTGAGATGGTTTGGGCGAGAAACACATCACTAATATCAGACCCTCACACAGCCAGAATGACTTCCTTCTATTTTTAACATAAAAGTACAACACTACATGCTGTGCCATAAGCTTGCCACCACTTAGTCCAGTCTGCTGAGGAATCATCAGAACTCCACTCCATCCCCTCATTTTTACCCCCTTCACATTTTGTTACTTGACATTTTTGAAGGGACTTATGTATGATTTATGGAAGTTTTGCTGTAGCTCTTCTTCTTCATCTGTATTCTGAATAAAGCCAAAGATCAGGAAAGGAGAGTTTCATCTCTTCACATCCTCTCAGTGGTAACTCACCACCTGAGGAGTATAAGGAGATGAGACCCTTCTTTCTTCTCTTCTAGTGGACAGCCAGCCTAGCAGCAAAAGGTCTGCTGCCTCTCTCTCTAAAAAAGGTTTCTGACTTGACTCATAGTGACTATCTGCTTAGTGAAACTAGTCTCCAAAATGAAAAGTCTCTGATTTTTCTAACTTCTTAATTGCTGGGGCAAAGCTGCAGACTGCAGCCCAGGTGAAGAAATTGAATTTACTTGAAGAGACAAAGAAGAGAATAAGTCATACCTGAGTGGATCAAACAACTAGCTATTGTTTATACCTCCAGATTAGAGATCTCTGGCTATATATGTTGTGCAAAAATTGTGGAAAAAAGGAATAGATCAGTTTATTAGTTTGTCATAAATAAACAAAAAACCTCTTGAGGTAGTAACAGAAAAACTGAAGGGTTTTCTCTACTATTTTCTTTTCAAGCTCTTTATTCAAGGTTTGGAGCTCTTCTTCCTTCTTTCAAATAATGCAGGCCTTCCCAAACTCAGTAAAAGAAATTTTTCTGGTCATTATTTTCTCAAACATGGGAAACTGCTTGAAAGAATTAAGCTACCCAGAAATATCTATTGTACAGTCTTACAGACTGTAAGGGCATGGAAGTGGCTGCCATACGGTTTCTTTCTTCCTCCAGCAAACCACATTTCCTGAAGTAACTATGTTTTCCCATGCTTCTCAGTTAGGCACATGCAGACACTGGTGTTGGATGGCAAAGCAGGCACCAGAGGAGAGAATCCTGATAGAGCACAGATATCTCCTTCAACCCCCTCAGAGAAGGTTTAGAAGTTCCGTGGAGAGGGTATTTACTAAAAATTTAGAGATATTCTCTCCCATTCTGGTTTATCTGTACTCAAGAAGAATAGGGAGGACTTATGCAACTCCTAGGTAGATTTCTTCCTCTCAAAAGCAGATCTTCCTTTTTTCTGAGTGTACACATTGCTGAGATTACAAACATGCACATTTTCCATGTACTTTTCAGAGAAGGACGATATTTCTCCGCAGATTTTCTGCGCAGATTCACTCCTATTTCATAAAGAGTGAATGTAAATATCAGACAGAACAGGCAGAAATGTTTTAAAACAGTCATTGAAAAAGTGCCAAAGTTGTTTGTGGAGCAAAGCAAGAGTCCCCTGTGTTCAGTGCAGAGGCAGTTGTAGTTGTAGTTGAGCACCAGAGCTGGCAGGAGTGAGGGAGGCTGCTTCATTATGGAAAGACTTGGTGGAGAAGAGAGGCTTGAGGGAAAGGAAGTTTTGTATGTAGCCTTTGGCTGCATCCTAACAAGCTAGACAATTAACAGTGAGTGCCCTGCCATGGGAAGGAGTAACATCTCATCTGTCATACAAGAGACAAGTCAAAATGACTCCTACTCTGTATGTGTCCACAAAGGCTCCTGAGAGCATTTCCTCATTAAAAGTGAAGGGTAGAGACAGAGTGTAAATATCACCACTTTTCTGTAGTTCTACCTGATGTTGGTTTTATTGAATCAAAGCCCTCCTTTCCCTTAAATTCAGATGGGTGGAAAGGGAGTGTGTCCAGGCTGAGAAAGGCTGCTCGGTGTTGCTGTGAGACATTGTGGGACTAAATAGAGTAGGGTGACATTCAGGAAGAAATGTGATTCAGGGGTGAACAGAGGATGAAAGTGTTGGTCTGGGGAGGTCTTCAATCAAGAAAAATTACTAATAGTTATAAATGCAAAATATCTGTCTGCATATTTCTAAACACATTGTAATTAATATTAGATTACATGTGGCAAACTCTATAATTAATTTCTGCATGTTGTAATTACAGAAAACAGAAGAAAGTTGGTAAATTACAATATAATTAACATAAACAATCATTAGAAAAGGCATAAGAAAGGCAGTTTTGAGTACTTCAGGAAAAGTGTTGGGGTTAGAAAAGAATTTTGACCCTTTTTTAATTTTTAGTAGAAACTTGAACAGTGTTAACTCCTCACTGAAAAAATTATTTCTGTGCTCCAAAACAATTTGAAGTGTTCCCAGTGTGCTGCTTAATACAGTATATCAGAACGAAAAAGAGTCACTAAAAAGACAGGACTTTGACACTTTTAAATATGACTTTAAAGTAGCTTTTAGTGAAGAAAATGTAACCATCTAGGAAGAAAGGAAAAAGAATTTAAAATAAATAAATCTTAGGAGATGTGGAGTGGATTGTGTGCTGTGGAAGGTTCTGGTAACTTGAAAGCTTTGCACTTACAGAGACCCATCTTAAAAATTAATCACATCAAGAGAAACACTTTCATCTGAAAATGACTTTGCTGGGCCTATTTATAACAGACTTCATGGATCAAATTCATTGAAAATATAGTTAATGAGATTTTCAGAGGGAGTCAGAGCCAGTATAAGACCTGAAACTCATTTGAAGTCTTTTACATGTTATAGCTGGAATATTTTTTAATGTTGTTTTAAAAAGAGATGTGTTTCTCTCAGTATATAACTAATCAGATCATTGGCATGAAGACTTTAGGGCTTTGTATTCTTTGGCATTTATTTTTCCTTTATGTATATTGAGAGGAGTGTAATTCCATTAAACCAAAATAAAAAGGTACTAAAAATGCATTTTTTGCATTCTTAGAAACAAGAAAGTAAGGCAACAAATACATCCTTCTCTTAATATGATAAGCTGTTCAAATGCTCTGGTTTCAGTTTGCGGATACATCAGAATATAACATATTATGATTTGTATGTATATCTCAAAGATTTTCAGAATACATTATGTGACTAATTTAGTATTGATGTTAAGCATCTATTGTGACTTCTTACAGATCAGTAAACTGCTAGTTTTGAGCATAGTTCTTACACTTCTCACTGGTCCTACTGACTCAAGAGAATATTTTTGTTGAGTTAAAATCTTTATTTTTTTAAATGAGTCTGCAAGGTTAAAAGTTTGTTAAATTTTTTTTTTAATATTTAGCATTATGTCTTTGAACCTTAGACCTTGTTGTAAAATGCTGAAAAACATTAGAGTGATTTATATATATTTAAATATTTCAATATTATACAAATAAATTAAAAAGCAACATTAAAGTACTGCAGTCTTTCCCCACCCCTCCCCACATTTCTATATGACATCTTACTCAAAGCCATGGTATGGGAATATGTGTGATATAAATGGATTTCCTCCCTGCCTTTGTTTTGGTTCTAAAAAGCATCTTTCACTTACTGTGTGGGATTTCAAGTTTGGAGACTGGACATTTTTTGTCCCTAACCATATTGATCCCTGTGTAGTCCAAAGCCTAAGGAATTATAGTTATAAATTCCATGACAAAAACACTAGAGTCTTCCAGCATGTCCTTCCTATGGAATCAAGAGAAATGGTCAGGAGAATGCAATGTTTGAGGTCTTGATATTTGGTGAGTTTCTTTTACTTGACTCTTTCCTGGCAAGGAAACTCCTATAGACACAGCAGTACAAAGAAGGGAAGACTAAAGGAGATGGAGTTTACTGTTGGCTTAAGCTACTAGAAGGTACTTTTCAGCTCTGAGGCAGGGATTTTACTCTTCTAAAGGAGATAATGTTTAGATGTCCAGTCTACTCAAACATAATGAATAATTGATAACTCCCATCATGACCTGCGAAAAATACTTTGCAGACAGTCTTCTTTATGACTGATAATGGATAAAATAGACCTCAGTCCCAGATCTTCTTCCATCTTTAGTTGGGAATCTGTAAGAAGCCAAAAGACAATAGAGTATGCAGTTTCACAATTCTGCCTAAGGCAAGCTGCTTATTAATTAAAGTGTCATAATCCATCAGAAATACTTGACCACAGTATGAAAGGGTCATACTGTAATCTTTTGAAGGCTGGGGAATTAACACATTTGACAAATTCATTAAAAAAAAAAGTAATTTATTTGTTTTCTTTTACTGAATTTGATCCCACCCTCTTAGACTATAACCGAATTACCAGGAGACTATTCTTCAGTGGGGAATAACCAGTTTTCTGTCCCTAAGACCACAGAAAGGCTTAACTAGGAAAGAGATGATAATATATATATTTATTTAAATATATATATATATATATATATATAATTTCTGGCACTGAATTTGCATTTTAACTGCTAAAGGCTTTATGGTTTGTGTTTGTGTCACTTGATTCTCTCATGACATATAGCATTAAAGTAATTTGACTCAACTATGGATCAGTCCCAGTAGAAAGCATGCCTAATGGACAAGTTCAAATGAAAACTTCTCTAGCAGCTTTCTACAAGAGTATTCAGGCATATAGGGCAATGACTTGGGCTCAAATGTCAAAACTCTCAGTTTTGTGATAATACTGAAGGCTTTCCAGAAAATACCATACCTCATCCAGTTCTAGGCAATGCTGGCAAAGAGAAAATTGATTTTCAATATTACAATTGTGCCTCTTTTCATGCATGGAATCCAAGGGATGAAATCTCCCTTAAAGAGAGAGTTCTCTAAAGTTTGTCTAAAGTTCTCTAAACTGTGGTAAGAGTAATAATTAGATTTCACATTTCAGAATTGCAAGTGTTGGATGGACAAACAGGAAATATTACAACAGAAGGTAGTCTTAACAGAAACTGTATTTCAGCAACAAGCCTTGATGTCCAGTTACATACCAAGGCCCACTCTGGGTATGATCACCTCAGTGTTTAGGTGATCTTGGGCCAAATGACATTTCTCTTCTCTGCATGAATGCTTTGCACAGGAGATTTTGTGATGAGGTGTTGCTGATGTCCAGCCTTCCCAAATCCCAACAAGAGCTACAGACTGTGCTAACCTCTGTGGGGCTGTGAAAAGCCCATCTGTTCATTGTCTTTTGACAGTTGCACATTAGCTCTGATGAAGTTTTGTTTATAGCCTTCCTAATATAATGCATTGGATATTACCCTTGTGTTTATGTTGTTATAACATGGGCTTGCAGTTATAAATTTACATTCCCTTCCTTTGCAGGCAGTTGCTGGCAGTATGATGTCGAGTGAAATCTAATTGCAAAATTAATTCACCTCAAGGGGATTTTTTTTTTTTTAATAAATCAAAATGTACATTTAGAAATAAATTTTTGTAAAGCCGCATTAGTTCACAGAAAATCTGCTTATTAGATGTTAAACATCACTAAAAAACCATATTTAACAGAAGTACTTTGAGAACTATATCTAATTTGACTCTAGATCAGCAATGGACATTCTGATGTTGCTAGACACTTATTTTTGATTGTGTATTAAATTTTTTTTACAGATGTCCAATCTGTTCTACTGCAAGTTTGACATCAGCAGAAGTCATGGAGACTGAAGAAGGTTACTTGTCATTTCTCACTGTATGAAGTAAGAATGGTATCTTTACATTTCAAAACATGTACAAGAGCTCTATCAAAATTATCTCTGAAGGGCTGCTGTGAAAACTAGAGCAGACAAATACACATGACTTAGGAGAAATTGTACAGTTAAGAGAATCCCATGCCAATTTAATAAAGCTTCTGATATGTTCAGCACAGTTTGATATACTTGTGTAAATCAAGCTGTTGTGGATTGTCTCATGACTCTGTTCATTGCTGATTCACTCTTAAATTTAAATGGAGCTTTTGTTAAGAGTGGTTTGAATCACTGTTATTTTATTGTTCCCATATTTTTCCAATAAACGAATAGTTTTTAATTATTGCTGTTGAAATGTCTCTTTTGGTATCAGGGTGTTTTTTTTTTTTGTTTGTTTGTTTCCTTCACTTTTTTGTCTTATCACCACTGACACCATTTCAGTTGACAGTTTCTCTATAATTTTGCTAATGCTGCCAAAGTCCAGTGCATGCACTGGCTAAGTACCAACAGCCTTATTTCTTTCACATGGGGCTACCTCTAACAGTGAAATCCCTAACTGGTGCTCCCCACAACCCCTCTGCTTCAAGCATGTTAGGTGTATGAAGTGATGTAAAATAGCATGGTCCAAATCTGAGGGAGTTTGAGGGCTTGTACCTTTTTTTCTTTAACATATTTTGATCCTTAGGAAGTGAAGCTCTGGTCTATTGATGTGATGAAAACTAATTTCTCTCCTGCAAGCACTTTCATTCAAGTGATAAACAACCTCCACATGACATTTTTGGGTCTCACCCAGCTCCTGTTAAAAATATATCTAAAAGATGCTTAGCACATCATGGCCTACATTATGCTGAGGTGATTTCACTACCAACTTGGGAGCTACTTTCTTATTACTGCCCACCTGTACCCAGTCTTGTACTAAAGATCCTAGTGAAAACTTACATTTTGTGGATTGCATATTGCTGAATGAATCTGGAATGCAACAGGCACCTTCAGCATTTGTTTGTAAAAGGCTACAGTCAGTTCCTCTGATCTTATGGGTGATGTTCATTTTTCTTTCTATGCTGAAAAAATGAGAAGTTCCAAAATTACAGAAGCACAGATTTGGAATAAAATGTTGTTGACATGTTCTTACTTTTTTTTAATACTTTGGGACATAAGTCAACATGAATAAGCAGAAATTTCATATCTGCTTCTTCCAAGGTCTCTTTTACATTACTATGAAACATGGAACTGCTTCTCCTTGGTATCAGAGGTTTTTACTACATGGAAAACTTATTCAATACACTCATGGTTTCTCTGTTTCAGGCAAATGAATAAGTCATTGCTGCAATGAAAGAATTGCAGAATAACTGCAATGAAAGCACAGGCAAGCCAGGCACTAAGATATTACAACAGATTCATTCTTTGAAACAGTTCAGCTGTGCAAGTTTTCACCACAAAAGTACATCTTGGGGGAGTACTGGAGGAAACAGTGAGTTACAGAAATTAATTCTGTTATGATTCTTACTTGGATCACATATAGTTTATTTCTCTACTACTTTAGACCTTTATTTGCAATGAGCTAGTGAAAAGTAGATATGAAATGCAGCTGTTCTACCACTGGCAAAATAATAGATATTCTGTATAGAAGGAGATTACAAATGGCAAAACAGCAGATAATTTAGTCTACACACTTCACAAAATTATGTTTGAAGCTGAATACGAGATAGAGGGTGTTTGAAAAATGTAGATAACATGTAAACAAATGCATCAGATTTACAGACAGGTTTTAGAGAAATGAAAGTGAAATATAGAATAAAATATGTCTGTCTAACAAGGTTTGATTAGATATTAATTAACGTAATAGTTTTTTATTTATGTATCAGCAATGCAAAGAAACCACCAAGAAGGCCTCAAATAAAAGTTTCTACAATAGAAACACCGAGTAACTGTACAGTTACTAGTATGAGCATGAATGCAGCCAATTAGGTTTGTGCAGTTAAAATAGAAATTGATGAGGCAGAACAGTTCATAGTACTTCTGAAATGACTGCTTGCTCTGCTGAGAAATTGGTCTTTTTAGTCATTTTCTATAAGTGATTTCAAATCCTGATCATTGTTTTGTTAATTACACATTTTCCTGAGATAGTCTAATGGAAGACTTCAAAATTAGAAATACAAATCAGATTTACCCATGCCATTAATTCCTCACCCTTTCCAGGCTGTCATTGTCACTATCCCATCTTCCTCAAACTGTCAGTCTGAGTTCTTTTTCTGAGGCCAAGGAACAGCATCATTAACAGGCTAGTGGTAAAGGAATCCAAATGGAAAACATATCTTCTTAATTTTTTATATCTGCCTTGTACATTACTAGCAGGTCTGTGCAAATGACTGCAAATGTGGAGGATGTACAGATGTATTTGTGACTGAATGAAAAAGATGGTTTAAAAGATACTTGTGTCACTAATCAAAATGTATTTCTGCACTGTCATTATCTCCTCAGCTTTGTTTGATAAGGTAAACAAATTGAATTTTTATAACATTGTCAATGTCAAACATTTCTGTTATCCTTCTGTAATTTCTGAGTGTCTTTTCTCCACCCTTTCAACTTTTCTAAATGCATGAGAATCTGAATACAATTTTCTATTTTTTGTTTCATCAATCACATGCAAACACACTTTTCTTGTGCCCACTACAACCTGTTCATTTATTCAGGGATCTTAATCTCCAGTTTGACAAAACTGCATGCTAGATGCTTGTCTTGAGTTGCGAGACTGCTCTGACTCTTTTTATGCTTATCTGATTCTTAAGATGAAGTCCTCCTTCTATCTATTTTGTCTGGCTTTGTTGGCTTGGTTGAGACAATAGCTAACTTCAGTTTTAACTGGATTATAACAGTTCTCCATATCTGTTATTGGTTCATATGAAATGAGGAAAAAATCATTTATCATGGCTAGATGGTTAGCACGTAGAATGAATGCTCTGTGTTTAGATGACATATCAAGTTAGGTTTATATTTTTTCTTCCTTCAAAAATATTAAAATATCAAAAGACAAAATGCAAATCCCAAATGGATACCAATAACCAAGATTGGGTAGCTACTGAGAGAACTCGATAAAAAGAAGAGTAAACTTCTCTAAATCAAGTCTCAGTGTACTTAGTTTTGTAAGCACTTTAAGCTCTTGCTAATTCAACAGATGGCAGGTGATTTTTCAAAAAGCTACTCAGAACTTTCTATTATAACTTCTGCAGGGATTATTTACTCACAGTGAGTAAAACCAAAAAAGTGCAAGTGAAATATATGAATTTGAAATTGAGTACAACATTTAAATCTTCCCTTTTAATTGGGATAAAATTTTAAAAGCTGGCCTGGCAGTACAATCCTTCTGTGTCTCAGACAGTGAAGGATTTCTCCTTTCTCTTTGCAGAATTTTGCCTGTCTGACTATTAAAAAATTCATGATTAGACAGGCAACATTGCTAAAACAACAGAGGACACATAACCCATAGGCTGGAAAAAAAGGGTATGATATTTGTTTGATTAAGAATGAGCTTGGACTATCATGGTACCTAGAATTTAAGAGAAAGGGAAGAAATTTAGGAAAGATAAGTAAGAAAGTGAAAAAAAATTAAGCTGTGTGTGCTATTAATTTTGTCTGTAACTGTGTCATTTTTATGAGCAAGGAATAAATGTTACTGTTGAGCATTGCAAACCAAATTATTCATTTCTGTTTTAAGAAATGCCCTCTAAGTATCACAAAAGCCCTGAACTCCACCATATAATGCATCTTCTTACTAAGTAGGAGCTTTGAACATAATAGAGCCAGGAAGCATTGGCACCTTGTCTCTTTAGTGTAACCAGGAGGTGAAAACATCAGGAAAGGTACAGGATTCACAGAAAAACCTATAGATTCAGAGAAACTGCCTTCAGCTGTCAGACACTAACATTTTCTGTTTTGTGCAATGCTGCCAGAACTTGAGAAACAAGTTATTCATAGTCCCTTTTTTTTTTAATATCTTATGCATAACATGAGATGAAAGATTGAGCAGAAGCAAATAGGGACCAATCATTAGATTAAGATTATAGAACGACAACATCTATAAGGCATATGAGCAATAACAATAACCAATAAAATAAGGGATGCTATTTCAGAAATCAAGTTCTGTTAGGGAATATTTTCTAATAGAAAAAGCAGCAAATTAATTATTTCACTGAATTTATTACTTTCTTCTATTTTGAGATAATGTTCCTCACATTGCAAATAAGACACAGTGCAAACACTTTCAAGGAAAAAGACTTGATACAGCTGATATGTAGTAACCTGGTGGCAGAAATAGGAATGGAATACATTAGAAAAGTGATTAGAGATCTGAGAAGTTCCAGAAAAAAAAAAAAAAAAAAACAAAGAGGAAAAAATATGTTTACAAGGTTTTGGTGAGGTAGAACTAAAGATTCTGGGGAGGGGAAAAAAAATCTTAATGATACAAAATTTTTTCAAGGAAGTTCTAACCATTTTGACCAGTAAAGAACATGCTATCTAGAAACCTGCCCAGCCTTTGAAGGTTTCTCCTCATTTGGAGACACTTACTGTCAGCTGAAGTGATTACTGACCAGTTCCTGGTCATGACAGCATGGAAGAATGAGTAGAAAAAAACCTGATATTAGCACCTTAAACTGTTGTGAACACTGGACTTCATAGCTAGCTTTGGCAGGAAACCAGAAATTCTACTTGTCTGAAAGTTCTCACATTTTCAAAACAATTTTTTTCTTCAACCAAGTGGAAAAGCTGACATTTCAGAATGTTTCATGACAGGTTTTTGGGTTTTTTCAAAGAAAAAACAAATCCCAAAAATTGAAGTTCTTTGTTTCAATTGTGTAGACAGAACACACCAAATAATATAAACAGATGAGTTGTCAACATAGTATAAAACAATACTGTATTTAATTCTGCATTATAATTTTCAATTTTTAAAGAAAATGTTTTGGAATGTTTCCAGCATGTGCACATTATTGTTAAATAGTTTTTCCCCATGACACAACATTGTCCAAACAGGATACTATTTTTTGTAGCCTCTCTCTATCTAATTTCCCTTAAAACACCTGTAAAATAAAAATAATGTAATAGCTAAATAAAGAATGCTTTCCATCTTTCAACTGGTTGTTTTAAGAGATAGCAAAACGCTTAACTATGTGTATGTAAAAAAGGTTTTTATACATTTTTCATTCTAGAAAATAATTTCCTCATTGATGTTGTCATAATTGCAAATAACATTCACCAGATAATTTTGAAATATAGGTAAACAATAATTAAAAATATCAATAAAAATTTTAAACTGAATTCAAAATGAATGATGGCCAATCTCTTTTTGAGTGTATCCTATTGAAAAAATCATACTAGACATTATTTCTCTTTCTTGAATGAGTCAGACTGATTTAATGTATGTGAACTGTTGTTTTTAAAATGAGTTTAAGAAAATATCATTTGTATTTTCTTTTAAACATAATATAATTATTCAGGCTTCAAACGTCTTTTCATAACATTTGTGATAGCAGAGCAGGAGGACCTTTAACACACAGAATATTTGAAGGAATTTCAAATGCCATCAAACTGAAATTTACACTAAGATAAATGCAAACATAATTGCAGAAAAATTCCTTGTTTCAGCTTGAAAAATTTGAAGGTCAATTTCTAATTTGATGGCAACTTGCTGATATACATTCTAGCGAATATCTGAAGGTATTTTATTTTACAATAGGCGGCTATCAAAAATCAGGCAGTTATTTAGTAATTTCAGACTGAATTCCTGTATTCAGTTTTCCAGAAAAAACCCAAACTTATACCCATGGTGGATTCTGGTAGGATAAATTAGAAAAAGGTCAATACTCCTCTCTTTTTCCAGCATTATCTTTATGAAAAAATTGCACTCTGAGCTCACATATACAATGTGAAGACTACAAATGCTGTAAAGATGAGTCTTATAGTGTTATGTAACATCTGTGTCTGAAAATTATTTCTATAGCCTTCATAACATGGTTATTTTGCAGATCTATAAATTGAATGTCAGTGTAGGACAATTATTTCCAAATGAGGCATCTAAAGTTCTGGTGACTAAACAGAGTTCTTTGGTTTCCCCATAGCTCCAAAGTCAGTTCTGTGGATGAGAACATATTTCCTTTTCAGCTTAGTAGCTTAGTTCTGGCAATCTTTTGATGCTCAGTGATGTTTAGTATTTGGATAGGAACAGCCTGTGCTTCTATGGTGATTGCTTATCAAAGTCACAGATAAACTGAAGTCTGATGTTACTCATAGGAATTCATGCCATTGATTTCAAGAGAGCTAGTCTTGACACCGCTTTCTTCATCCATTGAAAAGAAAAATTTCAATTCTGAGTTCAAATCAGCTATTCTTACATATATTTCTAGTACTTTTTAAAGACAAAGTTAATAGAATAACTTTTTTCCCCCCTGTATTCAAAATTATGAACACCAAACAAGTTTTTAGAATCAGGCACTCCTTTGGGTTGGAAGGGACCTCCTGGGGTCTCAAGTCAAGTTTTCTGTTCAGAGCAGTTTAACACTGAGCATAAACCATATTCTCTAATGTTTTGTTCATTTATGTCTGGTAGACCTCCAAGAGAGAAATTGCATTATATCCTCCCAGTGATTTCTTTTTCTGAAACAGTTATATGGGAGAACATCTATTCGGCTTGGCTAGCTGATGTGCTGAAGCTTTCTCTTTTTTCATACCCTCAGTATGATGCTATGGTAAGCCAAAATATTACATCATAAAGTTGGTGTCATAAGGAGCAGGATTTAGAGCAGAAATACCACACACTGGAGCTGGACTAGAATAATTGGCCAAACTTTGATGGCTTCATTGAGACTTGAAGTTTATACTTTCACAAATTGACAGGGAAAGTTAGATTAGGAAAATTGAAAAGTCCTCAGGCTTTGAGGCTTTATAAAATTTCTTGCAAGACTTTGGGTTTCTGAAACTCTTCCTGCTGGAGTTTAGATAGTATTTGTTACACAAGGATAGCTACCTTTTATTTTCAGTCACTTCGTGAAATTTTTTTTTAATGTCTTGTCTTATCAAAAAATTGACACAATTTATGGGTCAAAATGAACATTAAATATTTGTATCACTTGATTCTGGACCACTTGCTTTCCATGCATTGTTAAGGAATGAAGCTGAAGTGTTCTGTCTCGCTCAGTATCTTAGTTGTCTTCAGGTAAGACTGCATGGAGGGTTGATTTGTTGTAGCAAGAGAACCTAACACTTCTCTGTTGGAGTATAGAGTAAATATCACCTCAGAATTTCTCTTGCTTTGTGTCAGATGTAGCATGAGTTGTAAGTTATATTTCTGAAATAACATATAGGAATGCCAGTGTAGGAGGTTCTTTGACATCTTTATCTGGTACCAAAATAATATTGCCTAAATGTGTTGCAATTTATGATAGAAAAAGTGTCATAAATCAACACGTAAGATGCTGGTTAAAATGGAACATATTTGTTACAAGATACCAGGTTTTACCATATTGATTTTTTGTGTGTGTGCCATGTAAGATAATTTTTGGTCTGTTTTCTGCTGTATGGATTTGAATTAGAACCCATATGAATGCATATTCAATGAAGATTATTTCTCTGTATTTCACCTTCAGAAATACTGATGCTTCATCTTTTTAACTGGTCAGAAGAACATTTAAATAATCTTTTTATGATAGGTAAGTTGCATTAATTTTCTTTTAACTTTCCTATTCAGCCAGTATCCTAAGAGGCTGAATAGGTCCTGTTTGGATATTTCAACTGTCATGTTAAAGCTGCTAAAATTAATATTTCAATCACTAGATTTAGTATTTGAGGGGTTTGAATGGTCAAAACATAGTTAGAGAGAAGCCCTTTCCAAATATAATTTTAGTTGTCACTGCCCTTCTATTTTTCTTGCGATATATTTATGCATCACTCAGTCTGAAATTCTTCAGACTCAGATCTTAACTATGAGCTTGGGATGTATTCATATATGCACCTATCATTGTCTCAATGTGAGTAGCCTTTATAGAAATGTTAGTGATAAAATGGTGTCTCACAGCTGTGTCTGAGGGAAAATCCAGGCATCCTTACAGTGTGTTTGAATTGGAGTTTGAATCTCCTCAGATTTTTATCTGTTGTCAGGTTCCAATCTCATTCCCTGCAACTCAGGTGAAAAAATGTCTGAAGCTGAATGCAGAAATCAGCATCTTTAATGCTATCCATGCAAAACAAGGGTCAAATTTGTTTACAGAATGAAAGTTTAGTTAAATAAAAGAGGATTTCAATTTCATCCTTATTTGATATGGGCTTTTTTTTCTTTCTTTTTCTTCAAAGGCAATCAATCTTCAAGTAAAAAAAAAAAGGAAAAACTCTATCCATGCTTGCTTGTATATTCATAAGCAGACTTAAATAATTTAGTAAGAGCTTAATCCTTNCATCCTTATTTGATATGGGCTTTTTTTTTCTTTCTTTTTCTTCAAAGGAATCAAACTTCAAATAAAAAAAAAAAAAGGAAAAACTCTATCCATGCTTGCTTGTATATTCATAAGCAGACTTAAATAATTTAGTAAGAGCTTAATCCTTTTCATTTTTAAATACATTACATTAATCCATTTATATGAGATCATTATTTCTGCCTCTTCTGTGAGGCAGAAATTCATTACCTAACAGTCTTCAGTGGGGAAAAAAAGAAAAAAAAAGAAAAATAAAAGAAAAAGATGACGTTTGGGCACAAATAACAATAAATACAAGGTTTGTTCCCATTACAGTTTGCATGCTGGTAGCTTTTTCCCCACCTCACAGATGGTTAATACTATTCCACAATCTGAAGCCAAGTTCAGTTTCTGTTTTCTCACACAACACTGCCTGCTAAGGTTCTGTTTTCCATGCTTTGCCCTCTGTGCAGCCCCAGGCACCCCTTGCTCTAGGTAGTTCTTCCCTCCACCTAGACTGTCCATTAAGGAAGCACCTAAATTCAGTGCAGGAGCATATTTATGCTCCACAGCTCTCACTTCAGAAAGTTTGCAGATATCTAGCCCAGATAACATACAAGATGGCATTTCTAATCATTAAGAGCCCATTACAGTAAATTCATCTTAAATCCTTTCCAAAGGCCAGGCTAACTTTGAAATCTCTCAGGAGCTGTGTGTGCCCTTTGCAGATCAGGCTTTTTGTGTTCCCACCATGCGTAATTAAGCTGAAGCATTGCTTGCAACAGGGCACTGTGGATGCTTAAACATTTACATAGTGTCGAAAAGCAATTAGACAAATTAGAATGGAAAATAGATCCATGAGGGTGTTATTAACTACAGGGATAACACTTTTGGTTCAGGAAATCACAAAAGCCACAAACCCTTGCAGCTGGGAAAGCATATCAGAGAGTCAGCACTGTGTGACCTCTAGGCAGGCACTCACATATGGCCATCTCCCATAGCAAGATGCCAGGCTAGATGAACTTTTGTGCTGATCTACTGCAGCCACTTATCCAGACAAAAGCCATTAAAACTTTCCCTAATGTAAAGTTAGATCTGTTTCTTTGTAGTCAATGACAACTTTGCTGGAGTCAACAAGTTGCTGGAGCCATTCCATCTAAGCAGATTCCAGATCTGACAGTGTTGAACATAATTGTTGTATGAGTGTGGTTAATCTGTGAAGAAATGGGCGTATATAGTGGTCATTTCTATAGTATTGGATGTATAAATTGAAAACACACGTTGAAATTTAATTAAATTTTATTAATGACAAAAGGGCCATAGTTGGCTAATGCTCATACACATGAATAAAATGGCTGGAAGGCCATTATGAGCAGACTGCTCATAAGAGCTTTACAAAGAACAGGTGATTCTCTCTTTGTCACTCACATGGAGAAAAGAAAGTTCTAACTGATAAAGTTTCTGTATTTATCTTGTCTCTTATAACAATAGCAATATGTGAAAGGAGGCTGAGTAGGATATAGGAAAATACTCACCTGTTCAAATATCTGTATCATGATAAATGAATTAATTTGTACTTAGATTCACTGCATTAGCTCAATTTCTATAGTTCCTTTCATCCAAATATGTATTCCCTAAGTGCCATTCAGATTTATTCAATGGGTATATAAACGAGGGACAGAAAATACTGACATTTCTTTAGCAGTACAAAGCAACTCGACCTAAATCTGCACGGCAGGAAGAGACTTGTTAATATTCATTGTTCACACATAGATAACATCTCCACTGAATCAAGAGCTGTCTTGGCACATGTTTTTGCAGTGAAATTTGGAGTTACATCAGCAGCTAGTTCTGCCCACAGTCCCAAAAGCAGCACAGAAGTGAGAGCTGATGGAAGAGTACAGGTGTTACTGATGCAAAATTTAAGGAATGATTAGAAGATTCCCAAATGACTGGGAAAACAATTACCGAGACCATCAGCCTCCATGCTTAAGGGCATTTAAATTGCCACCGAATAGCTCAGGAAAGATTTACATATGTTATGTTACAAGGCTACTCCAGTTGCATTTTCTTCTGCTTTCCACTGAAGCATTAGATAAAGGACAATCTGTCTGCCAAAACAGCTGAATAATTTATTCACAGAGGCATTTGCTTACAGAATTCATTCATTATATTTACATAGGGTATTCTCATGGACTCATAGTGTCTAAGTTAATTGGTCTTTCTATATGTATACAAACCTGATAAACAATTCTAAAAATGCATAGAAATACAATTTAAAATTCTCCCCAGTAGCTAGTTATGCTGCATATTTTATTAAATCTCTTTGCAGGTTTTTTTCCAGCATTGCTGTACCTACAAGTGTCATAAAAGGACACTGTAGGGCTGGTTATCCAGGAAACAAATGTCATGGCACTATCTGTAAAAGGTTTTACCCACTTAAGAGTGCAGCAGGGAAATTGAAGAACAAGAGGTTGGCTCATGAATTAAAATTATGTGTCTTATTTCATCATTTCCATTGTTATTAGCATGATCACTGTTGGTGGTCCTAAAATTAAGATTTTTTTTGTGCACTTAATTTTAAAGGATGAAAACATTCTACTTAATTTCACCAACAAAAACAATTTCACTTTCATTTAAAAGCCTATTTCTTTAAAGATTATTGTGAAGGATAATGTGTTTTATTACAATTCTAAGCTAATACTATTTGGAACTGTTATATAAACACTGGCATAATAACATTTGTTTCGCTTTCAGGGTTTGGCTAGAGAAAAATGGCACATTTGCTAGATGCTTTATACCAAGAAATAGGTATTACCAATATTTGCATACTGTATTTCACTAATTTCTCTTGGTTTGTAGCTGGTCCCATTTACAGTAGAGATTATGTGCTGAAAGACAGGGACCACTGGTCCATTGCAAAGATTGCTTACATTCCAGACTGTTCCAGTCTGTTTCATTATGTTTCTGTTAAACTGTTTTTCATATTTTTCTGAGGACTGAGATGAAAGTCTCTAAAGAGGTTAGCGATTACGTGCTTTTACGTTGAACATGAGTTGTCCTCCATACTGGTGGACTTTGGACCCCTAGAGAGCCATGTTGGGTTATTAAGATCACCTTTGACCTCGATGCAGAAGGGTGCTGCACTGTCTCAAAAGATGATAGCCATCCTTGACCTTGAAAGCCAGGGGCAGTGATCCAATGGGAAAAGCTCCTTTATTTCTGGAATTCAGTGTAGTATTGGATGGTTGGTTTTTTGTTTGGGTCTTTTTGTTTTGTTTTGTTTTGTTTTTGTTTTTAAGGGTTTAAATAATGTAACTTAACTGTAATAAACAGAAACCCATTTCAAAATCGTAACTTTATTGAAATTAGAAACTGTGAAATAGCCTGTTTCTTTAAAGATTATGTGAAAAGTGGTAACTTTTAGCGCAATTCTACATGCATGGTTTATGTTAGAAGTACTGAGAGGGGAGAAACTAGGTTTTATCCATATTAGTTCATCACCTCTTCCCAACAGGAAACAGATAGGCCAGATGTCAATGAAAATGAAAGCTGTTTCAATTTTTAAACTGTCATTGACCAAGTCTGGTTATTATCTCCCTGAGATCTGTTCAGTGCATCCACTGGGTCAGATTCTGCCTGTCCTTCTCCAGTTCTAGTTGCATTAAAGCATTACAAAACTATAACATTTAGTATGCTCAGGCATGAGAGTTTGAAGTTAAGCAGATAAATTTGAGCAATACAGCTGCCTGACGGAAAATTCTTTCCAAATTCAATTTACAGACTGTTGTATGTAAGGTGTGCCCACACCATAGCTTTTATTTTGCCTTTAGCATGTCTGCACTGCACCTGATGACAAACAAATTTTGACAAACTGTATTACTTGCCTTTGAGCCCCATTGCAAGGAGATTTTTAGCACAAATACAATGCCCTTCCTCTCCAGTCTCATAAGACCTTCATCATTACATGAAGAAATAACTTTGTGAGCATCCACATGGGTGTTTATACAATGTTGATTGGTGACGTTCCAGCTACCAGGCTGCACAATCTCAGCAACACAATCAGAAAGCTCATGGCTTTCTGTGATGAAACCAGAGATAGCAGGAGGTGGAAAGGTACAGCCTTAAGGAGGGACACGTTTTACATCCTAAATATAATATTTATTTTAAGACTCCCTGGAAGGTGAACAAGCTGCTAGTGTGTTGTGTTTCTAGGACAGAGACAAAAGCTGCTGATAGGATCATATGTGTACGTAGTATTCCTCATAAGGGATATAGGTTTTAGTAAGGAAATGTAACTTTTACTACAGTGCTTGGGCTTACCTGTCTCCATTTAGCTGTGATAGATTATGAATTCAGACCAAGTAAGGACTTGGATTACTCTTTTCTCAAGTAACCCAGCCCGATGACAGAGAAGTTATCCAGGAAAAAGTTGGGATGATTTCATATGCCAAACATTCAGTGAGCAGACTGGCATAAGATATCTTAGCACTTAAGGATATGAGAAAGTTTAGAGGGATGCAAACCTAGAGAGATTTCCAGTGTGATTCTGTAGGATGATAGACTTACCCCACATGGTATCCATACCATGAAAATGAATGGTAAAATGAGTTACTTAGAAAGGACAGTGATAGGATAACTTACCACTTACAACATTAGAAAACCCAAAAGCTTTTCTCTTTTCTGTTTGCTTGCTTTTTTAGATATTACTAAAAAAAAAAATAAACATTTTCCCTTATCATCTCTGCTCTACGGAGTGATTCAAACTACCTGAAGTTAAAGGAGCCACCTGGTGCACACCAAAGGTTCTGCCTAAAGGCAATGGAATATACAGATATACTTTTCAGAGATATATGTAATAATGTTAGAATACTGAAGGGCAGCAATTTTTTTGAGCATTTTTGTCTTTGTGCGACTGCATCAGAGAAGGAATTTACTGTATACTGTATATTCTGTGACTCTTTATTGTGATTTTGAGAGGCTTTGAGAAGTCAGAATGGCCACCATTGTACCTTCCAACACTCAGTGAGAATGCCATTGCTGGTTTGTTTTACAAGCCTGAAAACAGCTCTCTATTGAATGCTAAAGAGCCACAAGCCTCAAGAAATGAAGAGAGATATTTGATGCTGTCTGAAAAACATGCTGACCAAGACAAATTTTGCAGAGAAAAATCTAAAGAATTTCAGACTTCTGTATCCAAAGGATGGCACTCTTCACAGTCTAGACCATATGTTGTAGAGAGTTTTATTTTTCATCCCCAGAAATTCTTTTGTTCTACACAAAAAATATTTTACCTAGAGCGGGGATAATTTAGCCAGACACTATCGTGTGGCCCTGAACGGAACAAGTTTGCAGAGGACAAATAAAATCAGACCTGTTGAGCTTGATACAAACTGATTTCACAGGACTATAACCCAAAGACTCAGCTAAGAAAGGAAGAATCTTGTGATTAACCCCCAGATACAAGTACTAATTAGAAACTGAAGGAAAAGACTCCATCAAAAAATTAGAAGAGATTTTGTTAGAGAGAATAGGAAGGAGACAAAGCTGTTGTCTGCTTAAATGATCAGTATTTTGAAGAATAAACTGTTTCTGTCCCATGTATTTTTCATCTTTCTTTAACTTAGAAGAGGGTATATGTTTTTCTCTCATTCTGTTTTAGACGCTTACTTCACCTTGTTAAAGGTGAGCATACTCATATGGATGTTGGAAAGATAATAGGTGTTACCATATGTGACAATTGCCTTTTGTCAGTATGAGGCATTGAACTTGCTTGAAGAATAGCAGGAGTTCTGGAAGGGAATGGGCAGCCAATTTACCTTTCAGGGTCCCTGGAGGGAACCCTGCTGAAAACATTAAAAGTGGCTGGCTTTTCAGGCTGTGTGGTGTCATGTGCATGCATGCATTTAAGGTTTGCCAGGAGACCAGATACAGAAGCTTGAATTTCTTTATGTGCTCAGATGTGTATCACCTAGTTAACCAAAATGAAACATTTTCCTTAGTTTAGAGGATACAGAATGTCTCTATACCTAAGAAACATTAAAAATCATGGCACATTTTCTGTTTAGTCATCTGACTTTAAGTCTTCAAATTGAATGTGAATATGATATTTTTAATCTTGTTACAGGTCAGGAATTTAATGCATTGACTTTGCCACAGGTCAGGATTTAAATGCATTAATCCAGGTGTGTTTAGGAGAACTTATGTGACCACACATGGTTCATGGCTCTCTAAAGAGAGTCTTACCAGACTCTGGCTGTCAAAACACAAATGTTGCATATCATGTATTGTGTTTGGAATTACCTTTTGTGCTTGTTCATGGAGAATGGAACAGTGGAATATAATTGTGATTGAGCAAAAAGAAACTATGAAAATTTAAGAGCAATTTATTTGTCTTGAACATTAAAGTAATGCAGTTATTACAGACCTGGAATCAGGGACATACTTTTCCTCATCTATTCAAAAATTATATATAGCTCAGGGAACCTCCCTGAATAATTATTCTGGAAACTTCTGCACAGATTCCACTATGTGCTGAGAATAGCCTTGGGGAATTTAAAACCTAAATAACAATACTTGGTAAAAGAATTAGAAGAATTTGAGTCAGTCAGTGAGGTGAGTGTTGACAAAGGCAACAGCAGCAACTCCAACAGCAGCTACAGTTAAGTTCTGAGCACTGGAATAAGCTGGGCAGGGAGTTCCTAGAGGCAGAGAAGCTGAGCAACAGCTGAGAGACACAAGTCACCAGACCCTGAGCCACACAGGATCACCTGGAAGAAGCAAAGAGCAATGGCAGTTGGTGGCTTCCCACTGCAGGGGACAGGGGCACCCACCTGCCCACCTAACCTCTGTCCTGAGAAGTTTGTTGCCTGCTAGGGGCTTGAATCAGAGATGTCACAGAAAGACTGACAAGGCTTCTCAACACATCTGGCTATTACCCCCTGTAAGTCTTTCATGTAGGCAATGATGAAATCAAGGGTAAATTTGAAACCATCATACATGGTTTCAGAGCTCTGTGGACACTGGACAATAGTCTGTGTGCTGAGGTAGTTTTCTCCTTGATACTGCCAGTTACGGTAAATGTTGAGGGAAAAACTGATTTCCCAAATAAATGACTGTCTTCATTGCTGGTGTTGGCAATAGGATCTTGGTTTCCATAACCTTGGGACCCTGTCTGCTGGCAGCTGATAGGGAGAGATGAGATCCGCCTCTATCCTGTCATTATTCAAGCATAAGCAGGAAATACACAAAAAGTGGGGTCAGCACACTTGGAATGAATATTGCTGACAACACAAAGCCAGGAGGAGGGACTGACTCATACCCCAGAGGGCTGTGCAGCCCTTCAGAGGGAACACGACAGGCTGGAGAGATGAGCAGGGAGGAACCTTCTGAAATTCAACAAAGATAAATACAGGGTCCTTCACCTGAGGAGGAGCAACTCCAGGCACCAGCACAGGCTGGGGGGAACCTCCTGGAAAGCAGCTCTGTGGAAAAGGACCTGGGGGTCCTGGTGACAACAAGCTGTCCATGACCAGCAGTGCCCTTGTGGCCAAGAAGGACAATGGGATCCTGAGCTGCATTAGGAAGAGCTTTGCCGGAAGGTCATGCGAAGTGATCCTGGCCCTCTACTCAGCTCTGGTGAGGCCTCATCTGTGTCCAGTTCTGGACTCCTCAGTACAAGAGAGACATGGAGTTCCTGAAGTGGGTCTAGTGGAGGGCTGTGAAGATGATGAGGGGGTTGGAGCTCAGGAGGACAGACTGAGGGAGCTGTGCCTGTTCAGCCTCCAAAAGAGATGATTGAGAGGGGCCTCATCAATGTCTATATGAAGGGAGGGTATCAAGGGGATGGATCAGGCTCTTCTTCATGGTGCTGAGCAATAGGACAAGAGGTAAATAGCAGAAACTAATGCACAGGAAATTCCATCTGAATATGAGGAAAAACTTTTTTACTGTGTGGGTGACCATGCACTGGAACAAATTCCCCAGAGAGGGTATGGAGTGTCCCTCACTGGAAGTACTCAGGAACCATCTGGACATAGTCCGGTGCAATGAGCCATAGGATGACCCTGTTTGAGCAGGGAGGTTGGATCAGATGACTCCTGTGGTCACTTCCAACCTGACACATTTTGTGATTAATATCTTGACAAATCCTGGGCCTGGGAGGAAGTAAAGGACGGCTATTGAAGGACTAATGGATTTGAAAGGAAGAAAGTATGAAAGCAATAGATGTTATAATTCAATTGGGTTACAGAAAGACTTTAGTCTAAGACTTAAGACTTCATGTGTGTGGTGCAAGAGGATTTTAATTTGAAAAGGAGAAAAGAAAAAAATTTGGAAGAATATTGTCAGGCAAAAATACACACATGGATAAAGTACTGGTGCATAGCTCAGTAGAACTCGATGACTGTTCAGTATTCATAAGCAATTAATTTCTGCTAGTAGCTTTAAAATGCTTATTTCATGTTCCTAGACATATATATGCCAGCTTTTCAGTTCGGTGCCCACTTGACCAAAGTTATAATATTTTTCCTTTCAGCTAAGGCAAATTTTATATGGAAATATGCAAATACAAGAATTTCACCCCCCCAGGCCTGAATTTTTATTTCAACCAACTCTCTCTTGCCCCTTCACAGCACATCACACTATATTTTACATGCAAATGTATTGAAAGAGTGCAGCTTCGGTCCCCCTCTGGTGGGAATGAGCAGAACTGCAGATGCTACAAACGGGTTTTGTAGCTAATGGTCAGATCAACAGCCCTGGAAACGAGCTCTTTTGTTCCTTTTCTGAGCCCATGCCTCATGCATTTTTTTTTTTTGGTGCTAGCTGTGCTTTTTTAAAATTCCCAGTGTTATAAAGATGCTCTGAGAAAAAAGAGACTCCAGAAAAAAAAGCTTATGGTATGTAACAATGACAGAACAGCTGTATTTCTATGTTGTTATTCCAATGACCTGTGGAAAGTAATAAAGATTGCTTTCTCCTCTAATTTGCCACAGGTATGAACTAGACATCTTATGATTTCATGAGTCATACCAACAAGCAAGGATGAACACTCTTAGATTGTTTTAATAGGAGTTTCCATTATCATCTCCATGTATAATATAATATCCCTTGCCTTTACCTTAAAAAGACTGGTAGAAATTTGTGTATTTGGCTGTAGAAAGTGCACATATGGATCCATTTCAAAAATACAGCAAACTCTTTTTCCTTTTATAAGTTTTCGCAAAGAGGTAAAATTAGAGAAGTGTGATAACACCCAATTAAAATTTGCAAATTATTAAAGATGTTCTAGAAAAGAGCAGAGAAATTTCTGTTCTTACTTCTTGACAATCCAGATTTTAAAGAATAAGGATGTAGAGTGAACATCAGAAACATTTGTTTAGCTTGAGATTGTACAAAGCAATACTGCAGTAATACCTCTTGGCTTTGTACATCTTCCTTTATAGGATCCATATACCTTAATAGAAAATTATATGTAATGCAAGAGAAACATTTACATGTAAAATGAATTTTAAATTTCTTTATTATGTGGAGGTTTTGCTGAAAATAATGTCTACCTCATTCTTGAATTTTCAGAGTATTTAATCTTCCCTGTGTCTAGAAGTAAAGATTTTAATCTTGTGTGAAACTAAAGTTGAAATGTCATTTTCTTTTTTTCTGAAAATTGGAGCAGAGCTCTAATCCAGAGTCTTGACAGTGAATAATGCTCCATGAATTCCCAGATCATATTGTAGACTTGTGAAACTCAGTGACAGAGACAAACTTATGAAAAAACAAACCTAACCCCCAAATTCAAACTTAATACCTTTCCTACTTCTAAAATGATTTTTTAATATTCTAAACTTACAACATCACTTTGAGAAAAATTCAGACTACTGTTAAATCCTAAAAATGTTTCTGTCTGCCTTTGCCTATCTCTGTAACACTGCAGGTGTAGTTATTTAAAAATGATCTTAAAAATTGACATTATAGTTAAAAAAATCCAAAACAACAAAAAACTTAAAATAGAATTTGTTCCATGGCTACAGAAACATTGCAAAAATTATATTAACACCACATTCTCAGGAAACAGGCAGCAGAACACAATTTTGTCAGAATGGCGAATAAAAGAAATTTCAGAGAAAACAAAACAATAGGTGCTAGGAATAAAGAAGTTAAGTGATGTTAAGAGAAGGTAAAAAACCCCAATCAGTTTATGGTTAAGCCTTGAATAATATATCAGGAAACATTTTGTAAAAATACTTTAATGTCAGAAGACACTGAATAACTGGAAAAGCTACATGAGGCAAGAAAGTCATAGTGAGTACAAATTCTCGTTTATAGAATTAAGTAACAGTAGAAACTTAACTTTTCCTTTAGCATCTAGGTTTTTGAAATAGGCTCAGGTTTCTAACCCGATCAAGAACCTACATAAGAGGTGGAATATTTTAAGAGCTAGAAAATCGCCTGCCTTCTAGGTAGATTTAATGAACAAGAAATTGAGTTGAAAACAAGTTTAGTGCTCTTGAAAAGTGAAAGCCAAAGGGTTTTGTGGCATCTACACATAGACATAAAAAAAAAAGTTTATATCAAGAATATCTGTTCTTCTTTTCTGAATAATAAACTGCACATAAAAGGAGACTTTTGGTGACCTTTGGTGATGCTGTAACAGTCATAGGGTAAAGCAAACAGAAAACACAGCAAAGAACCATGGACAGAGCAACAGAAGGATGGTAATCTGGCCCAGAAAAGGTCAACTGGTAAAGTAAAAGAATTTATGAAAGCTTACTTTGAAAGAAGGAGCAAATATATTGTCTGTTTCTTTCTATGATCAGGCTCATGGCCTCTGCAAATAAACAGGACTGCATCAATGAAATATACAATGCTAAATCAGTGTTTTCTCCAAAGGTAAAAGACAACAAAATCTGAATTTTTACAGTTTTGTCTATCAAGCAGTAATGATATTTTTCTCAGTGTGCAATAGAATTCATGCAGTTAGTTTTTTTTTAGTGCAGCTGTCATGTCAAAAGCTTCTGCTTTTAGAAGAAATATTCACCACAGAGAATATATGGGACTTTGGTGTTTATAAAACCTAAAGTAGCATTTTCTCCAGAAATAAAAAGAAAGATCATTTCTCAACTGCAGAAATTTCACAGCCAGAAAGAAAAGTCTGAAGGCAGTTGGGAAGCTGTATGACAGGAAGGAATCACAGAATCACAGAGTCATTGAATGGTTTGGGTTGGAAGGGACCCAAAGATCACCTGTTCCAACACAGTTGCCATGGGCAGGGAACCTTCCACTAGACTAGGTTGCTCAAATTTCCATCCAGCCTGACCTTTAATAGTTCCAGGAATGGAACTGTGCCACCACACCTCTGGGCAGCCTGTTCCAGTGCCTCACCATCCTCACAGCGAAAAATTTCTTCCTAATATCTAATTCAAGTCTACCTTCCTTCAGCTTAAAGCCATTCCCTTCTGTCCTATCACTACATGTCCTTGTGAAAAGTCCCTCTCCAGCTCTCTTTAAGGTCTCCTTTAGTTACTGGAAGACATCTACGGTCTCCCTGAAGCTTGCTGGTATCCAGGCTGAATGACCCCAACTCTGTCAGCCTGTCCTGTCTTCACAGCAGAGGTGCTATAGCCCTCTGATCACCTTTGTGGCCTCCTTTGGGCTCACTTCAGCAGGCTCCCATTCTTCATATGCTGGGGACCCCAGAGCTGGATGCATCACTTCAGATGGAGTATCAACCATGCTAGAGGGACAACCCCTCCCCCTGCCCTCTAGCCCTGCTGCTTTTGATGCAGCCAAGGACTGCCCATGTTTCTGGGCTGACATTGCTGGGTCATGTTGAGCTTCACATCAACCACTACCTCCCAAGTCAGACTTTGTTCTCAGGGCTTCTTTCATATATCCATGTTTGGATTGCCCTGACCCAGGTGCAGAACCTTGCACTTGGCCTTGCTGAACTTCTTGAAATTTACACAGGCCCAGTTCTCATGTCTGCCAAGACCCATCTGGATGGAATCCAGAAGGGAGTGCTGTCCTAATCCAAATGCATATGGGTGTGGCTATGAAGCTGTGAAGCTATCTCTATTTCAAGAAATACCCAAATGCATGGGCAGGTTGCAACCTGGCCTCTTGCCCCTAACCCTGGCTCTGACACTAGTCTGTGTTTGATGATATTATTTTAAAAACTCAAGCATATAAGTTATTCCTAGTTACATTGATCCATATGTCAGTTTCCCCATTGCAAATGTTGCATTATGAAAGTCCCAAGAAGGATGACTGTTTTGGGAGTTATTGATCTCAGACTACTTCTTAGCATACAATATAGAATTCTTATGCCTAAATATTTTCTCAGTGTTTTCTGATTCTGATATAATAAAAATTATTCTGAGCTAGCAACTTATTTACTTAATATTTAAGTAAATATTAGAATGGTCCATGGACAGTGCAAAGCTAACTGTCAAACCATCAAAACATCTGTTGTGTAAGAAGCCAGGATCTGTCTTTTGCTAATATAATTGCTGTATTCCTTCTGTGATTTAATGCTGTCACGTATAGAGAAAGCAATAGATTCTAGTCTTGTGCCTGCTTTTGAAAAAAAATATTTTCCTTTGTTATGTGAGTTCATTATTTGATATATAGCATGAAACATCAATAACAAAGTAAGGGAAAACAAATAAATTAAAACATTTTTTGTTTAAATATAATTTGTCAACTAAAGGATCACAAAGCAGTTTTAAGAAAGCATTGCATGCACTGGAAACACAGAAGTTGAATGGAATCTTTCCACAGAATTCCCTGGGCTTTGGATCAAGGCTTAAAGAATTGACTCTATTAGCTCTTTAGTGAAGTAAAATATGACTGGGAAAAGTCAAAAATAGAAGAGATGCTCAAGTTATAGACTCTGATATAAGATTACTGTGAATAGAATGGAAATGTATTTTCAGTCTTATGTCATATACCTCAGATATGTTGCCAGTCATAAATCACATTCATTTTAAGGCCTTGAGGCACTACACAGAAATCAGTAAACACTTCTAGTATTAGAAGAGTACTGTGAGTACTAAATGCAGCAGGATAGAACAAAGTTAATCTGTTGGACTTCTTTTTGCAGAAGAATGTAAGAGAAATAGCAGACTCCAACTCTTCCACTAAATGTAACTCATAATTTTTTATTGACCATCTTGAAGCATAAAAATCACTGTTTGTCTTGGGGAAATTATATTTGCTTATTTAAAACAATTTACTTGGAAATAACTGTGAAACATTAAGGACAGCCTGAAAAAGAGAGCTTTCTACTCAACATCCTGGCAGAATTATCTGATTCAGTGGTCAAATTAGTTTAAAATAATGGCCTTCAGAAACATTTTATTTGATTTACAGCAATTTTCTTCTCTTGTCAACTCTTTAAAAAACAACAGCATATTGACATAGTTTAATATCCCGTGGTTCAAAACCGTTCCAGGCATTCTATGGAACAATCCTAATCTATAAAATATGGTCTTCTTTCTACAAATCATTACATCCATGAGTAATTTTATGTACGAGAGTTATTCCAGGGATTTGCAGGCACTCTTTACACCTCCTCCCTTGATCATTCACAGAGTGTGTACACTAAAGGCACACAGGTAGATAGTTATCTGAATAATGCATCAAATTAAAAGGCTAGGGTGTTTCAAATTCACCAAATTCAATAAAGGTACTGTGAGTTCTTAAAATCATACAGGATGCAACAGATTACATGATTACAGGATGCAACAGAATCCATGCAGCAAGTAGAAAGCAACACTGAAGAAAAAAATGGAGAAACATGTCTTGAAGTTATCAAGATTTGTTAAACTGTGTGAATAATATTTCATACCAACAGTATCAGGAATGTAGAAATCAATTCTGTAGTAGCAGGACAGCTGGAAGTGACAAGCAGGAGCTGCTTAGAAAGAGAAGAAAGAGGGTTATTTAGTGATACATTTGGCTGTGAGAGGCGGTTCCCCATGACAGTGGGGACAGACAAAAATTGTTTGGAGTGCAGATAGCTGATGCAGTGATGCTGAGCTGTGGCAGTGACTATGGAGTGATACTATGGAATGATAGATGTGGGAGCTCTTGGCACCACTGACAGATAATTAGGGAAATTGGCAGGGCTGGGGGGAAGAAAGCTGAAATCTATTGTGCACATAAAGAAGATGAAAACCTGTTGTTGGGATGAATATAAGGGCTTTTATCTCCCGTAAGTAAGGAGGGAATTGAAAGCTCTCTGATGAAGGTAAGAACTTAGTGTCAAAGAGTGGAGGATAACCTGAAGAATGACAATTTGCCAAGCTTGATCCTGCTGCCTTGTAGAGAGCTTGCCATTTGTAAATGAGAAGCTTTCAACAGGGGAGAAATATAGAGGCAAAAATACAATTTGGTGTCTGCAAAGGCGGGTGTTACAGAGATTCATGAAAAACATTGGCAAAAAATGCAGTGTAAGGCTGAATGCTGTGATATTTTTAAGATGACTTGGAACTTAATCAAAGTGAACCACAACAGTTCAGTTTTAGCTGTAATAATAATAATAAACATGGCAATGTACCTTAGAGTCTTTCAGTCAACTTCCTCTGGAAATCTCATGCCTGTCACTAAATGCCTGTCACTGTTGAAATCTGCATTAAGTGAACTCTCTGTTGGACCTTAGGTATAGACTCTGAAGTGGACAGGAATGTCCACATAGATTGGAGTGTCAAATACTGAAAGAAAACACAGAACCCAAGAAAAGCTGTGCTTGTTCAGGCCAAAGGATCCTCCTAACACTGTACCCCTAGTGAGCGGAGATAGGGGCAAGGTGGCTGGCAAACATAGAAGAGCCGAGACTCTGTTTGCTGTTACTGTGTTAAATCAGGTTGCTTTCAATCACAGGTTAATGAAAAAAGTTTTTATAGCTGTGGCCACACTTCACTGCAATATATGTGCATTTTCTTCACTCACATAAAGTGTACTTAAAGGAATTCATTTACCCTGTGTTTCTCACCTGTGCATTCGTCGTTTGACTGGTAATTATAATTACTGTTCTTTGTACCTGGATTCTTTAGGGAGTGGGCTGTAGGTAAAGTACCTTGTATTCTTTAGGTGTTTATATCCTATTAATTTCATTGAGAGTTAGACAACTAATTAGAAGGTACATGTCTGAAAATCTTTGATAAGTTAGGCCTTTGTTTCTGCAAACAGATGCTATGCTGCTGATAGTACTGCAACAGAGTGAAGTTACACTGGATGGTTTTGTACATGCAAGGAATTGCACCTTAGATAGACCAAGACTTTTTCTTTTTAAATGACCTACAAAGTACTCTGCATTTTTGTGAATTTACCCAAGCTCAGCAGATCTGTTCTTCTCTAGCCACTTTCAGTTACCAACATCTATCTCTTTTCAAGACAAAATTCAAGGCAACATTTTCAAGATGTTTGTGGAAATATAGGACCAGATAGCTACAAGTTAACAGAAAGGTGAAAAATAGATGCAGATAGCAATGTATTTTATATATTTTAATTTAATTTCTATACAGTGCACATATACACATCTTGATTAGGAAGGGAAGCAAAACACTTTCTTGGATTAAAGATCTGCTTTCATGACTATCTAAATGTCTTTGTCTCAATAATACAAATACCCTCTATACTATTCTACAAGTCCAGACTGAAAATTAATCTCTTTGAAACTTTCTTTTTGTCTCCTATTTCTGGCTCCAGATAGAGAGGAGAAGTGTGTTTGAATGGAGATTTTGGTTCTTTTGGGTATATTTAGATGTACAAGTTTGCCAAAACATGCCTAGTCTAAGCAGTGATTCCCTAAGAAGGCTGTGAGACTTTAAATTTTATTGCTGAATTGAGTCTACAGCTAAAATGGTTTCCTGCCTCTTATGTGCAATTTTCTCATGGTTACACTGGGGAGCAGAACCTGATTGTATAATAAAATTTACTTAGTATGCAAAATTCTAGATATGGAATCAAAGAAGGTGCTCAAATAGAATTTAGTGGTGATGATGAGTGACAGATGAAACCAGCTCCTTCTTCTGAACCTGGACTAGCTCAATGAAGCCATTGAATTGTAGGTGTCCACTAATTTCAGAAATGACAGTGATTGCTTAATTTTAGTAAATTCAGTAAAAATTCAGTAAATGCAGGTTTTAAAAATGCAAGTCATGAGCTTTCTCAGAAAGAATTGTTTCTGTGTTTCTTCTTCACAGAATATATTGTCTGTGTGATTCATACAGTTGATGCCCTGCGTGAGCTGTGATCCCAGTGACTGACTACCAGCAATGTGCAGATGGGTTAGTTTAACTGATAGTGAAGTGGATGCAGTGCTATGGGTTCTCTCATGAGCAAAACAGAATCAACTTTAAGAATTTTTACTGTGTCTTTTTGCCAACTGAACCAATTTTCTAGTTGTTGAGTATTCAGAGAGAAGGAAGGTGTGCAGAACAATCCAAACCCTGAGAAAAGACTTGTCCCTTTCTTTCCCCTGGTTCAGCTTAAGTCAAACACTGCTCCACCCCACTTCCTATGCCCAACTTTCCTCACTTTTGTTCACATGTAGCTCCCCAGTTCCTTTAGAGTGAAGATGGGAAGCACAGGGTCCAGGATTAGCACAGAACCATTCTTATCTGCTGCTCCTCTGGTGACCTACAGCTGGGATCCCTCAAGGTTGTTTCTGCCCCAGGGCAGGTCACCCACTTCTGAGGTTTTGGGGTCAGTAAGTTGCTTACACCAGCACTGCAGCCATCTGGAATCGGTTGTGAGTGGCTTGGGGCAGTTCATGTCCTCCTCTGGGCAGCGCTGCAGTTCCTACTACTTAAACCAGTTCAGGTGCAATATGCTCTTCTAGACTTCAACGAGAACTGACCTATTTTTTGCAGGGTTTTTTTTTTTTTTTTTTTTTTTTTTTTTTTTTTTTGTTTGTTTTTTTTTTTTTTTTTTTTTAATGGACATCTGGTAGAATTTCAGAAAATTTAATCAAGAAATTAAATCCCTGCTACATAGGGTAACTAAACAACAGTAAAACACTAAGGAGGGCTGAAACACAAGTTTCACAAGTTTCAGTCACTTGCTAATAGTGAGATTCTTTCTGCATCAGTGCATAGAAAGGTGTTTAGGTGTGCAATGGGAGGTGCAGCTTCCTGGATGGATATAGGTTGTGACAGGAAGATAATATCTTAAAGATCTCATTTTGGCTTTTTTGTGAGTAAGAATGGTTGATGTCGTAACTGCAGCTCAGGTGGCAATGTTTACTCTGAAAATTTGGTTCCTTTTAGTTCTTCCTCATTTCTTTTTCAGAACTGCTACTTGGGCTGCATTGTCCATCACAATAGTAAATTTGGACTTAAACTCTGAAATCCTAATGAAGACAACGGAGATGCTAATGGAGACACTAGGATCAGGATCAAGGCCACTATATACAAGACAACAGCTTGCTGAAATGGCTATTTTAAAAGCCTGAGATGAAACATATATAACCAGTATTGTTCTTCTGTGAAATGATGAGCATATTTCTCTTGTTAATGAGAAACAAAATCTTTCTAAACTTGAATTTTTCAACTGGCTGCATAGGGTTCCCCTTCCCCCCAGTTGCTATCCTACTTTTAGACAACTATACAATGATTTTCTTTTCATTTTGCAACATGTGGCAATGAATAAATACCCTTACTTGGATTAGAGACCAACAAAAGTTATACTAATACTTTTGCATTCAGGAGTATTCTTCAAATAAATCCCTTGATGTGTAAAAGAACATTTCTTCCCTCACTATCTGTATAAAATCCTCCAACAGTCCTAAGATTTTATATATTACAGTGATTTCTATAGTGACATTGTAATTATGAAACCTTTTCTGAAGAGAATTCTTGAATTAAGACTACTTTTTTTTAAGACAATTTGCCCTCAGTGCTGTACTGGACTCAGGTATACACAACTGTATTGTGCCTTAGCAGAAGGCATAAGGATGCAAAAATTCTTTTAGCATGACTATCTACAGAAGTCATTTGGGCTGAGGTATTCTACCTTTCATTTGCAAGGGGCTAAAATATTCCTGCTCAGCTGCACTGAGTAACTCATTAAAATGTGGCAACACCTCCACAAGTCTGAGCCCTCTGTGGCTTCCTGCTCTGAGCAGTTCAGTCCAGGTCCTCATATTTATAGGATAACAATCAAGCCAGTGTAGTCACAGGATTAATCTTATGTGGCTCCAGGTGTGTGGGAATTAATGTGTTTATACGTAGGTTCACAGAAATAGCTGATAAATATAGTTTTATATCAGTAAGTATTAGTGGCAAAAAAAAGCTTACACCAGCTTATCAGTAGACTGTACCTTACAGCAGTACTTGTCATATTCAGGGAACCAGTGCAGGTTTGAGTGTGCACAAACAGCAGAAACAAAAGTTTCACTGGGAAATTCTCTAAGCTCGTTAGTGAGATCATTCAAACACTGATCTCCTAAAAGAACAGAAATACAAGTCTAAGAATGCCTCATTAATATCAAGTAACATATGCCTGACTGAAGCACATACAAGTTGTGACGACTTCTTCATGCCACATAATGAGGGAAGCAGAGGGCACAAAAATCTTGCCCACTAAGCCACAAGTGATGAGTAGCTCTAGTGCCCCCGGGCATTAAAGATTTCCTTGTGGTTTAGCTGGAGCTATAGAAATAACCTTTGAGTGTTTTTATGCTGGTGACTGCATCACTTGCTTTTATTCTAAATGCTGCTAAACTTGTGGTTTTGCTGTGCCTGACCTTGCACCTTATTCACTGCAACTGTTTCAAGTGACTTCCTGAGAACAGAATCACAAAGCAAAAGGCTTTTCCATGAGGTTTATCCTTAGACTATCTGAGAGCTTAGTGACTACTAATATTCCAGTGTTATTTTCCGCTGTTCTTGTCTTATAAGGAGGTAATATGATGCCCATTTTACATATGGAACAGAAGTTCAGAACATTTCAGATTAAAAAATCAGAACCATGATACAAGGAGATCAGGATTTTGGATTTCATGCTCTTTGGCACATCCTAACTAACATCCCACCAGCAGCTGCGAGGGATCAGTGCCAGGCTAGTGGAACATATTTGACGGTACTTGCGTACTTGCGGCAATCAGGGCTCAGCTGGGTGGGGGTAGGTGCAGCTTTTCAGGTGCTGCCTGGGAGGAGTCTTAGGAGCTTGCAATGATAAAAGGAGTTTGAGGCAGCATAGCATGTTTTTGGATTTTCTCCCCCCCATGCATCTGTGAACCTTTGTGTAGATCAGACCTACTGGTAGGGTTGTGTTTTTTGGGGAAAGACTACTGGTGCTGGGGAAGGTGCTTTCTGTGAAAACTGCTGAGAAGCGCTGAGGAGTCAGAATGGAGGACTGGTGAGTAATGCATATGTGATGTTGTGCTTGAATTGCCTTTACCTACCTAATGGAAAATACTGGTTATGGAATGATGCATGGAAATGAAAAAGATGGGTGTATAATATTCTTCCTCTTCTTCAGGCATCTAAAGTGACTACATTCAGGGAACATTCATGTTTTGCAGCCCTTTTCTGAGGTTAAATAATCTACGTTCAAAGGCTGTGCAAAAGTTTATTATATTTGGTATAACGTGGTACCCAAAATAACTGTGTGGAAATACATGAGGAAATGCACACTTTATGTAAGAGGACATTCATTGTCTGGGTTAATCACTTGGCAGTGGGCAACCTGGTTTCTTCCTAGCCGTGAGTCGTCTGTGTCCTCTAATTTTTAGGAGTACTCTATTCCTTTGGACTTGTCTGACATTTACCGTTTCTTTCCTTTTTATCACTTAGTGCAAATTCAACTTTATGTTCTGCAATTTTTGGTCCTTCTCTCTTCCCTATATTTCAGCCACTTTGGTCTTCACCCTTTGGCAGCCTGGCTGCAGGCTCAAATAACGCTCTGTTGAGTGGCTGTGAACGGGGGTGCATTTAGGTTTTGCACGTTTGTCTTGCAAGTTTGCAATGCTTTCTAAATATGGACAGAAATTTTCTGATGCCAGGGAGAGCTGTTTGCTAAATAAAAAAAAAAATTATTCTAGAGTTCCAGTAGGCTAGAAAAACTCAGTGGATTAGCTGTTACACTGTACTTAGCAAATCAAAGTAATTTTACTGTAATTTTTGCTTTCTGAAGTTTTTGAATTAATTTTTCTAAACTGTTTAGCCTGAAGGAGGTACTTGACAGGAGATGTATAATCCAAAAGTACTATAGTTTGGTAAAATTCTCAACTGTCAATGAGAGAGTATTTCTAAAGTTTTTTACTTTTTTTTAGAGTGAATGTTAAAATCAAATAGCCTTCATTATGCATGGTAAAATCAACACCTTTTTAACAGTTTGGTGCATAATCCTTTTGTAAAGGAAAATAAAATTTAATGCTTTCTTATTGGAGTCTTTCTAATATGGCAAGTGGCAACAAAATCCTTGTTTTTCTTCTTTACTCATGTCTTTTTGAAAAACCCTACCAGCTGTTTGGGTTTTCTCCATTGGCTCATGGAAGCTAGCAATGGAAAAGAGTTAATTCTTTAGATCACTTAATGCCCCTCACTTGCATAAGATTATTCACCATTTTACTCTTATTTTGTCCAGTTTCATTTCAAGTGGGACTTATTCTAGGACTTATGCTATTTCTTCTGAATGATATTTCCAAAGCTGAAAATGATCTGATTATCATGCATAGATTTCTGTTTTGCAATCTAAACTTTTATTTGCTTTAATTTCATCTAGCCTTTCTTAGTGAAAGTCTTTTCATTACATAAAATAACTTTCATAATTAGAAGTCAGGGTATGTTTATTTTGTTTCTATATGTTTATATATGCTTCTAAGAGTTATGTTTCCTGCCAGTCTTTTGTTTCCAGCCAAACGACCTAAATAAAGTTAATATTTAACAAGGTGTTCTCTTCTTACTCTTGAATTAATTCTGGCAACTTAGCACATGTTTTGTCTCACAGAAATTATCTGCAGTTTAGGTTAAATTATGATTAGCTTGTAATTATTTGTTTTTGAGACAAAGTCCTGTAACAAACTGCCAGTGCTAGCAACTGGCAACCACTGGACCCTACTGAGTCTTTGAATGATTGTGAGTTGCTTTTGATGAACGTTATTATATGGAGTAATGCACTACTGACGGAAGAGAGTTTTGGTTGGATTGCTTTGAGGTATTCCAAACAAGGATATTTCTACAAGTTTTCTCTAAAATGTTTATTTCTTCTCTTGTTTTATAGCTTGTGCAGCCTTTAGTTATGCTTTGTCTCTTGCTTAATCCTTCAGCCTTCTATTCATGTGAAAGCAGTATTTGTTTTAGTTTTATAGGTGTTTCACTTTTAGTCGCAAATTTTCGGGCTTGTCCCATCTCTCCCTACACTACCCCCTCCCTCTGCCCCAACATTTTCCCCTTTTGTTTTTCTGTCCTACACTACCACTCCAGTCAATGCCTTCCGGTGTTCTTATGTTCATTCAAAGATATCATTACTCTAATTTCACAGAACATGGGAAGAAGTTTTTCTGAACAGCTTATTTTTTCCCACCCCTTGCTCACTTTTTGTTTTCTCTCTCACCCATGGCAGAGAGAACAGGCTCACCAAAATGGCAGGTAGCTCATACCCATTTCCATCAGTTTTCACTACCTGTCCAAAATACATTTGATGGACCCTTTCAGGCTCTCTTAATTATGCTTTTGGTAATTGCAGCTGACTCCAGGGCAGAAGAAGGTAAATCCACAAATGCGAGAGGTTTATGGTCAAAAAGGACACAGAGGAGTCCTGCAACTTCATTCGAATAAAGGGACAGAGTCCACTGAGGCACACGGCTGTGGGCTTTTGGAGGGTGCAGCCTCCTTTTATCCTAAACTCCCGCGTATGTTGCCCTCTTCCTTTCCCCACTGGCTGAGGTACCAGGAAGGTACAGTCTTCCCGAACCCCCTACCCCATATCTGCCCTCGAACCTACCATTTACCCCAAAATTCAGAAACTCAGGCTTGTGCAGACCCTTGTCTGTACCTGCTGCCCAAAGCTGGGAGAGTCATTGGGGCTCATTTCACACCTTCATCCATCAAATTGCTTAGAAAGGTATTAGCACAAATCTTTCCTATCTCAGGGGATCAAGGTAGAAATGGGATATGAGTCTTTCTATTGACTACAGTACAGGGAAACCTTAATCTTTGTATCATCCAGATCAAGTAGGTACAGAACAGAAGTTGTTGAGCAGAACACATCATGTTCCTGCTTTAAGACTGACAAAGAACATGGAGGTAGCATTAACAAAACCAGGCCATTTAACTTTTTGAAGCACTTTTCTCGAGGGTTAAACTTCAAAGATTTTTTTTTCTTGGTTATCACCAACAGGTCATTGAACCCTGTAGATTTTATATGGAGCTTATCTATTTGCACAATATATATGGCAAGGTACTTTCTGTAATGATTGCAGATTATTTGTTCTTAACAATCTGCTAATACCAAACACAAACACCTCCATGAAATGAATCTGTCTGAGCTACTCACTCAAGCACTTCTGGGCCTGGGAGAATTTGGTCTTCTACTCCCAAATAGAGGTACCTAAAAGAAAAGAAATTATAGTGCCCTGGGGTATGAACTCTTGCAAACCGTGACTATAAAGGTAGTCTGAGAGAACAAACTTGTGTGTGGGTATAAGACCACAAGTGAAAGGACTCCTGTCTTGAAGGGTAGTTAAATGCTCTTTTTTCTGAGGCCAAAAAGAAAGAAAAAAAGCAAGCTGGCATTAAGTCCAGAATGATCTCTTATCTGTAAGCTTAAAATTTAGCTTGAGTAAAGCTGTCTTTTGCTGTCTGTTGCCCATGGTGATATGTAGCTGCTAGTATAAAGAGGAAAGGAAAATCTTGTGCAAAAAATGTTTCACTGCATGTGAGGGACATGGCTGTAATGGCTGATGAAAATTGATTAATGGGAAAGTGAGTCATCTAAGGCTAACAGACTCTATCAGCATATGTTTTTGAGGGAATAGAACTCAGTGCTCATGCAGTGGCTCTTTACAGCGTTAACTCTGAGATCTATTAGGCTCTGGAACAGTCTTGCTGGAAAAGTAATGGAGACCCCATTGTCCTGGGGTCTCCATTACTTTTAGACTGCAAGTTGGTGAATGTACATTAGAGTGCAGCAACTCAGAGGCTTACTTGGTTGAGAGAGATGGACGTAGATCTCATTCCTTGATCAGCCTAAACATGTAACTATTTTCTTCTTCAGGCTTTCCACCCTAATGTGCCTGCTTCATTTGTCATGGAGCACAGGACTAACTCTTAAGGTCTTAAAACTACAGTTGTGTGTTATTAATGTTTAGTTTGATTGTTTAAACATCTGTTTTTGAAAGTAGCTTTTATTTTGAAAATTTTACAGTAGCTGTTGGTCTCTAGAGTGCTCACAAGCCTTTGTCTCCATTGTGAAGTGAAATGTCTTATTTCAGGCCTAGCTTGGGTTAATCTAGAAAGGACTAAGTACCATTTTTGAAATTACTTTGAGTGAAAGAGCAGGCTTGTTGTCACAAAACTCTTCTGAATATAAGTAAAAGTCACAAAGGCTGAGGTCTTTGTCCTTTCTTTGAATACTGAAATTGTTTTTTTTTTTTTGTTTTGCTTTGCTGTAATTTTTTTCTGCATGCCAACAAAGTTTAATGACAGAAGTGTCAGCTTGCTTTGTAAATATTCCAAAGCAACTTTCCAAAGTACTGCATACTCAGAAATGTACCAGAAGACATTTTGAACTCTCCCAGTCATCTTGGTAGTCTGCTGCAGTTTTCTGATAAACACAGAAAGAACACCTTTGTGATTAAAGAGAATTAATTTTACACTCATCGTGATATTTGCCTTGCTTAGCAATGTTAGTCCCACTGTTGCTCAAACTGGTTTGCTGAATTCCTGTGCAGAAAAGTGAGACTTGAAAGGAAATCTGGATTTGGGGCTAGAGGGAAAATGGCGGTCTCCGGAGAGCAGGAGTATTGATGAAACCCTACCTCAGGCATTCCGAATTGAAGTCAGAAAGCTCAAGTCAGTGTAAATAAAAAAACTGCTGATGGGCACAAATGATACAGAGAGAGGTTAGTCAAAGCTCCTGGACAGTTAAAGCATTTGAAAATTGAAATACCGGTTCAAGAGATGTGGTAATCACAGCTTCCAGTTTTTCTGTTTTATTTTTTTTTTAATCTGAATGTATGCTAAGTTAAAGGTCATGAAAAGAGTTATGACCAAATCAAATTAAAATATTCTTGCTGTTTAGAAAAGAAAAATCTTCTAGGCAACTTAAATGCGTTACTGCAGTACCCTTATCTTTTTGGTATCATTATTTCTTTAGTACAGGATAAATAAATCCAAGGTGTTTAGCTTTAGTTTAGTAACTTTCATCTTGTTTTGCAAACAGTGATCAGTATTTAACGCTACCTGTATATGCCAGCAATCCAGATGTTTTTAGCAAGTGCTCAATGATGTGAGAATAAAGTATAGACTATTACTTTAAGTCTCTTTTCACTGAAAGACATACTGCACACTTCTTGTAACCCATCTCTCTAAAGGGAGGAAGAGATATAATGGTCACAGAGAAATTTAAGCAAATGTAAAAAGAATGCTCATATTAGCTTAGGCTGAGGGTCTGTGTATTGGAGTATTCTCCTTGCAGCAGTAGCTGCTGAAGGACAGAAAGAAGGAAGAAAAAAATGTACTTTATCTGTTCTGTTGACCAGAGAGGAAAAAATGTAATTTCCTTTGGAAAGCGAGTGGAAGTGTTGTGGGGGAACAGGAATATATCAGAATATAAACAGCTGTGTAGGATTTTAGACTTTGGAGTCTGTGGGCATAGATTTTTGAGATATATATATATTCTCATGAGCTGAACTTCTGAAACAGCCTTTGTTTTTCATGCTTTCAAACAAGGCTTTAAACTTCTTTTCTTTGAAGTAAGAAAGGTAAAGAAACATGTACTTATTTTTTTTACTTCTGACTTTTCATCAATTTTTTTTTTTTGCCTAAGATATTAGGGTTGCAAAATCTGTCTTTAAATAATAGCATCCAAATAGCACAAAAACAAGGTGATTATGATTTGTATTTCAGCATTGCAGAATTAATCTGAAATTACAGGCTTGAGGCACTGAATTAAAGTTGTTAGGCAGAAGATTGGAATCTCATGGTAAGTCTGTTGGAACTAAAAATATCCACAATGTAAGCTACTCAATTTTTCAAAGTAGTTGGTTAGAAAAAAGCAAACTGCCACTGTTTTGAAAAGCCTGTCTTTATTTTAGGGCAGTAAATAATGAAATATAGTACTTGGTGTATTTCTCAAGTTCTGAGGAACCCACTTGAGTTGCTCACTAGATTGACTGAGTTTTAAGATATAAAAAACATGAAGAATCTGTTTGCTGCAGTTTTGCCGTTGTACCTTTTCCCGGGAGGAAAGGTTTAGGATGATACCATTATTACTATTACTCATATGTCTAGTGCAACAGTAATGCATAGACCCTGACAGAATATTGTCTGCAAGATTCTTGTAACAGCAGAGGTCTGATTACCACTGGTCTTGAATATAAACTTTGCAAATATTTCACAAGTTAGCTGGCAAGTAATTTTTCTCTTCTCCAGATAATACATTATCTTGTTTGCTTTTCCACTTTCTTTCACTGTTTTCTCCTGAAAATCTTTGTGGTTAACAATAGGCTTCACAACTCCCAGGAGAAAGATCATTGTGATCACTTTTCCAAAAACCTCAGTATTATGCAGTTCAGCTCTGAAGTTGTCTGAAGTCCAGCAGTGGAAGTGGATGCTGGACTTCCTTAGGAACAGCTGCCACTGCCCTCTAGCAGAGGCAGGAGAAGCTGCATGTGCTGCTTCACAGTCCCTGTAGTTTTGAGGCTGGTGTATAAATTTACAGCACCCGTTGATCCTGGCTTTAAGTTAGGACTGCACCCAGCCAAGTGGTGAATGGGAAACTGGTGTATATTTTCCTCTGATGATTGTCACTGGGGTGCTCATCAGGGGTAGTGTGTACTCTGGCAGCTGTAACTCTTCAAATTTCATCAGCCAGAAGTGCCTGGTTGTACTGGGTGCCAGCCTCAGCCTGTCTCCAGGGGCCTCTCGGGTCATCTTTCACCCCTGCTATGGTCTTGCTATTGCTTTCTCAGTGTGGAAATTAGACTCATAAATATGACTGTTACTTCATAAAGGAAATGAAAATTAAGAGGAAACTAGGGAACTCATTGCAAATAGCATACAGAATTTGGGGTTCACTAAATCAAATGTTGCCAATATAATAATAAAGTGAAATATTGCAAAAATATTTGAGGGGCTTTTGGAGGTTTTTTGTGTGGGAGCTGTGTGCTGGGTCAGTACTTTCTCTGTTGAGGGCTTTGCTGAGCAATAAGCTTGTGTTCTTCACTTGTGCTGAATTTCAGAACTTTTCAGAGGAGTGATATTGATATTAACTGACAGGTCATCCAATTCAGCTGAATGAGATGAGGGCCAGAGTGAGGGGGAGCTGAAGTTGAGGTTTTTTTTTCCCTCTTGGGATGTGGGGTGGGGGAAGGGAGTGGTATATCTACCTGGTTTATATTGTATTGGAAACTGCCTTTGTTTTAACCATAAAGGAGAAGCAAAAACAAAGATGCTTGTAAAACTGTAGTAATCAGAGGTGTGATGAGATGTCCCAAGTGCGGCCTGTTTTTGGGGAAAAAAAAAAGCAAAATCAAAAAGCAAAACAATCCCCTTGAAGTGCAAAAAAATCTTCTTTCTTTTGATTAATGTGAAAGTAATTAGCTGGTATTAGGTCTTTAAAAATGACATAAGGACAGGTGAGGTAGGACAAAAGTCCTTGCCTGCACCTTTGGGATTATGATGAAGAGCATTTGGAAAATACCAACTTATTCTTGCGCAAAATTTAATCCTTCTTTTCCCCCTCTTCTTTAATGTGTATTTTGTGTCATGGAAATTAGAATGCAAGTCAGTTTAATTACTTTTGCTGTTGTTCCAGTCCCATGGATTGTAAATATTAGATTTATGAATATATTTAATTAGCTCTGGAGCTTTTTTAATATACTCAAGCAATTCTGACTGCACCTAGAAAAAGGTCGTGGAAAAAGCTGTCCACAATGGACTTTGGTCTAGACATGAGGTCTTCCTTATGAAACCTTTTGGCTACAGTTAGAACTATAAATATTTTATCCCTGATGAAGTTGTTAATCTGAGAGTAGAAAAATTACTCATACCATAGTCTTAGAAAATAGAACATGCCAGCTTTGTTAGTATGTGCTCTGGGATGATATGCTCTCAAAGTAGAAAGTGTCCGCGTAGTGCTATGCTCCTGTGGCATTTTGGTCACTGCATGAGGTGGAAAAGGTTAGTGATGAGCGTTTGACTGAATAGAATAAAGTCAATATGAAGGGCAGGTAAATGCATCAGGGCCTCTCAGTGTGAGGACGTGAGTCCAGGCTGCTTATGATAGAAGACTATGAATCTGTGAGTGGCATACTAAAATGTGCAGAGCACTCCTGTCTCTGACTTTACAACTCCTAGTGGTATAGAAAATTGAAGGTCGGCACAGTGCACTTGGGAAATGCCACCATTTGCTTCCCTTGGTCTTGTGATGATCAGTGACAGTGACCAATGCAGGCAAAACTTTGGCTACACGGATCTTCAGTCCAAGCTGCTGTGGCTGCTCATCTTCCTACGTGGATAGGCATGTTTATGTTTGTGGGTGAGCAAGAATCCTCTCTAAGATCCACAAGTCAAGAAAACAGCAACATAAGATGTCATGCAGTGTTTGGGAATAGGATGGAGGGCGAAGAAAGGATAGAATGTAGAAGCGAAATAATTACAGCAAAGAAAAAACAGTTAGTTACAATTTACAAATTCTCCTGTTGGTACAGTGGACTTTTATATAAATAAATAATTTTAGATTTAAATTATACAGCAATTTAAGCTGAAAAAGTGAACAAAAGCCCAAGTGGTTATGTGTCATTTGTGAAACAGTGCAAGTCTTCCATCTTCTGAAACTGTGTCCTACATTTCTCTTTCCAGGTACCACAGCCTCCTTCTCATGCTGTGTGTCTTTGCAAGTCCTCTGGCTGTTAAAACTGCAGGGTTTACTTAACAGTAGAATTGTGGCCACAGTGCTTAAGGATAGTGCCTTTGTGCTATAGTAGCAGTAACAACTGCCAGGGTCAGTGCATGCAGGCTGCTTTGCCAGCTACCCTATGATTGGTGTACCTAAAACTCCCCAAAGCACTTCCACCATGTTCAATTACAGTTTGGTTGCTAAAACTTGTGGTGGTAGCTCTTTCTGTGATATGAAGCACCAAATTCATTTGATGTAGCTCATTCTTTAGGGAGCTCTGTCAAGTGCATTTGGCTGCTCAGACCCATGAACTGGTTCCTTAACAGGCCCTCATAGTTTTAATTTACTGTAGTAATCCCAGTGCTGCTTCTGAGGAATGGTTTATTTTTGCTTTCATGTTTCTGAAGGGGTCTCAATCTTCAGTCTCCTGAAGGAGTCTGAAGTGTCATCTGCTGCAAAAAGCTGAAATTATGGATGACAAGTGAGACAGCAGTGTTTGCATCCTGAACCTGATGCAGAGGGTCTGAATTACTTGTGGGAAAGCAAAGGCAATATGACTGCTTTCATATTTCATGAGTGAATTACAGCTAGGACTTGTACTTAGCACAGCAGAATACTCAGGTTCGTGAACCAAAGCAGGTCAGTTATTTAGGCAATACAAGGAAAATCTGTTTTGGTTCTTGGATTGAGACCCCTAAACTCATTTCATAAGTGAAAGGTTTTGGCAAAGCAATTCTCACTAAAGGAGGGAATTTCAAGCACCTTTGTAAATGCAGTGCTGGATGGCTGCCTCCACTGACATTCTAATTTTTTCTTTTCCTGCCAGAAGTCTTTTCTTTTCTAAAAATATTTACTTGACTCTGCATATCACTGCCTAATCTAAAGATGGATAATAAAGTGCTGATTTTAAAATCCCAACTGGTTCAGGATATAAGAATGACTTTTAAAACATTGCTAAAATGATCTGTTTTTAACAATTTTTCTAACTGATTATGCTCTTCTGGCTGTAGTGTGGTTTCTACACTACCAACCCCCCACTCCCTCCCCCTATAACCACTGCTGCCGTCCTAATCTTCTAGACCATTTAGTGCCCTCCTCTTATCCTAAGTAAAATACAATTGCTGGCTCCGATATTCATTAGGTGATAATCCAGATTAATTCAGACTTTGATGTAGAAACAAGTCCTATTTCAGCTGCCAAGAAATCCAGATTGCCCCATGGAAAATGCACACACACATGCACGTACACACACGGACACGCAGTATGTAGAATGCCTTAAAGAAACTGTAGCTAACCACCTTATTAGTATTCCTCCCTCCTCTGTGTTTCACTTGCAGCAACAGAGGGCTGAGCAAAATGCAGTAGAACAGGGACAGAGACAGAGCTGGCAATCATCTCGGTGCAGGCTGCTGAATGTAGGGGGTGGGGGGGATGCAGCAAAGCAAGATTAATAACCTTGCCATAATCCTGTGCACCCTGGAAGGAGATACCTCCGGTGACTGAGCTGTTCTTGTCTTGACTAATTGGACTGAGTGAATGAGTGGCTGGCAATCCACCTGGTTTGGAGGCGACCCCCTGGTTTTGCTGCTCTCTGAATCCTCTACCCATCTGGGAAGGTAACAGTGAGACATACCATCTGCAGCACACACAGCAGCTATTGGAGGCTACTACTGACAGTTTGCACTACAGTTTTTTGGTGAGCAAGAAGCCAGGTATATTGTACAGTAGGATATTTCTGTGCTCAAGCTACTGAATTTCACAATCTGGTCCTTCAGCAACCCCCTACGCTCCCTTTCCAATTGCCTTTGAGTTCTGGGCTTACTTTTGGCATAGTCTCCTGGACGCATTTTGCTGGGGATGGAAGAACAGTAAATGGAACCTCTGAAAACTGTTTTGCTTCTGTGTGATCGAGAAAGAAAAAAGCTTTAAGAATCACATCCACTTGGAGGAATTTAAATTTCTCTCCGAGAAGTTTATAGAGGGACTGTACTAAAGGTAAGTCCAGGGGATTGTCTACCCCTTCTGTTTCCTTGTTTGTTTCCTGCTTGCCTGTTTAAAGTAGGGGAAAAAGGCTAAAACATTAGTACTGGGTGCATACAGAGTGTGGTGTTTGTAAAGTCTGTGCTTGTAATTTGCATCCCCTTTTTACCTCCTTTTCTGCTTTTTTTTTTTTT